>JARBWK010000001.1:110805596-111335596 GCA_030556195.1 Anolis apletophallus
TTCTTTCTTGCAACATTAGTTACGGGCTTCCTGCCAGCAGAGAATGTAGGACTTTTGCCATGAGCATTGGTGTTTTCCATTCACATTAAGAATCCCATTTACTTTCATAGCTCAAACTGCACTGTATTCCCACTCATCTAGCATATATGGCATAACTTGGCACAGAGTGGATTAAAATGCATTTAATCAGGGTGTTAGTCTTCTATAACATGTGCCTGATTGATTCCAGACACCAAAACCCTCTTTTTCAGAGTTGACGCGCAAGTAGCATCACTCTCTGACTGTACTTTTTGCTCGGAAAAGTACCAAACCTGCTTCAATTTGAGTCCACAGTGCTCTCTGGATGGAGGTGAACTACAACTCCACAACTCAAGGTCAATGCCCACCAAAGCCTTCCAGTATTTCCTGTTGGTCATGGGAGTTCTGTGTGCCAAGATTGGTTAATTCCATCATTGGTGAGGTTTAGAATGCTCTTTGATTGTAGGCGAACTACTAATCCCAGCAACTACAACTCCCAAATGTCAAGGTCTATTTCCCCCCAAATCCACCAGTGTTCACATTTGGGCATATTGAGTATGGGGGTGGAGCCAGGGGCGGAGCTGGGGGAGGGGCGGAGCCAGGGAGGGGGCAGAGCCGGGGCGGGGGCAGACCCTTAGGCCCCCCAGGTGATCAGTGACCGGAATTCAGGCCCCCAGTCCGGTAGAATTTGGACAGCCCTGCTATAGAACAAAGGACCTAGTCCTTTGGGGCTAGACGAAAGATGATGATTCAAAGAACTAACACAATAACTCAGATCCAATCTGAGGGCTTGAGATGTTGCTGGATCGTTAAGCAAACACTGGCCACCCTAATCCAGACAACTAGACATTTCTTCATTGTTTCCTTGTTGCCTTGCCTCCCTTCCACCTCATTGGTTGAGAGGCCAAAGCAGGGCTCAGGCTGCCATTGGCTCTCCTGCTGGCTTGCTGACATCACAGCCAATCATAAAAAAGCCAGTTCGGGGGGTGGGAGGGCATGGAACTCTTGAATCTGAAGGCTATACATATTGTATCTCTCTGGCAAATGGGCATGCCCATTTTTTTGGCAGGCTACTGCAATCGTCATCTCTTCCAGCTGGAATGAAATAAAACCTCGGTGGCTTTCTCTTCAACTTGGTGAGATTTATTCTGGAATACTGGCTTCTCTTTTTCACCAGGCAACCCACATGGGTCTATCCACAGCCATTCTAAATTACTCAACAGCAAAACCTTGGTCTCCCAGAGTCTATCATACCACTACTCCAGGTTGGCTGTTTGGACCAAAGATTATGCCCTGATTTGCACTCAGGCTGGATCTACACTACCCTATATTCCAGGATCTGATCGCAGATTATCTACTTTGAACTGGATTATATGAGTCTCCACTGCCAGATAATCTGGAAGAAGAAAATAATCTGGCATCAGATACTGGGATATACGGTTGTGTAGAAAGGGTCTCACTGAGAGCAATTCTCAATGGTTTAGGGCAGTGCTTCTCAACCTGTGGGTCCCCAGATGTTTTGGCCTATAACTCCCAAAACCCCAGCCGGTTTACCAGCTGTTAGGATTTCTGGGAGTTGAAGGCCTAAACATCTGGGGACCCACAGATTGAAGGCAAAGCTCTTTCTTAGCATACCTAAAGTTAACATAGACTGAGCCAGTGATGTTTTTTATGCAAAACCATGCTGAGCTATGCTCTTTCTCCTAAGAAGTGGATTATAAAATAATCCAAAATGATGCATTGTTTGCTGGCAAAATATAGTGGAAGTCCAAAATATCTGATGGCAGAGGTTGGAGCTACAGGTTGGCAAAGTAAACGCATTGCCCTTCCCCCATAAAAAAATTATGTTCCCTGAGATAAGTTTCCCTTCAGTCCTCAAATTTCTAGCATTGCAGAGAGTGAGTTTTAAATAAAAATACCAAGTTCAATTATATTGTGCATTTTCTTCTAATAACACTATGTAACATGATTTTTGTTCCTGGGTTAGAAATGTCATTTTCTAATTGATTCTGCCATAAAAACATGGAAAAAGTTTATTACACCGCAAAAACTTGTTTTTGCAGGACATCCTGCAGCACATTTTTATGGTGTTTCAATGAATATCTCGTAGAGTCATAACCAATCAACATAGTTTGTGACAGGCACAAAATAAAGTTCGAGTATAACAACTACTTTCAAAGTACGGTAAGCACCACACAATTAAACAGGAAATAACACCTTCAAACCAGGAACATAAATTATTTTAAATATTACATAGTGTATTGGGATCCAGTGCAGTTTACAATTTATTAAAACAATCTGGATTAGGAACTATTCAAAACATATGTCAATTAAGAGGAACAGCATGGTATATTTATTTGAGAGTTGGACTAGGACAGTGGGAGATCAAGGTTTGAATTTCCCTCAGACATGTAAACTCATGGAGTGTCCTTGGGCAAGTCACACTCTCCCAAGTGTGGCGTAACTTAAGGGCAACCCCCATCCCCCGAAAAAGCCCTATGATTCGGCGGGTCATATTATCTCAGCCTTAGAGGAAGGAAATGACCAACTAAATCTGCCAAAAAACTGTGATAATTACTTTTTTATGGATGGGTTGCCATAAGTTTTTTAAAAAGTTTGAAGGCATAGAATTTAAATACAGAATTAGTATATAGCTGAGCAATCTCCCTCAAGGATTTGAAGCAATATCTTAGGAATGACTTAGTACTTAGTACCTGGTACAAACAGCTTGCATGGGAGATGCTAAACAAGTGACAATAATTGCAACTAGAGCCCACTGCAGAGGTTTCCCAAATTAGGACTCAGTGGGAATAATTGAAGATTCTCCCTTAAAAGTAAACATCCACATGACTGTGATTGCACAAAGTTAGGCAAACTGCTTTGGAACAATTTGGGATTCAACAGTTTGAAATATCTCGTGTGTTTACCAACCATTTGCCTCATACTCCTTGCTGTGACTGCTCAGCAAGACACAGCTGCTGCTTGAAAAGCCCAGGAACCATTGGAGGAATTGAACCATTTGTGTCTGCCTCCTGTGCTATTGATCTGGAAACAGATGCACAAAGGCCGACAGAGCTGATGTAAAGCTGAATACAAAGTAATGCAGTCTGTTTTTCTCTGTTATAGTCATTTAAGACTGAAATCTTAAACCCTGGGTGGGAATTGTGTAACGTTGTCAGATGGTGGCTCCCAGCAGCCTTAGCTAAGCATAGCCAATAGTGGGAGATGCTGATAGTTAGGATCCAGCAGCTTCTGGAGGCTTGTTAGTGATGTGGTGAATCCACTCTGGATTTAACTCCAGATTTTAAAAGAGCTAGCCAAGGTCTGAACTTATTGTAGAATTGCTTGATAGACTATCAATGGAAATCAAGAAAGGCAAACATTTTCCCTTCAGAAGGGAGGGAAACTAAATTTATGAATATATAAAGGCTGTTTTTAGAGGAGGCAGCTGTGTGTTATAAAAAAATAGTGCGGGCTCTGAGACCTTCCTCTTTGTCCTACCTCTGTCCCAAGTGTGGTTGGTGGGGACAAGAGAGAGGGCCTTCTCGGTGGTGGCCCACCTGCTTTGGAATGCCCTCCTGAGAGAGATTAGGCTAGCCCGTACTCTCCAAGCCTTGTGTACACTATTGAAGGCATGGCTGTTTAGACAAGGCTTTGACTGTGTTTAGAAACCCTTAATGAACATATTAGAGGACTTAGTGATTATTTTACCATGCACTTTTTAGACTGATATTGATTGCAGTTGTTTTATATCTGCAGCTATTGCTGCATTTTACTGATCTCAGCCGGGGGTGGGTTGTGATGTTTATGTTGGTTTTTATTGCTTTTGTGTTTGTCATTTAACTTCTTGTATTTTGTGTGTTTACCCCATCAAGTGCTTTGTGAGCCTCCCCGAGTCCCTCCGAGAGATTGTGGCGGGGTATAAATAAAGATTATTATTATTATTTGTTATTATAGTGGACCCTCATTCAGTTTTGGCTCCTGAACTCCTCCAGGGATACCAAGATCTGTGAATGCTCAAGTTTCATTTCCTTGTATAAAATGACAAACAACTGGAATGAGTTGGAGTTCTCTCTGTAAAATGATGGGAATGGCTACCCATTAGCATCGTGCTCAAAGCATAGCAAAATCAAGGTTCACATTTTGAAATCCCCCCTTTCCCCCCAAATTTTCAAACCATAGTTGGTGGAACGTGGATGCAGAATGAGTGTTTGTGAAGGGTTGACTACCTTGGTTTTAAAATGTTGTCTCCTAGTTCCTAGTGGCACTTTAGTAAAAAAAAGACAAATTACAAGTCTAGAAAAAAATAGGAAACTGACCACACAGTCCAGAGCTGATAGAAATCTCTGTTGTTTAGTTAGTGCTGTATTCCACAAAACTAAAAATGTTGGACCACATCTTCATGGACTGTTGCACTCTCAACTGACATAGTTTCTCAGAGTTTATAGTACCTGTATTTAGGTACTATAAACTATATTTAGGTACGTTGAGGCCATGCTATTGAGAACACATCTGCGCTGGGCAGGGCACATCTGTAGGATGGAGGACCACCGCCTCCCAAAGATACTACTCTATGGTGAACTCGCCATGGGTCATCACAAGAGAGGCGCCCCAAAAAAGAGATATAAAGACTCCCTGAAACAACATCTCAGGCTCGGCCAGATTGATCACCAAGAATGGTCCACCCTGGCCTCACATCGGGAGGCATGGAGACACACTATCCACAATGCTGTGGCCTCTTTCAAGAAGACACGCCGAATGGGTCTCGAAGAGAAACGACAACGCAGAAAGAACCGCAACTTGGAAACAACATCACCCAAGGAGACTTTCTGCTGTGCTTTCTGCAACTGAACTTACCTATCTCAGATTGGCCTTTTTAGTCATCAGCGCGCTTGTAAAAAGCGTGGGATGAGTCCTTCCTAAGGATCTTCATTCGCAAAGTAATGCCGAGAGATTTACAAGCAGTTTCCCATCAGTGCACTAGCCACCAACTATTCCTTAGGTATCGCTCCTTCCCCTTCCTTCCATGGCCATCTCCATCCTTGACAGTTTTTGAGGCATTGATACTCCTGGAGGTTATACCTAGTTAGCCATCTAGAGAATCCAGGCTTTTAATGTCTCTAGTCTTAAAAGAAAGAGTGTGGTTGTCTTCCCAGCCATAAGCCTCTCAACTGAGGATGAAATGATGCCATAGAAGCCATAGCTGTTGCAGTGTGATTTACAGAAGGGGAACATTCACCACAGATGTACTCTCACAGCCCTGACAAAACAAGCTTCTCCTGCCCAGATCTCTCTTCTGTGTGCCTATGAAAAACAAAATAATTCTATTATTTGTGGCACCCAGTGCCAACCCATGTAAGCATTTAGCCACGGAAACTACGTCTGGTACAAATTCCTTGTTTTTCTCCACGATCCCTTCTGCTGGCATTGCCTGTGCTGGCATAGTTAATCTAGAACAGTGTATCAACAGGATTCCAGTCATCGGACATAACTATGCCTAACTCTGCACGAGATATGTACCTCAATTCTCATAAATGTTGGTTGCTTTGTTTCAACCTGCACTGCTGCGCCTTCAATGCTCTCTTCTATCTTTGCTTGGTTTTACTATTCCAGATTTTGCAATGAGAATAATGCATGCAAATTAAACATCAATTTTTGAATATTTTATTCTGAAATATTTAAGCAAACACAATATTTCTCACCATATCGTCTGGTAAGACAGCTGATAAGATCCCGAGCTAAACATGAAATGGGGGATCGGCTAAAACCAGAACCAAATCCTATCCTGCTTGCTTGGAGTCTATTATAGCTTCATGAAGCAGACTGCCGAATTCTGGAGCAGGCAATAATTCTATGTTATGCCTGCAAATATCCATAAAGCATAGGCCGTTATGTGCACTGCTAGTGTTTTATGGTGCTCTTGCTGTTGCTGCAGTAGCCAAGAATTTTATGTTTCCATACTGCAGTGCAATGGTGCAGCTTCATAGGAGAAGAAAAACTGCAAAGAAGAATTGGATCCTACTAGAATTTTAAACATTCCTAGCAGGCATGCAGCCAAAGAGGGGGGCTTGAGGGGCTTCAGCCCCCCCCCCCCGAAATTCTCAGGGTGGTCCGCGAGAAGGCCTTACTGGTACATTATTTAAACTGTTATGTTTATTCATATCATGCTCTGATTACCATGTTCAATATATCCCATAAGCATGGGGGTATCGGGATAACGATACAAAAGGTTTGCTAGGGTAGACCCTCTCTCACTCAGACCCCCGCCCCTTGAATCAAATTCAGACCCTTCTGAATCAAAATTCTGGCTACGGCCCTGATTCCAAGTGGAAGCCCTGGATTTCTGCACTGTGGAAATACAGTGTCTTCAAAGATTGCCACTTCTGCTCAAAAACTAGACCATGACTGACTACTTCATCACACTAAAGAAAAAATCCACTTAAAATCCAGTTTCTGCCTCCTGCAGAATTCTGGGGTTTATAGTTTTATTGAGGTTTATAGGTTTATTGAGGCTTTAAAGGCTCCTTCCTAAACTACAAATCCCAGAATTCTGCAGGAGGCAGAAACCAGATTTTAAGTAGATTTTTTCTCTAGTATGAGACTTTTCTAAACTAGAGCAAAAAGAAAAAGAAAAAAACCTGGCCCTATTGCCATAAAATCTATTATAGGCAGAAGAAAATTCCAAAATCTGGGAAGTCACATTCATTAGTGGCAGCTGGTACCTCTCATATTTGGAATGGGCTGTTAAAAAGTACTGACTGAAGCCTCTACTCAAAATGAGGGCAGCATTTTGGAGAGCTCCTTCAATGTTAATGCTAAAAAACGAGAGGAGATTTATTACCTACCACTGGCATGGAAACTGCAAGCCATCACTGAGACCAATCTTATTAAGTGCCTCCTCTTCCTGCAGCACCCATCCCAGTGCCCTCCTGCTTACTTAGTCTTAATTCTGCCTGTGGAAATACATCATTTTAACCTCTGCTCTTGTACTGCATTAAGGCAAAGACCAAGCAGTCCTGATTTATTACTGCAGATGATGATACAAAATGTGCTACATTATTCAGCTATTGTTGCCGTTGTGTACCTTGACATAATTTCTGACTTATGGTGACCTTGAACAAGGTGATCAGAAGGGAGTTGCTCTTGTGTTCCGCTGAGGCTGAGAGAGTGGGACTTGCCCAAGGCCCCTCTATGTGTTTATATGGCTGAGGAAGTTTTGCACCCTGGTTTCCCAGTGTCCTAGTCCAACATTCAAATCACTATAACATGCTATCCAACAATATCTCATTAATTTCTAGAATGATTGATTAAAATCTGAATCATTACACAGTTTTGACTCGTGAATTTTAACCTGCACTTGAATTCTGTATCTTGTTATCCCTTTGTTTTAATGGTGTTGTACCCTACCTTGAGCTTCAAGGAGAGGCGGGTAATACATTTGTTGTTGTTGTTTTGTTGTTCTTGCTGCTGCTGCTACAAATAAAATGTGGGTTTTTTTTTCAGAATTGTAAGTACTTTAAATTATTTTAGGTGCTGAATTTTAAACACACGCACAAACCTTGTACCACTCACAATTCCTCCATATATTTTATTACTAATTTCAATGCCAATCTTATTCAGTCACATCTTACACTACAGAAATGTCAGAACTGCATAAAATGTCTTGTGTTTTTCTGTGAAGTTATACTTCTACATTTTGAGAGTCTCCTGGTACTTGCACTCCTTTTGGCAAACTGTAATAAGCCTCTGTAGTTTACCTTCTGTGCTTGTTCTCTGCAGTCCTAGCTGAAGTCTCAACAGTAAAATATATTGTAATTCTGTCTAAACTAATTTTTTTGACCCTATAATTAAAGAAAGGATTAGAACAGGAATAAAATATTACTTAAAAGAGAATCTAAAGGATGAGATGGATGAAACGATTGTCTGAGATGCAGGGAAAGCAGTGATTAGGATTATTAATACAACACAATACAGGGAGATACATAGAGAAAAATAAAATACAGGTGGTGATTTTAGTTAAGATTAGAGCTAAAGAAAAAGAATAAGAATGTTGAGGCCTGTCAACTCTCTGAGGATGAGGAGGGCGAATTTTTGGTGGAGTCTGAGGTTTTTACTTACTGTTTTTACTTTACTGTTACTTCTGTGTCGAAAAACAAATGTGTTCCTCTTGATGATGGGAATGTTTCAGTTAGATCTGTTGTTAGGGAAACAGAAAGTGGTTCTCATGAGAATCTGCCAGGGCTTGACTCTGAAAGGAATGTAGAGGAGACAGGAGTGCTGCCTAGAACTCCATGATTACAATTACAAAGAGATAGTGTGAAGCAGAGACAAGTTCGTTGTTCCCAGAGATTGAAACATAAGGAAAGGGAACCCAGATGTGAGAAAGAGTGATGTAATGGATAAAAATTAGAATTCTTAAGCATTTTGAGATCATGTTAATTGGGAGACCAACATTGGATTTTCATGGGCCAAGTTGCCTATCTTGGGAGATCCAAGTGAGGAGTTCTGGTTTTTGGTTCTGTATCTTTCTTTCCTTTTTAAGATCAGTGCCTCATAATTGGATTACAATTCTTGGTTCAAATTTTCAAGCCTTTGGACATAGTTTTGGTTTAAGGATTGAAACCCCTGTATGGTCGAACCAGGAAGCCCAAATCCAGGAGATCTAACAGCAGAGAGTCCCCAATATCCCTCTTGGCCCATGGCCTAAGTTGCACCAGTACCAGACCTTTTTTTTCCTTCTGCCCCACTCAGTTCCATAGTTCACCACACCAACTTCGTCCCTCCCAGTACACCCAGCCACCATTGCTTCCCCTCACCCCATCTATACCACATTTACACAGCCAATAGTACATGGAAGACATTTTAGCAAACATCAAACAGCATCACAATAGATCCAGGACATTTCCCCCAGCACCACCAAAACCCCACACATTGGACCCCACAGGCAGACCACAGCAAGACAGAAGCCAAATACATTTTCCCTCCCATTCAGTCCACAGAGCACCAATGCATACATTAGAAATACTCCACATAACACTGCAAAACAATACAATAGAACATTTCTCCCAGTGCCCACACAGTCCCACACATTGTCAGAACCCTCACAACCCCATAAGCAAACTCCTGTTCGAAAATCACAAACTCTCATCCATGCCACTAAGCCACAACAGACTGGCTAATCTCCACCCAGGCCTGTGCAAGGCCGCTGCAGTACCACCACCCACCACTAGGGCCGAAACGCCCGTCCCTCCCTCTACCGCTAAATGGAAAAATCCCAAAACACGAACAAAACAAACAAAACAATAAATAAGACCCTTCCCCTTCGTTCCTACCTTCTCTTCCATCCTTCCTAGACTGGTCCGACTCTTCTGGCCGCTAGGGGGGCCGCGCGGGCGAGACGCACCTCTGCAGCCTCGCCCGCCCCGACGCCATCTTGGAAAAGTGGGGGCCCTTGCCGAGGGTGGGGGCTAGGAGCGGAGCGATCCGCGGATAAGCGAGATCTCCATAGGAACCAATGGATTCAGTATCCACCGTTTTGAAAGTTTCCCCGATGTGCCCCGTTGTTGTCCCAAAGCACTCTGTCTCTTCCTCTCCTATCTTGTCTCCCCTCTTTCTTCTCCCCGTTTTCCCTCCCATGCCTGAGGGAAGCCCGAGAAAGCAGCCGCTCGCAATCAGCGGCTTGGCTCTGCCGCTGGCGCGCTCAGTTCATCTGAGGACAATCGGCCCCCACCTTTTTTTCGCATTAAGTCCCATCGACTCAGCAGCAATAGTGAATCCAAAACCGGCAGCAAATCAGCGATTTTGGACTGTAGGGATCCTGAAGGGGGGGAAGGAACCCCAAGCCTTCTGCCAACAAAGGGGGCATGGAGCCCAAGTACCCGAACTCATTTTCCTCTGCTTTTGACCACTTCTTTCTTGAATGAACTCAAGGTCCCTTTCCCTGGCTGGAAACGGTCAGAGGGGCCCAAAAGAACAACCATGGACTATGGGGGAAGGGAAGATGCCTTTGCCTCAGTGGATCGCCTTCAGGAGGGTTCTGGGAAGGGATCTATGCGAGTAGCGAGGCCTCGAACTCCTAACCCGGGTCTGTGCCAGCTGGGACCTGAAGTTCACCCAAGGACACTGATCATGGACTCTATCTTGCTGCTATTCTTACCGCTCTGAGCTCAGCCCCATACAAGCGGGCACAACCAGGATCCCTACCCTCAGACCCTCTCCCCTGATCACGGACTTTGTAGTTTCCCCAAGGACGTTTCTTCAGTTGGACATTTCCTGCTTTCCCCCTTCACATCATGGACCCTCGATGGCTTTGCTACTCCTTTGCACCCCAAGCCCCAAAGGCTCTGCAGTTCCCAAGGACAGTGGAGGACTACAACTCCCAGGAAGAAAGCAGCATTGTGTTGCCTGTTTTTAAGATCATTCCTCTGGGAGCAAGAACTGTATGGGAATGTACTGGGGATAATTGCTGGGGATCTCTGTATTGCCTTATCTATTTTTGTACCCTTTGTGTGTTCCCTTTTGTGTCAATGTAACTTCTAAGAAACACCCTCAGCAGAGAGTTCCAGGGATTAACAGAGCACAATAACCCACTTTCCCATCCATTTTTGCCTTGCACAAATAATAACCTTGGGGGAGGGACGTTGGGTTTCTTCGTGGGGTGAGGCCCACTCTTTATGCCCAAGACTCCCCCACATATGTCCCTGTCATTCTCGAAGCTTGGCCAATGATTAGGGAATATGTCTGGTCATATAAACAGGACCCAAAACATGGCTGATCCATGCGAGCTTCGGACCCTCGCAGCCAGCCCCAATAGCTACCTTTCCGGACCATTTTAACTGAGCAACCATGCTTCCAAACCCTGCCAGGACTCCCTCTGCAGAGAGTTCCCCTGGTGAACAAATAATACATTTTTCTGGCCATATGATGCTTTTCACCAATATTGGGGGGAGGTCAGGTGTTCTGTGGAACATAGATTCCGCCATTATGGCCCTGGATCCCCCCCGCTCGTGTCCCCCCTTGGCCTCGGAGCTTGACCCCCAAGGGATTCATGGGCTCTGGCAAACCCAAGTCACTCAACCACCCCATAGCTGGACCAAAGTGGGCTTCGGAACCCCGCTTACCGGCTGCAATAAGTTATGTTTTTGGCCATTTTGAACTGAGAAACCATGCCTCCCGCTAGACTGAAACTCCCAGACAAAGGAGTTTCGGCCAGGACAAAAGACTGCCATTAAGGAATTCAAGACAGACAATAAAGCAGGAAGGTGGGCTTCCACATCGGGAGCCCTCCAGCCGTAAGGTATTCGGCCACAAGTTACTTCCTCTACTCAGCCGTTTTCCCTTTGTGTCCTTTCCCGCCTTGCGTAGCCGGCCAGGATAGGTTCGTTTGAATTCTGGCGCGTCTTTTTCTATTGGCTAAAGCGCGCCGGTCTCCTCCTGGCCCAGCTGACTTTGACAGCGCGGCCAATCAGCTGTAGCTACACGTGGGAGGGGAGGGCGCCTGATTCAAATGTAAATGACTGCTTTTCTATATATTGGACTGCTTTCCCATTAAAGACTATGTTTTGCCTTTGGAATCCTGGTGTGGCATTGCATCCTATTCAGCTGAATTAGATTCTTCTCTCGGTAGTGGCGTTCTTCCGTCTGGGTGAGCATTGATCTGGGTTTCTTTGGGATTTGTAGTTCTGGGAAGATCATCCAGATTTGGGCCTCGATCCTCGCCATTTAGGGGTGGCCTGGGCTCTGTCCCCTTTAGGGGAGGGCCCCTAGTCAGATTTCGGTAACACCTGGATTACAGTTTCTTGTTTTTATCTTTTGGGATTTTAGAGTCATATTCAGAGTTGGTCACTGTTATTTGTTATGCTCAAGAAAATCAAGCTTATGGATATAACTTTGAAAATGCTTTCACAGTCTGGTTTTTAAAAAATTATCGTATCTTAGTGATTGCTTAGTTTGCTGATTTTGGAATAACCTTTGGATTATTGTCTACTCCTTTTTGAAAGTTCTTTTTTCTATTATATACTCTGGAAATGCAAAACACCGAAAGGCACATTCTTCAATGTTTGGTGGTAAAAAAAGTTCTATAAAGAGGTGATCAAAGAAACAAATAAAATGATTACTAAGAAGATCAAGAAAAACCTGGAAATGTGCTCATTGGGTTTGTTTCAGGAGAGAATTGACAAAGATAATGTAGAAATAAGCCAATATAGCAATATGGCAGCTAGAATAATTCTAACAAAATCTTGAAACGTGGGAAAAGAACTACTTATTAAGGATTGGAGAAAAAAGGTGGTAGAGTATATCCAGGTGGCCAGGCTCTCCAATGGTTTAAGAGGAGGGGAAGAATATGAATTTGCTAGAAAATGAAGACTGGCCTTTGAGTATTTTAAAAAGAAGACAAATATATATTTTGAAATAGCTGAATGGGGGATTTATTAGTGTACGAATAAGGACAGATTTTTGTTAGATACTAGTTCCATTTGGTGTGGTATCAGAAGTCATGGGTTTTGGTTCATGGGTGGGAATGGGGAGATGGCAGGACAAGGGAAATAATATTTGTATTTTGAGTGTTGATTTTTGAAGATCATATGTTGTTGTTTTTTCTTATATTCCACAATAAAAAAATTATACCAAAAAACCCCTAGTTGTTTTTAAAAGTCTGACTTTGCAACTAGGGGCCTTTATGCTACACAGTAATAGTACCATGACTGTACTATAATTATCATGGCTGCATTCTTATGGGATTCTTGCATTTGTAGCTCCAGAGTCCAGAAGATGTTGCCATGGCAGTGAAAGTGGAATTGCAGTAAAATAATTGTCTACAGCGAAAGGTTCTCCTGACACACACAAAAATAGTATGTACAGTTGTAGGCAAATAGGTGTCCTCCTTTGTTCGTCATCGCCCCCCACTACCACACACACACTGGCGCTTTATAAGTGGGTGCCCTACACATGGTCAATATAAACAGCCAAACAAGAAGGCACTGAAATTTTGGACTCTTTATTTCCAAGAGCTGCTGATAGGGGATCCAGTTGGGTGAGGCATTTAAACTACAGATTTATCACTCCTGGATTCTGCAGCGGGTTGCAGAAGCAGTTCTGTTTGAACGGGACTGACAGCAAGAAGGAAATAAAGGGAAAATATAGCATATTATCTTTGCCATAAAGAAGGTTGGAAAATGGTGTGTATTCTGTAGCACAGATTATTCATTTGGACAAGAGGAAGAATGTATAAAAGAAAGTTATGTTGGTAAGGTGCTCCACAGTGCACTCATGTGGCCAAAATCTGGAAGCCAACTCTGATTATCAGATCAGCCATGCAGCATTTTGTTTCTCTATTGCAAGGTTTTTGCATCAAATTCACGCATCTATTTCTCACTGAGAGGGACTAATGGCATCTCTCAGGCTGGTTCCACATGGAAAAAAGTTCAGTCCAACCCAGGATTTAAAAACCTGGGCCAGGCTGGATTTCTGTCTCTACACCAGTTAAAAACCCCATGCTTTCCTGGTGTGGTGGTATTCAGATGCCTTGCCGGACCTGCTTTGTGTTGAATTAATTTGCTTTTACATGAGGATGTCTCAGATAAAAAGGCAGGCGCTCACACATTTTGCGCGCTGCCTGGATGTGCCCTCAGGAAGTGTTTAAAGCACAGCACCTCTGTTGGAGGAGCAGTAAACTAAACTGGGGAGTATGCAGTGTAATATCCAAGCTGTTCCATGTGAGATGTACAGGAGTGCAGTTAACATCATTATTGCTGACCTAGGGCTGCATGGTGGCCAGGAAAGCAGAGAGACTGATATCGGAGGTGACCCTCCCCCCGATTCTGTAAAAGATAGTTCAAAACCAAGGAATTCATAGTTTTACCAAGAACACCAGGCTGGAATGATCCCATAATACCCTATCTCTCCCCCATGTGGGAATCTAAGGCTCTTCTCATGGCCCCATGGCCCCACATGGCAATGCCCCATAACCCACACTTTATGGACTTTCTATTAATTTTTATGGGACTTTTGCCCACTTTGAAGGATTTTCAGAAACCTTTTGGAAACTTTTCCTTTCCAAACTCCATGAACTCTCCTCATGATTTATGGATTCTAATGGACTCTGGTGGGTGGGATGGGCTGATATGAGATAATATGGTTCCTATTTCCCTCCTATATGAATTGTATTCCCTATATTTTTCCCCTTAAATGCGTTCCTATATAAAAATATGAAATGCATGGACAATAACAATGGACATGTCCTTTCAAACCTCAGAGTTGGCCCATTTGAAAAGAATGTCCCTTGTGCACACGCCTTCAGATCTCGGAGCATGGCCATCTCAAGGATGTGCCCCTTGGTGATTTTGTCATTCATCAACAAAGGGAACATCCTGCCTTCGAAAAGCTTTGGATTTCCTATCTGACTCACTCATTGTTTCATCCCCTTGGCTGAAACCAATGACAATAGATCCATATCCAGGATTAAGGACTACTGGGGTCTGGCATCCGCGCCAGACCAAAAATGTTTATTTCCTTCACTTGGGGCAATACCAGAGCTAGCTTGAGGATTCTTGGAAGTAATCACCGGCGCTTGGACAAACATTTAGTCACTTAATCCAGTGTTTCCCAACCAGTGTGCCATGAGCGATCATCAGGTGTGCCGTGGGAAATTGGCACTCTTCCCTCTTCTAGCAGCTCTTTCTCCCCGAAACATCCTCCCGAGGCAAAGGAAGTGCTCTGCCAAATGCCAGGGCCAGGCCCGCCTTGAGAAAGCCTTCAGGAGCCTTGACTCAGCATGGGTCCATATACTATATGTTTCATAGATCTGTGTGGCCTCTTTTGCTGCCTCCCTCCTCCCTCCACAAAAGCAGAGCACTGGGCGGAAGTGATTGAATTCGCGTTGGCTTGGATTTCTCGCGAGAACAGCCAAAGCCGGAAGCTCCATGTTGGTGAATTGGGCAGTGAGCGAACCTGGGAGCCTCGGGAGGCTGAAGCATTCACAGGTTTCCAAGAAACAAATTGAGCCTCTCTGCTTGGAAATGTTTGGGTTTTTAAAAACTATTTTACTGGATTTTTTGAGAGTTGCCCCCCCCCCCCCACCAAGGGACTGTTTATAACAGGTTCATGACATCCATAGTTAACTGGAAGCAAGTTTCACTCAGGGTGAAATTTCACAAGGATCTGGAGAACAAGCCCTATGAGGAGCGGTTGAAGAGCTGGGCATGTTTAGCCTGAAGAAAAGAAGACATGATAGCCATGTATAAGTATGTGAGAGGAAGTCATATAAATTTTGTATTCATCGAAACAGACCCAGGTTTCACACTGAGTGTATAAATACATTTAAAAACATATTAACCATATGTATTACTGTGTTAGAGTGTCATTTTGTGTCATTTTGGTTGGTGGTGTGCCCCAGGATTTTGTAAATATAAAAAATGTGCCGCAGCTCAAAAAAGGTTGAAAAACACTGACTTAATCCACTCATCACGTCTTCCCAGTTCATTGTTTCACACTTGGACCGCCTCCTTTGCTCTCATTGGCCGAGAGCTTGAAGCGGCGCTGGTTTCCTGATTGGCTGAGGCGCGTCAAAGCTGGTTGCACCTGCCAGCCAGCCAGCTGATGACTCCAACCAATCAGCGTGAAGCCAGCAAAGGGGCGGGGGGCGGGAAGTTTGAACTTTGACAGCTCTGTTTTTCTATTAAAATGTAATGTATTGCCTTGCACTTTATGTCAGCTTTTGGGCAAATGATTGCAGCTTGACATCCACTCCAGCTGGAACGAAATAAACAACTCGGTGGCATTTCTTCAACTTGGTGAGATTTTATTTGGGATAATTCAGGGAAAATTCAATTGGTTTAATTCCTATCTCACCAAGGCTATATCGGATCCTTTTTTGTGGGTCTGACTGTTCTCTGCCTTCACTGCAAGACCCCCACATTCTTGCTCGATATCAAGACAATGAATAGCAAAAACTATCACATTTGTATCGCAGGGGGTCTGAATGAATTAGAAAGAGAAAGGAGTAATTATTCTTATTGCAAATCTCAATTTAAATCTTGGCATCATGGAAATATAGATCTTACAGATCAATACATTACAGGTAATTGAAGAACACCCTTTTACACTTCAGATTGTGGACAGAAAGGTAGTGGGAATGGGGCATGAAATCTATGATCTATTAAGTCCACACACAGGCGGAGTGTCACTCCGCTTATTGCCTTCCAAAAAGACTTGTGGAGAAGGCTGTTGTAAAGGCAGGGCCACTCTCCCATCCCTAATTTGAGATCTAATCTCTGTTCACAAATAAATCCTCCCATTTGATAACTGCTTTATCAAAGGCACTGCTTCAGAAACAACTGTCTTAAAAGATGAGGTGTGTATTGATTGGAGAGAGGGGGTGCTTCCACACAGCACTCCCTGTCTCCAAAAAATGTGGATGTCCATATTTTCTCCCGGAACTTCCTGGGAGAACGTCCAGACTCTCACCCCCTCCCCCCAAGACCCCAAAAGCACTGTAAGAAAAACAAAAGAACTTACCTGGCCTCCATTAGAGGGCTGCCAGAGTTCTCCTGGTGTATAAAAATGACACGCCAAAATCGCTCCTGCCCCCTCTCCTTTCTCCCGGAGTGTCATTTCTATGTGCCAGGAGAACTCTGGTAGCCATCTAATGGAGGCCGGGTAAGTTCTTTTGTGTTTTACAGTGCTTTTGGGAACTTTTGGGGAGGCGGATGGTGTTCTTACAGTTTTCCAGGCTAATTTAGCCCAGAAAACTGTGAGACTACACTCTGGACTGCAGTTCAGGCACCGGAAATAGTGGGTTTATCCCACACCTTCCAAGAAAGCACAGGATAAATCCACTAACAAATTAATTAGACACAAACCAGGGTTTTCCTAGTTTGTGGAGAATTAATTTGGGTTTGTCCAAGACGTCATCTGGACAGCCCCCCCCCCCCCTGCATTAATGGGGCTGTCTGGGTGCTCCCGGGGTCTTATTTGAGATAGCTCATACAGATCTTGAAAATGCCCTACATATGCTACCTAAGGACTTCTTCATTAGCAGTTTAGACTCTAAATTCAAAAATGATCTGAACTTGGAACCCTCAAGCCATTTACTGGACAGATATCTTTCACAAATTAGAAGACGACATCTGCAAAACCATGTTAAATGTATAAATTAGTTTGACAGTCCAGCTTATATAAAAGTAATGGTAACATGTTTCAGCTTCATTTTCTGCCTATTTATCCTATGTCCATCAAATATATACTCTACTTTCCCAATAAAAATAATGTTCAGGATAGCATCAGCGCTCAAGGAAGTTAGCAACAAAGTGTATGCAGTGCAATTATTCCTGGGATTTGCACTATGGCCTACAAACAAATCTGTGAAAATAACCACATTTGACGATCATGTCTGATGTGAAGATCAAGCCACATAATAACACAATCTGGATCTGACTTCTTGTAAAGCTTTCATCCTCTTAGTAACTGAATGCCTTAGGGTTCCTCTAAATCAATTATCTTCCCTTCGTTTGCAGACATAAAGTCTTAATATAGACTTGGTTTCTCTTTTCATGTGGTTTTAAAATATGTATAGCAGCCACCAGGACAGCCTACAACTATAGAATTAGATCAGAAAAAGGAAAGAAAGAAGAGAAAACTGGGTCAGTTCTGTTTTTTGCTCGTTAAAGGACCACAAATAATTGTATTTTTACACATTCCCACTCCTAGCAAAATAAACGCAACAAGAGTTCTTCACGAGTAGCTTTTTCCTGACGCTGCTTCCTTCCTTTTTAAAAAATCTGTGATATAGAGCTTTGGCTTCTTTCACATTATTGCTTTTCTGACCTGGTTTCACAAAATGGAAACACACCATCCCAAACTGGATTGTGGCACCTCTTGGAGAATCAGGGAGGAACACATGCCACTAAGGCACAGGTGCGTACGTTGCCCATTCCCCTGGAGATACAAAGACATTTAGAACAATTTATTATTAGCATGGCCAGGGGCTTTGAAACTTTGATTGTTATTAAGGTTTTCTGTGTTAACGCTTCAAGGCAATGGCAAGGCTCTGTTTACAAAATGAGTGCACAGAGGGCAAACATTCTCTCCTTCATCCTAGAAATTTTATGAAGTAGATCACAGCTATTCCCACAATACAGATGAGGAAAGGACAAGCGGGAAAAGAGCAGCTTTCCAATAAGTTCTGAGGAATTGGTAGCCCATATATCTCTTTCCAAGTCCAAGTCTGAAACTATGCCCACAAGGGGGCATCACTCATTCTGAATAAAAGCAGAAGATCCTCATTAATATAGTTTAGGTCCTTTAGAGCTCTGCTTTTTAAAGCGATCTAATGGGAGAAGAAAATGGCAGAATTGGCCACCCGTCCAACCCAATTATTTTGTGCTCCCTGATTACAACTGCTTGTTTTCTGGAAACTCAGTAGGGACTGGTAACCAATGTCTCAGGAATCAGCACCAGCCCAGAGACCACCATTTTAAATTCAAGTGTTCAAGTCACATTTCATAGTGGTTTCTAAGTAAGGGATACTCTGAAATGCTTTTTCAAGTTTCTTCCAGCAGCACCTGATATCAGTTGGCAGTTTCTCATCCAAACCCACATCCCATCCCAACCTATTCTCAGTTGCTGCCAGAACTGGTCAATTACTCAACATGAAGTTGCCTGTATGTGTGCTCCATTTGCACAAAGTCAGGGAACCAAAATCCAGGACTGCAAGAAATTGACATGACCATCATGTCTAGTGGCGGGAAAAGGTCTCAGGGAAAGTGCATTGCATCAGGCGTAATGGCACCACATTGGACAAGATTTGTAACATCACCAAAACTTGCCCCATGGCACATCACAAGGGGTTGCTCCAAGTCTCACATGATGTTGTTGTAACCCCAGGGTTTGGAATAGTCCTAATCCGACAGCCATAGTGATACTGAAGGAAGTGGGTGGAGACATGCTCTTTGGGCCAGTGGAGCAAAGTAGAAAACGATGTGTTAGTATCATGACTCAAGAGGGTTTTTAAAAATCATAGAGCCAGCAAGATTGGGCACTGAACTAGGACATTGGAGAAGAGGGTTTGAATCTCCGGTTGACCTTGGGCAAGCCGTAGTCTCATTCTCAGAGGAAGACAAGAACAGAATTTGCTTCTCAACAAATGCTGCCAAGAAAACCCCATTTATAGGTTTGCCTTGTGGTCTTGAAGACATACAACAATAACAACAACAACAACACATAGTGCTATAACTGTGTGGTATGAAAAGGCCCATGGTAACCTAGATTTTACCTGGACTCTGGACATATTTAACAGGTTTCTCTTATGCCAGTTTCCACCATCTCTTGTTTCTTATCCATTCTGTACCCTGAGATGCCTGAGTTTTGGGGCTACACTACTAGATAGAGATTTTATACTTCCAGGATTTTCGATTGGTTTAATTGGGGCATTTAGGCTAGATGTCATTTGCTGACGGCAGATGCCCTTTGTGCAGTCAAAGGGATACCCTAACATTTGCGAGCTACTGGATGTGATATGTTTGCTCTGCTATCTTTCAGTTATTGCATTGCATCCTTCCTCACCTACCTATGTATTAATGACTAGTTCTGTCTGTCTGTCTGTCTCTCTCTACACCATGTGTATCAGTATTGTGAATGGTGGCTCTTCCTCCTCCCCCTTTTCATCATTTGCTGACGCTTGTACTGGTGCTACTGTCAAAACACCAACAGAGTCTTGTGACACAATAAAGATTACCAAATTTTGTTTGACATAATTTTTCATGGATTCTAGCTGATTTTATCCACAAAAGCTCGTGTCAAAAATGTGTTCGTCTTTTCAGTGCCAAAGATTTGACTCCTTCCTTGTTTTTGTTTTGCTGCAACAGACTAATATATTTACATGTCCATCACAGGTTTTTTATTGTTGTTGCCTTCATAAGACTTATTACCAATGCTAGCACTGTTTTGTGGTGTACATCTGAAGCATTTTCTGCAGAGTCTACTGTAAGCACTGCAAGCTGTTGCTAACAGATTTGTGTAAAGGAATGACAGAAACCTTTCACTGCTGCCCAAGTTGTGTGACGCCCACCATTGAGCTAAGGGGACTGCATCTGGGATCCACAGTTTGCAAAGTACTGCTCTAGATGTTGCAGAGGTGTCATTCCCATCATCCCTCGCTATTGACAATGTCAGCTAGAACAGTAGTTCAACAGTATCTGGAGAGTGCATAAATATCTTCTGCAGGTAAGTGGAATCCATGGCCACCCAACAGGAGAGATTGGGATAACTGTAGCCAGACTCCCTGGCCTTTTAGTAGCACAGACCTGCAGAGCTATCTCTCGTTTATTTGTTAGTTTATTGCTCTGCGTTGTACTTTGGCATCCACCCCCTTTGGCATTCAAGGCAACTAAGAACATAATAAAAATACAAGATGAAAACCGTACAGGGTGGAGACTGTACAAGATGACTTAACAGAGGAATTTTATATTTTCAAAACAGAGATAAAACTTTATGGCTTTTCCTGCCTCCAGAAAGCCTAGGGGCTACTCCTCTGGTAGTAAATACCATCACACCACCTGATGTGTCCCATTTGAAAGTTTGCAGACCCTTCTTTTTCACAACCTTTCAAGCCAATTTGCAAACTACTTGACTATTAGAACTTCTCTCACCTTTCCCCTCCTCTTGCCTGCTTTTTGTAATCTCTTTCCTAATTCCTCATCCGAAGATCCTAAAAGTCTATACACATTTTTCTGCCCTTTCCGTTTGGCTGAATGAAGACATTGCCGTGGTGTGGATTTCGGAATAAATTCATAATATCCAGATTGGACCAATCAAAATGCCAGAAAAGAATAATCCAATTCTGCACAACTGAATTATGAATTGTTGTTTTTTAAAAAATATGATAGAAATGATAAATGCTGTCCAACAAACATATAAACAATTGCAGCTTGTGGGTGTAAACCAGAATGACATATGGTTTACTGAGCGGTAATATGTCTTTATGTATGCATTTATTTGTTGTTTCTATTAGATTTGAAACTAGCTGTCCCCTGTCACGCGTTGCTATAGCCCAGTCTGTGTATATGTGTTTTGTGTGTGTATATATGCATATATGTGTGTATATTTTTGTGTATATGTGTATATATGTGTGTATATATGTGGTTTTGCACATTTTTTGTTTTTTGGCTTTTAAAGTCTCTTATGTTCTGTTTTTCAGTGCTTTTATGAGTGATGGTCAATCGTTGGCCTGGTAAGTGTATTGTGTCCAAATTTGGTGTCAATTCATCCAGTGGTTTTTGAGTTATGTTAATCCCACAAATGAACATTACATTTTTATTTATATAGATGCATACAAAATACATTGGGATTTTGTATTGAAATCACATTTTCCCCCTGCTATTGTGGGCATTTTTCAATTTTGCGACAACGGTGATCCAAGCCATGGTCATCTCGAGACTGGACTACTGTAACGCGCTCTACGTTGGCCTTCCTCTGTCGGTGACCCGGAAGCTCAAGCTGGTGCAGAACTCTGCCGCCCGACTCCTGTCTGGCATGCCAGCTGGTAGTCACATAACACCCACTTTGCAGGATCTGCACTGGCTTCCGATCGAGCACCGGATCACCTTCAAAGTGTTGGTTCTCACCTTTAAGGCCTTGCACGGCCTGGGGCCAGCGTATCTGAGGGACCGTCTCTCCCCATATTGCCCTACGAGATCACTGCGGTCGGAAGGTACCAACCTCTTAGATGTCCCTTCTGCAAAGTTTGCGAGACTGACAGCAACCCGTAGGAGGGCATTCTCCATTATTGCACCCACGTTGTGGAATGCCCTCCCCGTTGAAACGCGCGCTATCAAGGATTTGCTTCCTTTTAGACGGGCTTGCAAGACCTACTTATTCCAGCAGGCCTTTGGCCTGTAGGTTTTGCCTGTTGCATAGCCCGCCATGCTTGTATCCATCACCTGTGGTGTTGTGTCTACACACCAGGTTTTTAACTTCGCTGTTGTCATATTGTGTTTTCTTGCCGTGTTTTAAATTGTTAATATGTTGTTTTATTTAGTTTTATCCGGCGCTTGTGAGCCGCCCTGAGCCTCCGGGGAGTGGCGGCATAGAAGCCCAAGAATAAATAAATAAAAATAAATAAACCTCACACATGTACATTGGCTTTTAAATAGTTGATTCTTAAGCTCTGCGACCTAGCAGGCCAACAGGACTTTCCCTTCAAAATGCTAGGTATATAAACCATATGTATATTCATTGATTGCCAATGCTTCTTGCTTTTTTTGAATCCTGCTATTGGCTGGCTCATGGATTAATACTGAACTACCACTTTGAGTTGCTTCCCTTTAAATTACACTACAACAAGGGAGAGTTCTAGCTGAAATTGTTTTGGAGTGAATCTACACTGTAGAATTAATACAGTTTGACGTCACTTTTACTGCTATGATCCAATGCTAAGAAATCCAAGGCAAGACACTAGCAATCTTTGGAAAAGAAGAGTAAAGACATTGGAAAACTACGGCACCCAAGATTTCATTGCATCAAGCTGTGACAATTAAGCAGTGTTAAACTGCATGAATTCTAGAGTGTATATGAATACTTAGTCTACCCATTTGCTATATAGAAGATATAGAAGATATTACACTAAGGCCCTATCTACACTGCTATATAATCCAGTTCAGTGCTCCATCTTCATCTGCTACAAAGGAAGGCTGTGAGGATGGCGAGGGACCATATCCTGGGACTGTGTGAGTGGACCTGCTGTCAAGTCCCAGGATGTTTTGACTCGGTTCGAAAACATGGATTTGGGCACTGCCTGGAAGTGCCCTGAAACTGCCATTATATGGCAGTCTAGATCCAGCCTAAGCGCCTCTTGTAAATGGGTTTGGGGTCAGCTGAATTAGAAATTCAGATGACTCTATGGAGGAAAATGTACATATGATTGGTATTGTTAAATACAGCAAAGCTTCAGATAGTTCTATTATTATTTGAGTCTGAGTAACTGAAGTTAAAAGACTGTTGAGTAAAAGAGTCAGATAGGTGCATCCCACACAATGGGATTAGGTCTGAACTACAAAATGTCATTACAACTTCAAAGAGACAGTGGCTTATTGTTATGTCTTATTACATTTATTAAAAACTCGTTAATTTTTTTCCCCATTTACTCAAAACATGTATATCTCCTCTTGCTGTCAAAATGGCTCCCAGAGCAGTTGCAAAGAGTTAATAGGAACGCTCCCTGCCCTTAGGATCAAAGAGATTTGCAACAATTAAACATTACAAAATTAAAAGGCACAAAATTTTAAAACTGTGAAAGAACAACATCAAAACAGAGTAATAAACCCAATATGCACAATAGCATTATTAGTTGCTTGTTATGGAATTTAAGGCATTTGAAGAACTACCAATTAAATAGGTAGTTTACAAGCATGTAACCCATGGTTAGTCTGAGAAATCTGAACTCAGGCCTCAGTTAACAACCAGAGTCTTCCATAGCTCACATAACAAGGAGAGGGGAAAGTACAAAGCATTTGATATTTTAATATAGGCTGATTGTATCCCATGCTCTGGAAACTGAGGAAAACTTTCAGGAATCTGATGGTCACAGCCTCTCCCATTGGACGTTGGAGACACTTCTCTTATTTTTTTTAAAAAACCCTCTGGGTTAAAATGAATTTTAGAGGAGCAGCAGCATCCTGTAGTGCAGGGGTCGGGAACCTTTTTGACTCAAAGAGCCATAAAAGCAAAATATTTGGAAATTTATTTCCGTGAGAGCCATATAATATATATAATATATTTGAAGACTGAATTCAACTAAATGTGAGTATATGCGTACATACTATGAGAAAAAGATTCCCCCGGCAGAATGACGGGACACTTCAGATCTGGCTCTGCAAAAGGCCTGCTCAGGGCTCTGGGAAGGAAGAGAAGATGGAAGGAAGGAGGAAAGAAAGAAAGAAAGAGGAAAAAAAGGAGGGAGGGGGAGAGGAAGAAATAAAAGAAGAACGAACTATGGAAAAGGAAGAAAAGAAAAGCAGGAGAGAGACAAGGAGGGAAAAAGAAAGAAGGAAATGGGAAGGGAGGAAAGGAAAGGGTGTGGAAAAGAAAGGAAAGGGAGTGAGGAAAAAGTAAAATAATGAAGGGAAAAGAAGAAAAGAAAGAAAGGGAGAGAGGGGGAAGTGAAAAGAAAGGAAGGAGAAGGAAAGGAAGACTTGGTGGAAAAATAGAAAAGGAAGGAAAGAAGAGGTAGGGAGGGAGAATGGAGGAAAGAAGGAAGGGGAGAGAGGGAGGGAAAAGGAATGAGAGAAGGAAAGAATGTAAGAGGAAAGAAGGAACGAAGAGGGAGGGAGGAAAAAGGTAAGGAGAGAGGGAGGAAAAATAATGAAAGAAAAAGAGAGGGAAAAAGAAATGAAGAGAAAGGAAGGAAGGGGGGCGGGGGCCAAGGCAGACCTTGGTGTTGATGACAGCGAGGCAGTCCCTCCGGGAGGCGTCGAACAGGCTGCAGCTCTTGAGCTGCCCGACGATGAGGGCGATGAGCTGGGCGTCCCCTGAGGGCAGCGAGGCTGGGTCTGCAGCACCAGGGCCAGGCCCGCCTCTGCTGCCTCCCCTGAGGCCCGTGGCAGAGGACAAAGAGGAAGACGAGGATGAGGCGCCGCCAGCGGGCTCCACCGGGCTCCGCCATCCCCGGCGAAGAGGGTACAGGGCTCCGAGAGCAGCCGGGGATGAGGAAGAGGGGCGATGGTGGTGCTGGGAAACCGAGGCCCAGGCTGCTCTGGAGAGCCAGATTCAATCATGAAAAGAGCCACATCTGGCTCCCGAACCATAGGTTCCGTACCCCTGCTGTAGTGGTTTGAGTGTTGGACAAGATGTGTATCTATACTGTAGAATTAATGTGGTTTGACACCGCTTTAACTGCCATGACGTAATGCTTTAGAACCATGGGAGTTTGGGCTGCATGACAACTCCAAGAAAAATTCAGGGAACAAAACCAACCTCTGTACATGGCATTCATTGACCTCACAAACGCATTTGACACAGTGAATTGCAGTGCTCTCTGGACCATCCTCCGAAAAATTGGGTGCCCTGAAAAATTTGTGAACATCCTGCGACTCCTCCATAATGACCTAATGGCAACAGTCTTGGACAGCAGTCTTGGACAGCTCCCAAAGTGACCCATTTAAGGTGGAATCAGGTGTCGAGCAGGGATGTGTTATTGCTCCAACCTTAATGTCCATCTTCATTGCTATGAAACTGCACCTTGTTGATAGGAAGCTTCCCACTGGCGTGGAAATCATCTATCGGACAGATGGCAAGCTAGTTAATCTCAGCAGACTGAAAGCCAAAACCAAAGTCACAACAACATCTGTTATAGAACTCCAATATGCTGATGACAATGTCATCTGTGCGCATTCAGGAGAAAACCTACGAGTCACTCTAAACGCTTTTGCAGAAGCATACGAAAAGCTTGGCCTCTCACTGAACATCGAGAAAATCAAAGGGCTCTTCCAGCAGGCACCAGCCAATCCCTCTGCAATGCCAGAAATATATCTTAGTGGTGTACTATTAGAAAATGTTGACCACTTCTGCTACCTTGACAGCCACCTCTCTACAAAAATCAACATTGACATTGAAATACAACACTGCCTGAGCTCTGCGAGTGCAGCATTCTTCCAAATGAAGCAGAGAGTGTTTGAGGATCGGGACATTTATAGGGATACCAAGATGCTTGTTTATAAAGCTATTATCCTCCCAACCCTGTATATGCCTGCAAAACGTGGACTGTCTACAAACATCACAATTCCACCAGCATTGCCTGCAAAAAATCCTGCAAATCTCTGGGAAGACAGGTGGACCAACATCAGCATGCTAGAAGAAGCAAAGACCACCAGCACTGAATCAATAATCCTTTGCCACCAACTTAACTGGAGGACTGGCCATGTTGTCTGAATGCCCGATCACCCTTTCCCAAAGCAGTCACTCTACTCCCAACCGAAGAAAGGAAAACAGAATGCTGGTGGACAGGAAAAGAGATTTAAAGATGGGCTTAAAGCCAACCTTGATTTATTTATTTATTTACATAATTTATATTCCGCCCTTCTGACCCTGCAGGGGAATCAGAGCAGATTACAATGTACATATACAGGCAAACATTCAATGCCATAGACACACGACATATATATATATATAGAGACAGACATTCAGAGGCTATTTAACATTCCAGCTTCTGGCCACCAGGGGGAGCTGTCGCATTCCTTCATTCTCTGCATCCTTCCTGGAGATTTTATGGCCTCGTAAATCAGTTAAATTAGCCTCCCCACAAAGTGGTACCTAAATTTCCTACTTAACAGATGCAACTGTCTTTCAGGTTGCAAAGGTCGACAACAAGCTACACAATCTGGTTGAGAGCTCACCCCGAACTGGGCAGGCTTCAAACTCATGACCTTCCGGTCAGTAGTAATCTTAATGCAGCTGACTCCCAGCCAGCTGCGCCACAGTCCCACAGTCCCACCTTAAAAACTGTGGCATAGATACTGAGAACTGGGAAGACCTGGTCTTTGAGCGCTCTAACTGAAGGTCAGCTGTTACCAAGAGTGTTGTGAAAGAAGCATGAATGGAGGGTGAAAGGGAGAAATGTGCCAAGAGGAAGGCACATCAAGCCAATCCTGACCAGGACTGCCTTCCACTTGGAAACCAATGTCCTCACTGTGGAAGAACATGCAGGTCAAGAATATGGCTCCACAGCCACCTACGGACCCACCACCGAGACCCTATGCTTGGAAGGCCATCTTACTCGGACACAAGTGAATGCCAATGCCAATGGAGAGACCATTCATAGACCATAGTAAAAAAGGATTTGTGGTTGTTTATTAATGAAGAATCCATTTATACCATTTACTAGAGTGACCTATGCGCCCAAACAACAGCTGCATAGTTATCAACTCTGAGAAATATTGCTACCCACAAAATAGAAGTGCTTTCAGGGGTGATGGCAAAGACTCTGTCAGCATCAATTGCATTTTAAATTTTTTTGTAGCAATCGCTTATGCTAGCTCTCTTAATTATCAGGGTATAGCAACATTACCTTCCTGGTCTGAGCTGTTGGGATGGTGACATTTCTTCTAAATAAAGATGCCTCTGATATTCATGTAAAGCAACCTGCGAAGGACTGAAGGCCTATCTAATTACACACAAACTCCTTGACCCATTTCAATCAGGATTTTGTATAGGTCATTTCACTGGGTCCTTCCACACAGTCATATAATCTAGAATATCAAGTCAAACAAACCACAATATCTGCTTTGAACTGGATTTTCTGAGTCCACAATACCATAAAATCCAGTTAAATGTGGATTTTATACAGCTATGTGGAAGGGGCCACTGAATCAGCCTTGACTTGTGTAGTAAATGATATTATAGGGGCTAAAGCTCTGTGCCAAACATCAGTGTTAATCCTGCCGGATCTTTCTGCAGCCTTTGACACTATGGGTCATCAGACTTTACTTTTATTGCTGGCATCATTGGGAATAACATGGAACTCTTTATCCCGGATTCACTCTTCTTTTGTTTTCCCGTTCCTCTGCTGTTTTATTTCGGAGATGTAGTCCAAAAGCTTTCCCTATAACTGTAAGAATGTCATGAGAGTCAGTTTATGGGCCCTCTTATTTTCTTCCTTTCCCTTTCTTTCTTTCTTTCTCGGATTTCTGTATTGCCATGTTATTCTGCTTCCGTTGTAAATTCAAGGTTGTATCCCCTGTGGATATAGGAATTATAATGCATTATAATGGTGACATGTGAAAGTGCCCTGAGCATGGCCTGATATCAGAGCAAGTTGGGTCCATAATGGTACCATATGTGGCAACTGAAATCAAGTTGAGGCTTTGCAGCTACAGCACATTGAGACTGCAGCATTTTAAATCCAGCATTTGTACACACAACACTTTTCGTAAATGCTTTTGACATCGATGCACTGCATTGAATGTTAAATCTACGTTGGATGCATCATGCACCTTCTTCCTCTTTCAGATTTTACTCAATGCATTAATGATTTGGAGCCGTATGTTAATAGTTATATGAATCACAACTGTTTGGGAAACCAAGAGTGCAGATGGTTTCAAATATTAGGGAAGTTGAAAACACAGGCATCCTGAAAAGTTTCCAAATGACTTGACCTGGGGGAACTGTTGAGACAACAGCCATGAGGCTGCCAATGATAAGTTTTTGAATCCAAATAAATAAATAAATAAAAAGAATTGTAAAATAAACTTGCCACTAATAGTTGTGTTGCAGTGTGGTATAGAAAGAGAAAGACTCGGGGTCCTTCCACACAGCCCTATATCCTAGAACAGGGCTGTCCAACTGGCGGCCTGGGGGCCGTATACAGCCTCCGAGCCCCTTCCCTACGGCCCCCTAAGCTTTTTAATAAAAAATAAAAATTGAAAAATAAAATAAATAATTTTTTTTTAAAAAAAACTACTTCCGGGTTTGAAGCAAGTATCGCGAGAATACGTAATCCACACGGGATTTCGCTGTCAACGCGAGATCACGCCGGCGTTGACAGCAAAATCCCGTGTGGATTGCGTATTCTTGCGATACTCTTCGGCTACTCTACTACTGGATCACTGAGGCCCACAGACGCGATTAGGACCTTCTTCGACTCAGTCGGTCGTCGCCTCTCTCGTCGTCCGGGTACTCCTGGATCCTGCGCGTTTGGAAAAGGTAGGCCAAAGCAGGGGGCTCCTCAGGGGGCTCCTCATTCCCACCCACCATCTCCCCTCATGTATTAAATATAAAATTAAATATATTTAAAGATGAAATAAGGGGAGATGGGATACATTAAAATAAGGAGAGAGGGGAGGATGGAATTAAATATATTTAATATTAAATAAAAATAAGGGGAGAGGGGAGGATGGAATTAAATATATTTAATATTAAATTAAAATAAGGAGAGAGGGGAGGATGGAATTAAATATATTTAATATTAAATTAAAATAAGGGGAGAGGGGAAAGGGCGCCGGGGGAGAGGGCGGAGCCGGGGGCAGGGAGGGGGTGGATCCGGGGCGGGGGCGGAGCCGGGGGCAGACCCTACGGCCCCCCAGGTCATCAGTGGCCGGAATTCAGGCCCCTGGGCCGGTAGAAGTTGGACAGCCCTGTCCTAGTATATCAAGGTAGAAAATCCCACAATGCCTGCTTTGAACTGGGTTATCTGGGGGCGCATCCAGACAGCCCCTTTATTGAGGAAACTTCCTCAATAAAAAGGGGACTGTCCAGAAGACGTTCTGGGCAACCCGCAATTAATTTGCCACAAACCAGGAAAACCCTGATTTGTGGCAAATTAATTAGATTGTGGATTTATTGCAGGCATCCTAAGAGGTTGTGAGGTTTGTTGGAAACTAGGCAAGTGGGGTTAATATATCCGTGTGATGTCCAGGGTGGGAGAAAGCACTATTGTCTGTTGCAGATAGATGTGAATGTTTCAATAGGCCACATTCACACCTACCTCCAACAGACAAGAGTTCTTTCTCCCACCCTGGACATCCCACAGATATACAAGGGTTGAATGAAAAGTAATGCCTCCAGCTTAGTTACTTGGGTTTGGATGGGAATATTTTAATAAATCAAACGCAGAAATAATCCTTAGAATGTGCTCTTTAACAACCACTATTCACTTTTCCACATAATCACCAGACAATTGAATACATTTCTGCCAACAATGAACAAGTTTTCTGAAGCCGTCACGGAAGAAGTGAACACTCTGTTTTGGGTACCCATCGTGCACAGATCTTCCAATAGCCAAGCAAAGCACTAACGTGACCCACACGTCCTTGTGAAATGCCAATTATGCTTGAAATTTCTCTTGGAGTGATACGACAATCATCCTGAATCAATTTGTCAACCTTTTGCTTGTGAAACTTGGTGGTTGCTGTCACAGGACATCCATCACACATTTGTGCCAAGCCTTTATGATGTGAAAGAATCCTAATAATAAACTCAAGTTTTGTTCCTTCAAGCAAGTCTCTCTCTATCCTCTGTTTTGAAAAGAAAAGTCCTTTGGGACATGGCGGCAGCGAATAAATACAGTGTATTAGTTCCTTCACCACACCGATTATGCTTGAAATTTCTCTCTGAGTGATACGACGATCATCCACAATCAATCTGTCAACCTTTTGCTTGTGAAACTCGGTGGTTGCTGTCACAGGACGTCCAGCTCTTTGTTTGTCACGCAAGTCAGATGTTCCCAGCTCAACATCTTTAAACTTACTCGCCCAACGACGCACAGTACTCACATCAACACAATCACCATAAACAGCTTGCATTCTCTGATGAATATCCTTTGGGGTGACACCTTCTGCTGTCAAGAATTCAATGACTACACGTTGCTTAAGTCGCATTGACCGACCGTCTGCCTGCGCAGGGTTCCATACTTTGCACTTTAACAACGTAACCGTTCAATGCTAAGGCTTCCCACCAAACTGGAACCGTAGAGTAGAGTCTACTGAACAAGCCAGTACCTGCCGCAAACCAGTACTGCCATCTGTTGAGGAGTTACGAAGGTGGAGGCATTACTTTTCATTCAACCCACGTATATATCCTATTTTCCAGTTTCCTTGGTCTGGGTTGTTGTGAGTTTTTCGGGCTGTATGGCCATGTTCCAGAAGCATTCTCTCCTGACGTTTCGCCCACATCTATGGCAGGCATCCCCAGGACCTCCAATGCCCCTTGGATCTCCAACAGAGATTAGTTTCTGCATTATGCATGAGAAAAGGCATATAGTGCATTTGGAAGGCTTCACAAAAGAGTCTGGAGCAACAAGCACCTGAGGCAAAGCACCAAAATCAGTGTGTACAGAGCTATCGTACGGCCTATTCTCCTCTATGGGTCTGGAACATGGGTCACCTATCACCAACACCTACGACTCCTCGAACTCTTTCATCAGCGCTGTCTTCGCACAATCCTAAATATACACTGGACCGACTATGTGTCTAATGTTGCTGTCCTTGAGCAAGCAGGGATCACCAGCATTGAGGCCATGCTATTGAGAACACAGCTGCTCTGGGCAGGGCACGTCTCTAGGATGGAGGACCACCGCCTCCCAAAGATGCTCTCTCTCTCTCTGCATTACTTCGCGAATGAAGATTCTTTAGGAAGGACTCATCCCATGCTTTTTACAAGTGCTGACCCGTGGCGAGTTCACCGTAGAGTAGTATTCTTGCTCAAGGACAGCAATATTCGTCACATAGTCAGTCTTGTGTATATTTAGGATTGTGCGAAGACAGCGCTGATGAAAGCGTTCGAGGAGTTGGCGATAGGTGACCGATGTTTCAGACCCATAGAGAATAGACAGTACGATAGCTCTGTAAACACTGATTTTGGTGCTTTGTCTCAGGTGTTTGTTACTCCAGACTCTTTTGTGAAGCCTTCCAAATGCACTATATGCCTTTGCTAATCTGTAATCTATCCTGAAGATAGTACTCTATGGTGAACTCGCAAGAGAGGCACCCCCAAAAAGAGATACAAGCACTCCCTGAAACAACATCTCAGGCTCGGCCAGATTGATCACCAACAATGGTCCACCCTGGCCTCACATCGGGAGGCACGGAGACGCACTATCTGCAATGCTGCCGCCTCTTTCGAGAAGACACGCCGAACGGGTCTCGACAACGCAGGAAGAACCGCAACTTGGAAACAACATCACCCAAGGGGACTTTCTGCGGTGCTTTCTGCAACCGGACTTGCCTGTCTCAGATTGGCCTTTTTAAGTCATCAACGCGCTTGTAGAAAGTGTGGGATGAGTACTTCCTAAGAATCTTCGTTCGCGAAGTAATGCCGAGAGAGAGATGTGGCAGTGTAGTTGGGGCCTGGAAGGCGGATTGTGCATAGTAACAATATGAATGTGACATTCTTGGTGACTAACTTGGTGCCTAACAACCTATGGGGGGAAATGACTGCAACTCCCAGCGTCCTCACCATGGGAGTTGCAGTTATTTCTGCCTTTCCCCCCCCCTTTTTTGTTTAGTTTTCATAAAGCAGAATTGGTGCTTTTAGCAGAAGTACAGTCAGAGGAGAGTGATGCACAAGCACAAGCCTTAGTATAGCGAAGTAGCTTGCCAGAAATCATGCTGGCAGCCAAGACGAGAATAATGCACCCTGATTGGTACGTAAGGCACACACAGTGATTTGCCAGGGAACATCATGTGCCTTTCCTGATAACACAAGCCGTGATTGGCCTAGCTAGCACCCAGCGTGTATTTGTTTACATTGTTACTGATTGGTAGAAACCGCGCATGGGCAAATGAAACTGTTCCTCCCTGCTGGCACAGAGGGAAATTGCAAATTCAGTACATGGTGCCCATCTGGCAGATAACATACTGTGGGAATGAAGAATTAATACTGCGTAGTGCTGTTTAACAAATAAGAGTGCTAATAGAATATGATGCCAAATAATGTGATGTTTAATTGGATAATAGAAATGTGTTAATGCTGTGAACCAATGAAAATGATGAAGAAAGGAGGAGACGGGACCTGCCGCCATAGTGTGTATATAAGGGAAAGTTAGAGATTGCTCGGGGTTCTTGCCCTGAGGCAGCTAGTTCTGTGGGCAGGTCCCGTCAGCTGACGTTGTGCAAATAAACTTTGGCTTCATTGCACCTGCAGTACGGTTGTTGCGTTTTCTCGTTCCTGTGCTTGCACGTTTGCGCCGCCTGTAAGTTAAAAGGTAACGCTTGGGAGTTTTGGGACTCCAGATTTGCTGCTACATACTCAATGACCAGCCTTTTCTCTGTGAGGAAATGAATCAATGCTAGGCCTTCTGGTTTTTCCAGTTGCGCATGCTGCTTTGCAGCCACATCTTAGTCCAGGCCTGGGCAAACTTGGGCCTTTCAGGTGTTTTGGACTTCAACTCCCACAATTCCTCACAGGCTCAGGCCCCTTCCTTTGGAAGGGGCCTGAGGCTGTGAGGAATTGTGGGAGTTGAAGTCCAAAACACCTGAAAGGCCCAAGTTTGCCTTCCAAAGGAAGGGGCCTGAGGCTGTGAGGAATTGTGGGAGTTGAAGTCCAAAACACCTGAAAGGCCCAAGTTTGCCTTCCAAAGGAAGGGGCCTGAGGCTGTGAGGAATTGTGGGAGTTGAAGTCCAAAACACCTGAAAGGCCCAAGTTTGCCTTCCAAAGGAAGGGGCCTGAGGCTGTGAGGAATTGTGGGAGTTGAAGTCCAAAACACCTGAAAGGCCCTAGTTTGCCTTCCAAAGGAAGGGGCCTGAGGCTGTGAGGAATTGTGGGAGTTGAGGTCCCAAACACCTGAAAGGCCCAAGTTTGCCTTCCAAAGGAAGGGGCCTGAGGCTGTAAGGAATTGTGGGAGTTGAAGTCCAAAACACCTGAAAGGCCCAAGTTTGCCTTCCAAAGGAAGGGGTCTGAGGCTGTGAGGAATTGTGGGAGTTGAAGTCCAAAACACCTGAAAGGGCCAAGTTTGCCTTCGAAAGGAAGGGGCCTGAGGCTGTGAGGAATTGTGGGAGTTGAAGTCCAAAACACCTGAAAGGCCCAAGTTTGCCTTCCAAAGGAAGGGGCCTGAGGCTGTGAGGAATTGTGGGAGTTGAAGTCCAAAACACCTGAAAGGCCCAAGTTTGCCTTCCAAAGGAAGGGGCCTGAGGCTGTGAGGAATTGTGGGAGTTGAAGTCCAAAACACCTGAAAGGCCCTAGTTTGCCTTCCAAAGGAAGGGGCCTGAGGCTGTGAGGAATTGTGGGAGTTGAAGTCCAAAACACCTGAAAGGCCCAAGTTTGCCTTCCAAAGGAAGGGGCCTGAGGCTGTGAGGAATTGTGGGAGTTGAGGTCCAAAACACCTGAAAGGCCCAAGTTTGCCTTCCAAAGGAAGGGGCCTGAGGCTGTGAGGAATTGTGGGAGTTGAAGTCCAAAACACCTGAAAGGCCCAAGTTTGCCTTCCAAAGGAAGGGGCCTGAGGCTGTGAGGAATTGTGGGAGTTGAGGTCCAAAACACCTGAAAGGCCCAAGTTTGCCTTCCAAAGGAAGGGGCCTGAGGCTGTGAGGAATTGTGGGAGTTGAGGTCCAAAACACCTGAAAGGCCCAAGTTTGCCTTCCAAAGGAAGGGGCCCTGAGGCTGAAGTGAGGCCCAATTTGCCTTCCAAAGGAAGTTGAGGTCCAAAACACCTGAAAGGCCCAAGTTTGCCTTCCAAAGGAAGGGGCCTGAGGCTGTGAGGAATTGTGGGAGTTGAAGTCCAAAACACCTGAAAGGCCCAAGTTTGCCTTCCAAAGGAAGGGGCCTGAGGCTGTGAGGAATTGTGGGAGTTGAGGTCCAAAACACCTGAAAGGCCCAAGTTTGCCTTCCAAAGGAAGGGGCCTGAGGCTGTGAGGAATTGTGGGAGTTGAGGTCCAAAACACCTGAAAGGCCCAAGTTTGCCTTCCAAAGGAAGGGGCCTGAGGCTGTGAGGAATTGTGGGAGTTGAAGTCCAAAACACCTGAAAGGCCCAAGTTTGCCTTCCAAAGGAAGGGGCCTGAGGCTGTGAGGAATTGTGGGAGTTGAAGTCCAAAACACCTGAAAGGCCCAAGTTTGCCTTCCAAAGGAAGGGGCCTGAGGCTGTGAGGAATTGTGGGAGTTGAGGTCCAAAACACCTGAAAGGCCCAAGTTTGCCTTCCAAAGGAAGGGGCCTGAGGCTGTGAGGAATGTGGGAGTTGAAGTCCAAAACACCTGAAAGGCCCAAGTTTGCCTTCCAAAGGAAGGGGCCTGAGGCTGTGAGGAATGTGGGAGTTGAAGTCCAAAACACCTGAAAGGCCCAAGTTTGCCTTCCAAAGGAAGGGGCCTGAGGCTGTGAGGAATTGTGGGAGTTGAGGTCCAAAACACCTGAAAGGCCCAAGTTTGCCTTCCAAAGGAAGGGGCCTGAGGCTGTGAGGAATTGTGGGAGTTGAAGTCCAAAACACCTGAAAGGCCCAAGTTTGCCTTCCAAAGGAAGGGGCCTGAGGCTGTGAGGAATTGTGGGAGTTGAGGTCCAAAACACCTGAAAGGCCCAAGTTTGCCTTCCAAAGGAAGGGGCCTGAGGCTGTGAGGAATTGTGGGAGTTGAAGGAAGGGGCCAAAACACCTGAAAGGCCCAAGTTTGCCTTCCAAAGGAAGGGGCCTGAGGCTGTGAGGAATTGTGGGAGTTGAGGTCCAAAACACCTGAAAGGCCCAAGTTTGCCTTCCAAAGGAAGGGGCCTGAGGCTGTGAGGAATTGTGGGAGTTGAGGTCCAAAACACCTGAAAGGCCCAAGTTTGCCTTCCAAAGGAAGGGGCCTGAGGCTGTGAGGAATTGTGGGAGTTGAGGTCCAAAACACCTGAAAGGCCCAAGTTTGCCTTCCAAAGGAAGGGGCCTGAGGCTGTGAGGAATTGTGGGAGTTGAGGTCCAAAACACCTGAAAGGCCCAAGTTTGCCTTCCAAAGGAAGGGGCCTGAGGCTGTGAGGAATTGTGGGAGTTGAGGTCCAAAACACCTGAAAGGCCCAAGTTTGCCTTCCAAAGGAAGGGGCCTGAGGCTGTGAGGAATTGTGGGAGTTGAGGTCCAAAACACCTGAAAGGCCCAAGTTTGCCTTCCAAAGGAAGGGGCCTGAGGCTGTGAGGAATTGTGGGAGTTGAGGTCCAAAACACCTGAAAGGCCCAAGTTTGCCTTCCAAAGGAAGGGGCCTGAGGCTGTGAGGAATTGTGGGAGTTGAGGTCCAAAACACCTGAAAGGCCCAAGTTTGCCTTCCAAAGGAAGGGGCCTGAGGCTGTGAGGAATGGTGGGAGTTGAGGTCCAAAACACCTGAAAGGCCCAAGTTTGCCTTCCAAAGGAAGGGTCCTGAGGCTGTGAGGAATTGTGGGAGTTGAGGTCCAAAACACCTGAAAGGCCCAAGTTTGCCTTCCAAAGGAAGGGGCCTGAGGCTGTGAGGAATGGTTGAGGTCCAAAACACCTGAAAGGCCCAAGTTTGCCTTCCAAAGGAGGGTCCTGAGGCTGTGAGGAATTGTGGGAGTTGAGGTCCAAAACACCTGAAAGGCCCAAGTTTGCCTTCCAAAGGAAGGGGCCTGAGGCTGTGGGGAATGGTGGGAGTTGAGGTCCAAAACACCTGAAAGGCCCAAGTTTGCCTTCCAAAGGAAGGGGCCTGAGGCCTTTGTGGGAGTTGAGGTCCAAAACACCTGAAAGAAGGAAGGGGCCTGAGGCTGTGAGGAATGTGGGAGTTGAGGTCCAAAACACCTGAAAGGCCCAAGTTTGCCTTCCAAAGGAAGGGTCCTGAGGCTGTGAGGAATTGTGGGAGTTGAGGTCCAAAACACCTGAAAGGCCCAAGTTTGCCTTCCAAAGGAAGGGGCCTGAGGCTGTGAGGAATTGTGGGAGTTGAAGTCCAAAACACCTGAAAGGCCCAAGTTTGCCTTCCAAAGGAAGGGGCCTGAGGCTGTGAGGAATTGTGGGAGTTGAGGTCCAAAACACCTGAAAGGCCCAAGTTTGCCTTCCAAAGGAAGGGGCCTGGGGCTGTGAGGAATTGTGGGAGTTGAAGTCCAAAACACCTGAAAGGCCCAAGTTTGCCCAGGCCTGTCTTAGTCAATGAACTTGTTCTCTCCCCTCCCTTCCTGGTCTGTGTATTATTTTCACAACAGTGGAAAAAAGGAGGGGCGGGGGAGCGGGGCGGAGCAGCCAATCAACAAAGGGAGCCGGGTTTCCAGTTCAGGCGAGAGCCTCGCGTGACCCCTCCCTTACGAGAGCAGAAATAAATAAAGAAAGAACATATCTCTCTTTCTGCTGCGGCTGGACCAATGGCGGAGGCGTTCTCGAGCCAAAACATAAGCGAAGGGGCCAATCAAGGCGAGGCGTGCTCTCCTCCAATGGGAGGCGGAGAAGGGGGGCGGGACTACGAAAGAGAAACATCCTCCGCCTGGAAAATTCGAACCGAACGTTCACCCACGCCAAGAACCCGGCGGCGGCCAATCAGCGTGGAGGCAACCTCCGGCTTCCCCCCTCTCTCTCTCCCCGCATGCTCCGCCTCCCGCTGGGCGACGCCAAGCCTGCCGCTGTTGCCGGTGGGCCGCCCAGCCGCTGAGCCTGAGCCGCGGAAAGGGGCGGGAGGGAGGAGGAGGAGGAAAGGGGCGTCATATCAACACGGGCTCCGAGGAAGGAAGGGGAAGGAGCCTTTGTGGATTAGGTTGGGCTCTCTCTCGCCCGCCCGCCCCTCCCTCCCCCTCCGCCGCCGCGCGTGTTGTGGTTCCGTCTCGCTCGCCATGTCGGTGAATATGGAGGAGCTCCGGCATCAGGTCATGATCAACCAGTTCGTGCTGGCGGCCGGGTGCGCGGCGGATCAAGCCAAGCAGCTGCTGCAGGCCGCCCACTGGCAGTTCGAGGTGCGTGCCGCAAACAGTGCCTCTCTCTGTGTTTATATTATTACATTGTGTGTGTGTATATATTGTGTATTTCTGCATTGTGTATGTATATATTTCTATTGTGTGTGTATATATTTGTGTGTGCGTGTATATATATTGTGTGGGTGTGCATATATATTTATATTGTATGTGTGCAGATATATTTATATATATATAGTGTGTAAATATATTGTATGGGTGGGCATATATATTTATATTGTGTATATATGTATTTATATATGGTAGATATGTGTGTGTTTATATAAAGACACACACACACACACACAAAATTTACCATATAAATATACATATACATACATATATACACAATATAAATCTATACACAAACACTATAAATATATGCACACACACATATATATGGTGGATATGTGTGTGTTTATATAAAGACATACACACACACAAAATCTACCATGTAAATATACATATATATACACACAATATAAATATATACACTATAGATATATATACAAACACCTATATATGGTAGATATGTGTGTTTATATAAATATATTGTGTGTATATATGTGTGTATTTATATATGGTAGATATGTGTGTGTTTATATAAAGACATACACACAAAATTTACCATATAAATATACATATACATACATATATACACAATATAAATCTATACACAAACACTATAAATATATGCACACACACACATATATATGGTAGATATGTGTGTGTTTATATAAAGATACACACACACAAAATCTACCATGTAAATATACATATATATATACTGTACACACAATATAAATATATACACAAACACTATAGATATATATACAAACACCTATATATGGTAGATATGTGTGTTTATATAAAGACACACACAATCTACCATATAAATGTACATATATACACACATTATAAATATATGCACAAACACTATAAATATATATACACACACACACACACATATATATATATGGTAGATATGTGTGTGTTTATACAAACATATATGTATGTATAATATGTGTGTTTATATAAGCACACACATATCTACCACACACACACACACATAGATATATAGGGTAGATATATATATATGGTAGATATGTGTGTGTTTATATAAACACACACATATATCTACCATAAATATTTATGGAGGCCTTGGGAGAAATGGTGGCTCTGTTCTCAAGGCAAAAAAGGCTTCTCCTCTTTGTAGCCCTGGGAGGCGCCTTGCTTCTCTAGGCATGTAAACAATCCAACCCGATTCCCATGAATGGCCTCCTGGGACTTTTGGACTTCAGTCGCTTGTTGTTGTTGCTGCTCTCCTGGAGAAAAGGAGTGGTAGGGTAGGGAGAGAGACCCCCCAACAATAACTGCAATATGGGGTTGTCTATATGCACTAAGCCCAGGAAGGAAGGGGAAAGGGGCTGCATTGCCCCCTTGATGGCTGGAAGGGGTGATGGGGAAGGGAGAGTCGCCTCCAATTAAGATTAAATAATTCTGGAAGTCAAAGAGAATGAAGGGATCAGACCCCATTTCCACGGGTGAAACTGATTCCTAACAGCCTACCAGCTGTTAGGAATTGTGGGAGTTGCAGTCCAAAACACCTGGAGGGCCCAAGATTGCCAATACCTGCTGTAGACTCACACACTGCATTTTAATGTCACTGAACCACATAATATGGGCCTGCACTGATCATACCATGCAGCTTCAAATTGTGTTATGTACTGTAGCTGTGTAGATGGGGGCTTAGAGGGAGTGGCAGGAAATAGAACCCTGAACTGAAAATGTCCACTAGGCCCTGCAGGGGTTGGTTGCCAAAGGCAGCGGCTTTTTATTTTCTCCTCCACTAGCGACACTGATACTTGATTTTTTGAACTGGGCAGCCGATATGGGACTTGAAGAAGTATGGAAGTGCTCTTTCTCTCAATCTCAATGTGGTGGCGAAGCCATTTCTGAAGTAGGCCTTGCATCTGGCCTCCCCAGGTGCATGTCCTCTGTGTTCACACACGCACACACTCCTACACATACTGCATATGCACACACTTATACATATAATCTGTATAAACACAAATACATATGTGCATACACATATGCATATACACAGTTACATATTTACATACGCACACCCATATATATACACACACACACTTATTTACTCTCACACACATTATCTATATATATACACACACACTAATATGCACACTATATATTTATATAAAAACATACAGCGAAAGATAGATACAAAGCTATATCTGTACATAAACATAACCTCACATGAATAGAGCATAAATGTTTTGGACCATGTATATGCATGTGTGTGTGTACATATGTATTGGTGTTTATATACTCTATATAAACAAATACATATGTGTATACACACATGCATATGCACATAGATGCATATTTACATACACACACTATACACACACAGAGAGACACAAAGCTATATCTATACATAAACAACCACACATATATGGCTTGTTGCACAGAATAGAAATGCTTTGCATGTGTGTGTGTACATATGTATTTGTGTTTATATACTCTATATAAACAAATACATATGTGTATACACACATGCATATGCACATAGATACATATTTACATACACACACTATACACACAGAGAGAGACACAAAGCTTTATCTATACATAAGCAACCACACATATATGGCTTGTTGCACAGAATAGAAATGCTTTGAACCATGTATCTGTGTGTGTGTGTTCACGCGTGTGCACATAGGTATTTGTGTTTATACACTATATAAACACAAATACATATGTACATACACACATGCATATACACATATATTGATACATATTTACATGTATCTATATACACACACACACACACACACAAACGGAGACAGATAGACACAAAGCAACATCTATACATAAACATAACCACACGTATATGGCCTGTCACATAAATAGAGTAGAAATGTGTTGGACCATGAGACAGTGGTGAAATCCTTGCATTTTAAAATAAAATTCCTTTCCTTGGCCGCCTTTCCGACCTCTGCCACCCCCCATTTGGCGCATGGGCCTGTTGTTTTGGTTTGTAAGCCCAAGACAGGGAAAGGTTGGTTTCAGCTACCGACAGTTGGCAACAACATACGAGATAAGTGTCTTTGTCCACTTCCGTTGCATTATTATGTTCTTCCTACACAGGAAAGTGAGTGGATTCCTCTACCCTCCTCTTTGCATTACCTGAAGCCAGCTATTCTCTCCCCCCCCCCACCTCCTCCCCAGCCTGTTCTGGAAACTAAACCAACATTCTTGCTTGGGGAGGGGGTTGATTTTAAACCCTTGCAGTTGGGTTTTGTTGTTGTTTACTATAAATAATTTTGAATCGCTTGCCCCAGGAGAGGGGTATTGGGGGTGCTGGGCCTGATGGGAGAGAGGTGTTGTGTTTTGAGTTTCCCTCTGGCTTCTCTTTCTAGTAGTGCCCCTCCTTTTTTGAAAAGGGGGATTTGGGATTTTGATCAGTGTCCCAGATGCATGACAAAAAGTGCCACCTTGCCTCTTGTTCATCAACTTATTTGTATAGAGTGGAGATGTTGGATGGAGGGGGAACAAACATGTGCCGAGATCTTTTGTTGTTGTTTTTATTGCTCTCTTTGTGCAAAAAACCCCCCAAATCATTTCCCCCCTCTTTGCCCTCCAACTTTTCCCTTGGGGCTCTAACAGTCGCCTTGTGTTTTGTTTATCTTTTACACATAGACGGCTTTGAGTGCTTTTTTCCAAGAAACCAACATTCCCAACACCCACCACCATCACCAAATGGTAAGTAGCTCCAAACTTGCTTGGTTTGTGCTGTGCTATATTTTTGGCCCCTTCTTTTCTTCTGGGCTGAAGGGACATTTGCCCCAGTGTTTGTGATAGTGGCTGTTTCTTTACTCTTGCACCAAAGCTGCCCTTGGGGTCCCTTTCCCGTACTACACTCCTCTAAGCCGCCTTTCGAGGATCCATCAAACCATGTAAATAAAGGGGGGGGGGACTCCTTGCCTCCGTGTATGTGCAGCGTCTGCATAATTTTACACAACCTTTGATACTGGGAGGGGAACCTGAGCCTGCAGCCAGCAGTGGCTGTGCATTCAAAGCTGTCAGCTCTTCAGACAGCCATATTGCTCTGCAACAAGAGAAACACACAGACTGCAAATGTAAACAAGAGCCAAAATGTCTGCCAGCAAACAGGGACTTCTGCTTTCGCTCCCTTCCCCCTCCCCTTCCTGCTCCCATGAATCCACCTCGCTATTTTTTCCCCCAAGCTGTTTAATAACTTCAAATCCTGTAGGGCTGGAGGAAAGGAACGCATTCAGAGAAGCTTTTGGGGTTTCCCCCCCTCCCTTGGCACGTTTCATCACAACTTGAGCAAAACTTTACATGACCTTGGCTGAGGGCAAGCTCCTTTGTCAAGCAGAAGAAGATATTTTTAAGGAAAGTAAACAAGGACTGTATAGAGGCTAAACTTCAGCTTTGTTTTTTCATCGTCTTGGCTACTGTTAAAGACCTTGTGAAAAGAAGAAAGTGAAATATCTCATGGGATTTTAATGCCATGTGCCTCCTGCTCAGACTGCAGATTTTTTTCAGTCTTGAGAGCAAGTTTTCTGCTTGAGTATAGCTGCTATTTCCAACCCTTGCTTGCTAGTGCCTTCCAGTATTGGTAAAATTTCACTTTGTGGCTTGTCAAGAAAGTAATCATAGGGCCCTTCCACACAGCCATATAACCTAAAATATCAAGGCAGAAAATCTCACAATAATAATAATCTTTATTTATACCCTGCCACCATCTCCCCAACGGGGACACGGGGCGGCTTACATGAGGCCAAGCCCAACAGTGCATTATAATAAAATAATACAAAACAAAACACATAAAGCAGCACGATAGGATAAATAAATCATAAAATACACTAAACAATATAAAATAATGCGGCAAAATAAAATCATTCAGATATCTGATTTGAGCTGGATTATCTGAGTCCACACAGCCATATATTCCAGTTCAAAGCAGAAAATGTGGGATTTTATCTAGCTGTGTGGAAGGGGCCCTAGATTTATTGGAACAGCTGCAGCATCTTTTTAGTGCTAATTCAGGCTAACATCAGAATAAATATATGTATTTTGTTAAAGCTTTATTAAAATGTGGATGCAGATACGAACTTTCTACAACCAGAAATGTAAAATACCTTGCATAATCAAGTTAATTTTAAAAACTATCAAGATCCAGCAGCTTTATCGGGCAACCCTACAATACATGGTGATATACACATTGTTTAAGAATAATTTTTTAAAACAAAAATGATTAACTATTAACACATTATGGGGTTCACACTCTCAGTTACAGGATCTTACACATTCATTCTCAAGGGCAACACTTGGCTGAGAAGAGTCTGCTTCAACTTTGAAGTTGCTCTCTTAATCTATTTGCCTATTTAAGCCTTTCACTCAAAGCAAAGTGGGAATTGTGTAAAGGTAAAGGTTTCCCTTGAAATTAAGTCTAGTTGTGTCTCCAAGGTCATGTGGCCGGCATGGAGCGCTGTTACTTTCCCACCAAAGCAGTACCTTTTGATCTACTCACACTTGCATGTTTTCAAACTGCTAGGTTGGAAGAAGCTGGGCCTAACAGCGGGAGCTCACCTCACTCCCCTGATTCGAACCACCGACCTTTCAGTCAGCAAGTTCAGCAGATCAGCAGTTTAACCCGCGGCACTACCCGGGGCTCCCAGAAATTGTGTAGTCTTCAAAAAGTTTGGACTCCTAGCAGCCCTAGCCTGAATAGCCAATGCCGAGAGGTTCTGGGGGTGTTAGTCCCAAAAACTAGGATGTGATTGAAAGTACAATTGTCTGTGGCAGGATTTATTAACTAGGTTTCTGTGGAACAATTTCACAGGGTCCATGAGCTTAAATTGGAAAAAAAAATCAATTTATAATCTTTATTTTCTCTGATCTCTTACTGAAATACATTCACTTATAAATGTATACAATACATTATAGTATTCATTTCATATTATGTTAGGGTTGTTAATCTCAAAAATTGCTTACACTCATCTATACTTCGATTTTTTTTTCGTGCCAGGAGTGACTTGGGAAACTGCAAGTCGCTTCTGGTGTGAGAGACTTGGCTGTCTGCAAGGACATTGCCCAGGGGATGCCCAGATGTTTTACCATCCTGTGGGAGGTTTCTCTCATGCCCCCGCAAGGGAAGCTGGAGCTGACAGATGGGAGCTCACCCCACTCCCCAGATTTGAACTGCCGACCTTTCGATCAGCAGTCCTGCCAGCACAATGGTTTAATACATTGCCCCACCAGGGGCTCCACTTTGAAATTACAACTGATTGTTAGACCTGATGCTAGACCCACAGAGTCACAGTGCTGCTCTGTACAAATTAAAATTTAATTTAAAGACACACTGATGTTGAGTGTCATGAAACTATCTGCCGCTACGTCCTGAGAATGGTTTTTTGCCGGGTTGGCAGAAGGGCCTGTGGAACGAAAAAGGCTAAAAACGTATAGTATCTATAGTGGTACTTATTGGTTCTGTAACGGGGCTGTTTATGATTTTTCTTTTATACCTACCTAGGCATGGTGTTAGTCCTGTAATTTCTGAATTTTATGAAAATCTCAATACTGCCTCATGTACATCTGGAAAAACAAACATGTGGCTTTTACACATCACAACAGCAGATATTTACTCCTTGTGTACTAATGTGGGAAAAGAACGTCACTTCTGAATTGACGACTAGGTGGCCAGGACCCAAATGGCAGTCTGTTCATCCATTTGCTGAGTTACTTGGGCAAATTCCAGTCTCTCTGTGTTTCCATTTCTGTAGAGTAAGTATGACCTACTTTACCGTGTTCTTTAGGAACACAGGAGGCTGCCCTACATTAGATCAGGCTTTTTGTCCATCCAGCTCAGTGTGATCTGCTTTGACTCGCAGCAGCTCTCTAGGATCTCAGTCAGAGATGGTGTGTGTGTATTTCCTATCACCTGCTACCTGATTGTTTGAACAGAGGATAACGAAGATTAAAGCAAGAGGGCTTTGTGTGCAAATCATGCGCCTTATCATTTTTTGGGGAGTGGGGGATACAAGTACTGCTCCAGAGCCCCTGAACCATATCAAGATTATAGATATATTAATAAAAGCAGGAAATGTTTGCATTGGAGAATTCAACTTCTCTTTGTGTTCTAAACAAAGATGGAGAATTGCCATGTTTTTAGAAAACTATTTCTATTTGTTTTGGCCAAGGCTATAACTGTGGGTTAAAGATCTCTTTTGTTTTGATTCCTGTCTTGAAAAACACCCTATATTATGTAAAAGATCCAATCAGCATTTTCCTCTTCAGACTGGAATTTACCAGTTCTTTGATCCGAAGTAACTTTTCAGGAAAAACTCCTTTTTACATATTTTTTTTCTCTCCCACAAGGGTTACGGAACATTTTTTTTTCTTTGCATGAATAATTATTCAATTCTTCATATTTTATTTCATCATTCACTGTTCATAATTGTTTTAAGTTTTTCCTCCCATCTCTGATGGGGTATCATATTTGCTGAGGTTTGTGTGTTATATAGTTAGTCAAGCATCAACGCTTGCATGTTTAACTTTGGCATATTTAATTATTCACAAGTTTGCTGTTAGTAGTTAAAAGGGAATATTTTTTAGTTTTGTAGTCTTCTTCCAAAATTAAAGATCCAGGTGTGTAAAATATAGTAAACAATATTACTTAGTTTTACCTACAGATGGTCTGCATTTTAAATTTTTATTATATGTGTTGATAGTGGCTGTTTTTGTGATTTTTATGTGATATTGTTTTATACTAATGTACCACTTATGTTATATGCTGCACTTTGGAGTGCCTTGTAAGCTGCCTCGAGTCCCTATGGGGAGATTATTGCGGGATATAAATAAAGATTATTATTATTAGTTAAAGTTTGGGGGCCTAAAGATTTTTTTTCTATTTTCATAGGAATCAGGTGCCCCTGAGCCCCTAAAATGTGGAGGGACCCCCACTGTAATCACAGAGATTTAAGATTTAGAATGTGAATAGGAAAAGAGAGAGAGATGCCGGCTAGTAATCGTGATTTATATGCCACTGCAATGTTTGTAAGCACACACGCCCTGTGGCCAGGAATCTAATTTAAGCATGCTCTTTTAAGCCTGAATGTGAAAGTGGATCCCTTGTGTTTGACAGTGTGTGCTTGAAAACCTCTGTGCTGTGTCCTTGAGTAGCTTCCCATGTGACTGGCAAGGAATTCTAGCCCATCCCCTCCGCGAGGCCCTGCAAATTCAGAGAACTTACTGACTTTCACGTCTCCTTGTAACTTTGAAACCTCAGGGATTAGTATTGAATGCCACTAGATTCTGCACTTGGGATTGCAGAGTGGGGGCCATGTTGAAGAGTGATATTATCTTCAAAATGGTGGCTACCACCCAGAACCTGTCACCTGGTGGTAATGAAATCAAGCAGGCCTTTTAACTCCTGTGTGAGAGCAGGGGTAGAATATGTTTCTGAATTATAGCTTCCATCGGGTTGCAGCTAAAAGAGCGTGTAGTGAGAGAGGGCAGGAATTTCCATTCAGGACTCAATGTTGGCTTTGGGCTGCAACAGTGGGACATCTGTATATTCTGAGAGGCAAGTCCCAATTGTGATACCCCCAAAGTATATCTTACAAATGTAGTCATGTTTATCTTTCTAACATTTGTTGCAGTTTTTATTTGCATCAGGACCAGTTCTTCTGTAAAGCTTCCAAGTCTTTCCAACTCAAGAACACTTGACCGCCATAGTCTATCTGTGTATAGCAGGTGTGGGCAAACTTCAGCTCTCCAGGTGTTTTGGATTTCAACTCCCACAATTCCTAACAGCCAGTAGTTGAAGTCCAAACATCTGAAGGGCCGAAGTTTTCCCATGCCTAGTCTGTAGGGTTCAAACCTTTGGATGTGGAGTTCCCAAAGTTGAAGCCCAAGAGATCAGGAAGGGAGATGACTTCATTTGTATAATAATTGTAATGTAATAATAATAATAATAATAGTATGATTACGGTATGGTATGTGGCATATGCATTTGGTATTGGTGGTGTTGTATTGTAACACAGTATAATACTGCCAGTGATAATGTGATACAATAATTATATCGTGATATTATAATTTATATATTTGTATTACATGCAATATTGCTAACAATATTGCGATATGTTGTAATGTTAATTGTTGTTTTTTCAGTTTGTTGTAAGCCGCTCCAGCAATATTGTTATATGTACACTGTAAGCCACTCTGGCAGTATTGTTGTTTGCTGTAAGCCACTCTGAGTCCCCTTCGGGGTTGAGAAGGGTGGCATAAAAAAATAGTAAATAAATAAATAAATAAATGTCACCTCTCCAACTCCCTTGCAAACTTTGGTTTAAAGTATAGTTCACAATATTGTTGCAGAAGCTGTGGATTTCCCCAGTAAGATGGTGTTGTTTGACACTATCGCTCTCATCGTCCAAAACCATCAAGGGTTTGATCTTAAGTGGGAAAGACGTGGTAGCTTTGCAGAACTGATCCTGATAGAAATGAAATCTGCAAGAAATGTCAGAAAGATAAATTCAGTTGCATTTTTAAGAGATTCTTCGGGGGAGTCATCATAAGGTCTGTTATAATGAGGGTGTGCACCTCAGAATATACTATGGCTCTGTCGCTGCAGTCCAAATGCTCTCTAGTCCGGCTTCCGTTCGGGGCATGGGACGGAGACGGTCCTGGTCGCCATCACAGACCAACTCCGTTGCCAGCTCGACCAAGGCGGGTCTGCGCTGCTCGTGTTATTGGACCTCACGGCAGCGTTTGACACTGGTCGACCACAATCTTTTGACCCACCGCCTGGCCATGGCTGGAGTGAGGGGGACAGCCCTGAAATGGCTGACCTCCTTCCTCCACCAGCGGTCTCAGCGTGTGAGGAGGGGCGAGGCGGTCTCCGAGGGCTCCCCGTTAGTTTGTGGAGTCCCTCAGGGGGCCATCCTCTCCCCTCTGTTATTTAACATCTATATGCAGCCGCTTGCACAGCTGGTACGGAGTTTTGGGCTTGAGTGCCATCAGTACGCTGATAACACTCGGCTCATTCTGAGGATGGAGGGCAGGCCTGGATCCGTCCCTGATAATTTCCAGCGTTGCCTCGAAGCCGTTACTGGATGGCTGCGAGCCAGTAGGTTGAGGGTGAATCCAGCGAAGACTGAGATCTTGTGGCTAGGCCGCCCGGGTGATGGGGATGTCCAGCTTCCGACCCTGGACGGTGTGGCGCTATGCCCATCGTCTCTAGTAAAGAGCCTGGGAATCCATTTGGACTCCCAGCTGACCATGGAGACCCAGGTCTCCATGACCAGCAAGTCTGCTTTTTTCCATCTTAGACAGGTGAGGCGGCTGGCCCCCTATCTATCCCGGAACGACCTGGCCACGGTGATCCAAGCCACGGTCATTTCTAGACTGGACTACTGCAACGCACTCTACGTTGGCCTTCCTCTGTCGGTGACCCGGAAGCTCAGGCTAGTGCAGAACTCTGCCGCCCGACTCCTGTCTGGAATCCCAGCAGGCAGTCATATAACACCTGCCTTGCAGGATCTGCACTGGCTGCCAATCGAGCACCGGATCACCTTCAAAGTGTTGGTTATTACCTTAAAGGCCTTGCACGGCTTGGGGCCAACGTACCTGAGGGACCGTCTCTCCCCATATTGCCCAACGAGATCACTGCGGTCGGAGGATGCCAACCTCCTAGATGTTCCATCGGCGAAGACTGTGCGCCTGACAGCAACCCGCAGGAGGGCGTTTTCCGTCATTGCGCCCACATTGTGGAATGCCCTCCCGGCAGAAATCCGTGCCACCCAGGAATTGCTCCTCTTCAGACGGGCCTGACTTTTGACCTGTAGGCCCATGTTTGTAGCCCACTTTTAATCTGTTTTTATGGTGCTATGTATCACCACAATTTTAATTGCTGTGTTGTTTTATGTGTTTACCTGTTGCTGTTTTAAGCGCTAAGCGTTGTTGTTTTTACTGTGCCTTTTGGCTCTTGTGAGCCGCCCCGAGCCCCCCCCCCCCCCCGGGGAGTGGCGGCATAGAAGCCTGAAAAATAAATAAAATAAATAAATAGTACAGTATATCCGCACCTTGGCTGTCCATTGCTCAGCTGGAGTACTTTTCCTTCGGAGCACCAGCACAGCCACTGTTTATCTTGTGTATCTGCCGTAATTGCAGCAAAGTATTGTAATGTATTCCTTACAGGATTATCTGTAATAACAAATCATAGATTGGTGATGTAATCTGAATCTGATTGCAGGTTTCTAAATTGAAAGCAAGATGGGCATCCAGAAAATATAAGTGCAGAGGTGTTGAGCAGGGTTTCTTAAATCTTTTCCACTTGTGATCCCAAAATAGGTGTAACAATCAAATACTTACAGATAATAAATCAGTATTTGCAAGACTTGCTAAACAGGGTGATTTCCCTTTTGTGGTATACAACTGAAGCATTTTGTGCAGTCCATTGTAAACACTGCATCTTGTTATTAACAGATTTGTGTTCAGAAACATTTTAATGTTGCCAATTTTTGTGACCCTCAACATTGAATGAAGAGGACCCCATTTGGGGGTTGGGATGCACAGTTTAAGAAGCAGCGGTCTTGTGTTGGGGATTGGCAGTCACTGTTTTCCAGTACATCAACGACCAGCACTAAAGCTTACCCATTGAATAAATGTTATTCTTTCCTGTAAACTTGGCAGGAACTGACAGCCAGTGGCTCAGAGGAGTCAACAGTGGTCCAGGGGCCACCATTTTAAATAGCCCTGGTGTGGAGTACAGGAAGGCCTATGTTCAGTCTCTGTCACCTCTGGGTATTCCTGGGAAAGATGTCTGCCTGAAATCCAATAGCAAGAGTGCAGAAATTTACATACCCTCCTAAACATTTATACATAATCGTCTGGACTGCTGTGCTGTAGTCAGTCTTTTAGTAAACTAAAAGTCATATATCTGTATTGAATTGGATTTTTCTTCAGTGATGACATGGAAATGATAGTTTGGAGCATGAGTAAGTGAAGTTGAAGGCACTGCAGCAATATCTCAATAAAAGGCAGTTAAATTGCTGACACAAAAATATATCAGTTATGACTTTCTTCGCACATCATTTAATTCAAACATGCAAATAAGATAATGTACATTAGTAGCCAAAGCGGTGGTCCCTGGATCAGTGCTTGTCTCCAAGACATTGGCTGCTGGTCTCTCGTAAATTTCCAAGATTTCAATGTATAGTTGTAGTAGACACTGGGCACAAGTATAGGGTTGGTCCTTGGCACATCTGGGACAAAAGAAAATGATTGGTGTAACAGTGGTTCTCAACCTGTGAGTCCCCAGATGTTTTGGCCTTCAACTCCCATAAATCTTAACAGCTGGTAAACTGACTGGGATTTCTGGGAGTTGTAGGCCAAAACATCTGGGGACCCACAGGTTGAGAACCACTGGTCTAACACATTTAATAGCCTGAGAAGCACTTGTACAGTATTTGAAAAATTTCAAGTTCTGCTTTTTTCAGAAAACCCAAATACTGCAATAGTTTGCAAAATGGCAAAATGTCTTCTCCACTGACTACATTGATTTGAGAATGATGGGAGTCCAACATCTGGAGGCACTTTTCTCCTAGAGAGTTGTTCTTATGTGAGGTAGAGTAAGTCCTTATATTTGGAACTAACTGTAATCCTTTATCACTAGCCATGCTGGCAAGCCCTGATGAGAATTGTATCCCAAAATGTCAGAGTATTGCCTTTTGGTTGTTGCCACCCTGTAAGTCTTACCAGCCCCAGCCATTGGTGAAGAATACTGAGGCTTGTAGTCCAGAGATGTCCCTCTCCTGGTATATGATGACTAGTTGGTGTCTCCAATCCAGACCCACAGCCCAGTCCATTTCCCAGGCTCTGTTGCTGGAGAAAGGGGTTTGCCCTTTGGCAGAAATGTTGGCAGGGTAAAGGAGAGGTGAGCATATCCCTTTGCACAGTGGCGTTGAATAACATTTCAGTAAACACCAGGGGGTTCAGTTAATAATAGCCAAACCCCAAACCAACCCTTGAATATTCATGGCACTTTCATCTTGTGCAGTCCCTTCTGCAGCTCAGTAAGGAGTCTAGAAGAGGCAAGCAGGATTTCAGGTTTGATTTAAGGTGTTTGAAATGCTTAGCTCACAGCAGGGGGGTCTAGTTCAGTGCCTGACTGCTAAAGGGAGCTTAGCCTGTTTAATCTGTTTTATATCCAGTCCTTGGTGCTGTGTGCCCTTCTGCACATATTGCTGGCAAATCCACTTCTGGCCTCCTTTCTTTGATCCCTATGCATGTATCTTTAAAAAAGAAAGTAACACATCAGCATTAAGTTATAGTTATAAACCACTTTTTAAAGAAACCAAAACACTAAATATAAACAAAATCAACAAAAGAAAAGGTCTTTATCTGACTTGAGGTTTTTAAAAAAGTTTTGTTTCCATAATTAGCGTGCATATTGCCGGGGCTTTAAATGTATTCATAAAACTGTTTCTGACATGCAGATTTAAGCCAAACTAATGGCACCACAACTGTATGCAAACAGCAGGGCCCATTCTTATATTATCTGGAATGTTTCTTCCAACTGCCAAACATTAAAAGAGTTTACAGTTCCTGCATTCACTTGGGGCCGTTTTTTTTTTACAAAGATTGCAAACAAAGGATTTCCTGTCTCTATTGCAGATATCTGTGACCCCCCCCCCTTTTATCTCTTTAAAACTGGTTACGCATTAAAGGGGGGAATGAATGTTCCAAGTCATGATTGGCTTTGTGGTTTCTTCCCCTTTTTGCCAGTCAGTATCTTATGTGTTCCTTCAGATACATAAAGACTCCCCTTTAAAGAACTTAATCTAGAGTAATGTTGATTTCTCCGTATTTCCTCCTCTCAAATATTTTAAGGTTTCTGCCGAGGTCCAGTGGGAGAGATATTAAGAGACATGTTCTGGGATTAAAAACAATATGATGGGGTGCTAGGAGCATATAATTCATCTTAAAGAAGGCTTACCATATTTGATTCTAAAAGGCCAATCTCGGCATCTCCAGCAGAATCAGCCACAATTCTAAGACACCCCCAACTCCACCTCATTTTTAGATATGTATATGGGGGGGGCAGGGCCGTAGCCAGGATTTTGTTTCGGGGGGCTGTTTGGTTCGGGAGGGCTGAGACTGGGTGGAAGAGGATCTACCCTAGCAAACCTTTTGTATTGTTATCCCAATAACCCCATGAATGTGGGATATAATGAGCATGGTGATCAGATCATGATATAAATGCACATAACAGTTTAAATAATGTGCCAGTAAGGCCTTCTCGCGGACCACCCTGAGAATTTCGGGGGGGGGGGGGCTGAAGCCCCCTTAGCCCCTCCCCTGGCTACATGCCTGGGGGGGGGGTGTCTTAGAATCAAAGAAATGCAGTAATTCAATCTACTAGTTAGCCAATACTCCAGAAGACAGGAGCAGAATTCAAAATGATCTTAACAGATTAGAGATATTGGCCAAAACTAACAAAATCAAGTTCAGCAGGGGCAATTACAAGATACTCCACTCAGGCAGAAAAAAATGAAATGCAAAGTTACAAAATGGGGGATGCCTGGCTCGACAGCAGTAGGTGTGAAAAAGATCTTGGGGTCCTCATGGACAACAAGTCAAACAGGAGCCAACAGTCATGTGGCAGCAAAAAAAGCCAATGGGATTTTGGCCTACATAATAGGAGTATTAGATCCAGGGAAGTCATGCTACCCCTCTATTCTGCCTTGGTTAGACCACACCTGGAATACTGTGTCCAATTCTGGGCACCACAATTGAAGGGAGATGTTGACAAGCTGAAAGGTGTCCAGAGGAGGGCGACTAAAATGACCAAGGGTCTGGAGAACAAGCCCTGTGAGGAGCGGCTTAAAAAGCTGGGCATGTTTAGCCAGCAGAAGAGAAGTCTGAGAGGAGACATGATGAGGGCTATGTATAAATATGTGAAGGGAAGTTATAGGGAGGAGGGAGCAAGCTTGTTTTCTGCTGCGCTGGAGACTAGCACGCAGAACAATGGTATCAAACTACAGGAAAGGAGATTTCACCTGAACAGGAGGAAGAACTTCCTAACTCTGAGAGCTGTTTAGCAGTGGAACTCTCTGCCCGGGAGTGTGGTGGAGGCTCCTTCTTTGGAGGCTTTCAAACAGAGGCTGGATCGCCATCTCTTGAGGGTGCTTTGAATGCAATTTTCCTTCTTGGCAGGGGGTTGGACTGGATGGCCCACTAGGTCTCTTCCCACTCAAGGATTCCATGATTCTACTTTCAGTGGTACTCTCCAGATGAGGTGAATTGCAATTCCCATGAACCCTTAGGCAGCACATGTAGAGGGCAGCAGGTCAGGAGAAACTGCCTTAATATTTTTATATAGTTTGTTTATTAACTCTATTTCTACTATGCCTTTCTCCCCATGGGGACTCAAGTCGGCTTACATTACCCAACCCAATAAATTTGAAAACAATATACAAAAATTAAAAACAGTAAAATATTTGTGTCATTGATATAAGTTAAAATACTGTCAAGATGCAATAAAAATACTCATACAATCAAAATTACATTTAAAATTAAATATCCTCCCCAACTAGCAATTGGCATGCTACCACCCCATTGTCAGCATCCTTTCTACTTTCAAGAAAGAGTCCTGATTAAAGTGGTTGCAAATTGAAAGTTTGTAGATTGTTGGTAGATTTCTTTGATAAGCATGTCTGGCTCACACAGCATGTTGGTGTTCAAGGAAATGTGAGTAAAGTTTTGCTTCAGCCCTTGATATCCAGTGGGACAGCCCTCCTCTTCAAAACGTATTTTTGTACTGATTCCTTTGGCACTTTTTCACTGCAAAACTTATAAATGAGCTCAAATCCCTTCAAATCCAGCAGTTTACTTCTGCCATTCCCAAGAATATCCAAGGACCCCTGAAATGCCCCTCCAAATCAGTTGAAAATCAGTTTGAATGGTGGATAGAAGTGACATGTCACCAATTCTGACACACCCAAATAATGATGTCTCCTGTTTTTCTCAACAGTTGGCCCTCTTTAGCTTTAAAAAATATAGAGCCTTGGTTTCAAAACTAGGGATTCATGAATTTTCTGGGGATATCTCTTCCAGAATCACTGGCCATGCTGGCTTGGGCTTTTGAGAGCAGGAAGTTCAAAAACACAAGGGAATCAAGTTTGACAACCATTGACGAACTTGTGAACGTGAAGGGAATGGAGTAGCAGCCATTGAGAATAGGAATTGCTATCCAGAACATCTGGAGAACACTACTCTGAGGAAGGCTGGCTCCACGATCAGTGAACTAAAGGTTGTCCAGAAATTCTCTGGACCCCAATCTGTGTACTTGGTTATGTGTACGGTGGTTCCAGAGCCAAAATAATGTATCTGCAACATATTTTGGGGTCGTATATCTAAAGCATGATATTCCACAGTTTTTATTTTGTATCAAAAGCCTTGCATAAAACTGATAAAAATAGAAGGAGCACAAGTGGCTAAGTATCTTTTGACCAAAAACGGGCAACAGTGATCGCATTGTCTGTAGCCTGAAACAATTCTTCCTTTGTACATGAGGCAGGACATTGTGGACAAGCATACAGATGTGTTCTCCTCCACAGTACAACAAGGTGGACGATTCTTTTAGGTAGTGCCATTTTGCCAGGTTGTCTTTTGAGCTGCCCACTCCACTTCTGAGTCTGTTTAGGGACTTCCAAGTTGCCCATTCTTGGTTTGCCCCTGGAGGAAGACCCTTGCGGGGAGCCATCCAGTTGGGATTCCCTGGTTTAGCTGCCCAGAGGGATACCCCTTGCTGTTGCTGGGGGGACGGCAAGAGGAGTGGTAGTTCTCATGAAGCTTTTTCTTGATTTGGGTCTACTGAGAGGAGGCTGATAGCCATGCAGTGGATGGCTTTCACAGTGTTCAACCTTATTTCTCCTGCCACAGGATGGAAAGTATCGACATTTGTTGAGGCGTTTTTCAGATGCCAAGAAAAGACACTGATGAAATCAAATTTCAGATGCAACCTTCGCAACGGTATAATTGCTCAACATAACTGTTAGAAGGGTCGCTCTGCTATTAGTTGCAGAATAGCTCTGCATTGCTGCAGAAGCATTGGAAATTCCAGTAAATCCATGGTGAATATTTCTGGATAGTCTTTTTCTTTCCATGAAGGAAGCCCCCTTACCCATTAATTTCATGTCACCTCTGGTTGGGTAGCAGGCTGGGTAGGGGTCTCTGCTTGAATCCCTGGAGTTCAGCTGCCAGTCCGCCAGCATTCCTTAATTTGTTGCCTGCCAGGCATCTTTGACTACAGCTTACGACATCAGCGATCATTGCTCATTCTATCTAGGGCTGATAGAAGCTGTAGTCCCAAACGTGAGAGTTAACATAATTAGACCACACTAGATGAGATAGTTTATGAGGAAACCAGCTTCATATATACGTGCTATATACTTCTTATATGCATTAAAAATGCAACTTAACCAGAAGCTGGCATCTTATTGATTAGTATCCACTTGCGCAGAAGCATTCAATTCAATCAATTGTTAAATGGTGAATCAACATCTAATCTAGTAGATTCAATGGCCCCACTCTAGTCAGGACTAGAATAAGTCATGGCACGCACCTGTATACAAACACATTAATGTAGTTTTAGAAAATCATGCACAGCTTATTCTTGCTTGGGGATTGAGACAATAATTAGTTGTTAATTATACGAGCAAAGCTCATAAATTGTATTTCATTTCACAATACAAGTTTCTGTCCCTTTCTCCCACATGCATATTTATGCAAGAGCGGTTAACAAGATGATTGCCTGTAGACCAGTTTCCTAGACCTTATTCACATTTAGAAGTTGATAGTAATCAACACAATGATTATAACTCCCATGGCATGAGAACTAAATGAGTTTCTTTGAAAGTAAAAATGTTCAGTGTTTGAGAACTGGGTTTGCAATCTGATTCTCCAGTTGTTCAGATCTGAAGTGATCAGTACTTGTATTCTAAAGCTTCCAAAATGGGCTGTGGAAGGCCACACGGGTGAATTTAGGAAAACCTGAATGATGTTATTCTCTTGGAAGTTGGCTTGTCGGCACTATGGCAATGCTTATTTTTCACTCACCCGTTTGCTACATATGGAACGGAAGGTTGGGAGTGGCTTTTGCTTCTTTACCCTCACCAGCCTGTGTTGTAAAAATACCAATGTGTTGTGACACTTTAAAAAGTCATCACAGTTCATTTTTATAAGCTTTCTGGGTCATTTTGTCAGATGTGTGAGCCACTAGGATAGAGGTGTGTTTGGCAAGGTCGCGTAAAGTCCCATTGTCTCTGGACCTTTTGAAGAAACAACAGGACTATGGCCGTAGACGTTACATGTCTGCCCTTAAGAGGCCCTGGTCCACCACTTTCTAAACTCAATTTCACTGTTAGAGTGATGTCAGCATTACTGGGTATCTCCTTTTGTGGAGTAGCATCTGTTTCACTTCCTGAGGACCCTCGGGCAGCTCCTGGGTTGAGGTTTGCGTTAGTCATTCATTGCCTTTGTGTCAATGTTTTGTAGAGAAAATTTGGCCAGGGAAGACTTACTGCAAACACTTTAGGCTACAGCTCACAGAAATCTCAATTCATGAAAGCTAGATAATGAAAATAATAATAGTTCTTCATAACTGCATTAAAAAAGCTTTAAAATTTCTGAAATCTGTTTGCATATTTTATAAAATTGTTTTTACGTACTTTGTTTAAGGGTGCTTAAAGTTCATGAACACAAAGCCCTATTTATGTGTGGAGTAATGACTCCATAACAGTTCTAACATACTGTAAACCATTGTTGAGAACCAGTTTGGTATATTCACTTAGGATGTGTTCAAGGCTGCAGTCTGCTACAAAAGTTTACTAGGAAAGCATGGGCCTCTCATTTTCTCTTAGCCTAATATACCTTACTATTTGTTTTGTGAGGAAAAAACAGACAAGAGCTATAGATGCAACCCTGAGCAACTGGGAGTAAGAGTGGTTCTCAACAATGGCTTACGTTAGAACTGGTATGGAGTCCTTACTCCACACATAAACAGGCCTTCGTATTCATGAACTTTAAGCACCCATAAATGAAGTAGGTAAAAACAATTTCATAAAAATGTGGATTTTTAAATGTTGGTATGCAAGCCTTTGTTCTTCCAGTGAAAGTGCTAAAGCCATGCATGTGGAGGGACAGAAATCTGGAAATGAGATGACAATTATGTGTGCACTGTCTATAGTAGATTTGCATCAGGTTTTTCTGCCACAATTAAGGCTGCCACTTAGGCAAGTTCTAAACCTGGTGTAACGACTGTGTGACCTTACAGATGGTGTTATAGTTTCCTTCCCAGTAACTCGTCATTGCAGCCAATGGTGAGTTGGAATCCAACAACATCTGGAGAGCCACATGATTCCCAACTTTGCTCAAAACCACAACAACATGATGCCTGTCTCCTGCTTTTAGATTGCCACAGATAGAACCTTGTGACCTTTGACTGCTCTTCTGTGGTTCTGCCTTCTTCAATCCTATCTGTTTATCTGCTATTTGGGAAGCAAGGAGAACAAAATGCAATTCTGTCTGTATTTTGAAGGACAGATATGGAGTGAGAGCTTGACTCCTTCTTAGAATTCTGCATGCTGAATTTGCTGGGGCGACCCACTCCAGACATCCTTGCTCGGGGCCAGTTCATCACCCACAAAACCTTCATTTGTTTACTTCTCTGCACTCACCGATTTCTACTGTCTCCTAGAAGTCTTGGTTTCCTTTAGCTTAAACTAAACACATTTCCTGGCTTTTTGAACACAGAAAGGGACAGGGAGCTGCAGTGTGTCCTGAAACTCTTATCTGCAGACTTATTTTCTTGTTCCTGAGGCTAAACTGATGAAGGAACAGTCCAAATTCATATAGGAATCATTACTAGTTTCTCCTCATGGTTCCAAGAAATAGAAGTTAGTTCATTCAAATGCTGTTGTTTCATTTAAGTAACTTTATGGTTCCTTCTGACTAAATAAGTTTGGAAAGGTTTTGACAGCAACTGTGGAACTGGTACATTCAGATCGTTGGCAAGTAGAAGGAAGAGAATATGAGAGACTTCCAATGGTGAGGACCAAGAACTCAATGCAGCTTTCCATGATTGTTTGCCTTCAAGCTGTTTCCAACTTATGGTAGCCCTAAGATGGTTTTTTTCTTGGTAACATCTATTCAGAGGGAGATTTTCTTTCTCCGAGGCTGAGGGAATGTGACTTGCCCAAGGTGATCCAGTGGCTTTCATTGGCTGACGGTTAAAACCCTTTTCGCAAATGTCCTGGTCCAATTCTGTTTCATTCCATGATTAGTGTGTGTATGTGTATGGGGGAAGGGGGTTACTAAGTGAATATAGGCCTAAATCCCATTATTAGTCCTGACTGGACTTCTTGAGTCAGTAGGATATACTGTAGTGTTGACTTGTCATTTAGTTTATTTATTGGGTCTACTATAATTGGGACTACTTTACTGTTGTATGTTATTGCCTGAGCAACATGTCGCAGAACTTTAGATTTTCTTGGTTCAAAACTGATAGAATTTGACTAGTTTGTAAACACTTACTCAGAAAGCTTACTAGGAAAGCTTGGGCCTCTCATTATCACTTAGCTTAATATACTTTACCAGAAGCCTCTGTTTATGTTTTGTATGTCTCTGGCAATTGTATCATGTCACTGAGCGTTTCCCATATATATGTACCTGTAATCTGCTCTGAGTTCCTTCAGGGAGATAGAGCAGAATATAAATATTATTATTATTATTATTATTATTATTATTTGAAACACAAGATTAGTACACAGCAAACAAGATGATAGTGCTGGTTGTTTTATTAGATCACACGTTGGACACTTCCCAAATGTAATGTATCAGCGAATAATGTGTGAATATCCCAGTAGGGTTGCCTTTTGCAGCTGACAGATGGTAATTTTGTCAGTGCTGATTGTGTTTAAGTGCAGGCCAAGGTCTTTAGACACTGCACCCAATGTGCCAATCACCACTGGGACCACCTTGACTGGCTTGTGCCAGAGTTTTTGCAGTTCGATCTTTAAATCCTTGTATAGTGTAAGCTATTATTATTTCTGAGGGGAAAAAACAGGCAAGAGCTATAGATGCAACCCTCAGCAACTGGGAGGAGGAGCTAGATGAAAACATTAAGAACATGGATTTTAAATTGTAGGTCTGCAAGCCTTAAGCCTTTGTTCTTCCAGTGCAAATATTGAATATGAGTACTCATGCATATGGAGGGACAGAAATCTGGAAATTGAGAATTTTAAAATTCTCAAAATTATTTTGAGAACCTGAGGCTTGTAGGCCTTGTTTCTGCAAAATTCTCTATCTGCCAGCAATTACTTAACACCTCCCTTTCATAATCAGCAATGGCTTACGTTGAATGAGATCCAGTGAAGTACAATGGTTTGAAAACTCACAACAACCCAATGGTTTGAGTGTTGGACTATAATTCTGGAGACAGAAGATTTGCATCGTTATAAACCCACAAAGTGACCGTAGACAAGTCACACTCTCTCAACCACAGAGGGAGGCAATGGCAATCTTCTCCTAAACAAATTTTGCCAGGAAAGTTCCATGATAGGGCTGCCTTAAATCAGTATCACATGACTTGCCCGTTGTTGAAAAATGGCTATCTCCATGAGCCCTGGCCAGTGTAGTCAAGCGTGAGAAATGCTGGGAATTTGAGTTCAACTATGTCTGGAGGGCCACGCAATTCCAGCACCTTCTTTGATGCCTCTCTGCTGCTGTTTCTCACCCTTGAACAGTAATAGGGACGATCAAATATGCAATAGTAATGAAATGGGTAAAACGGGTAGTCAATTCAAACCAGACAGGAGGGATGGTGGTGGCAGTGATTAGTCTGGTCACCGTGACTTTTCTCTATATAGCTGTAATCCCAATTTTTAAGGATCAGTTGGCAGTGTGTGGGATTGCTGCCACATCCCGTCTTTTATGCATCAGAGTGGCCTCTGCAGTCGGAGGACCGTTCCCCAATTTAGGTAAGAGTTCCAATTAACATGTTGCATGGGCAAAATATCACTGTTCTGTGCGTCATCTTAGATTGTTAACTGACATGGATCACAAAGAAACCCATCCTTCTATTTTCAAAACAGCTGTGTTCCCTCCCTCTGCATATCTAAACTTAACTCAGAAGTGCCTGTGCCATGCTCCCAAATGTAAAGTATTTCTAGGTATGTGTGTTCTTTGAAACCATTTGGGAAGCTAGTCTTTTTCCCCCACGTAGTCAAGATGAGATGAGTGATCGTTGAAACTCAAACCTTCTCAACAGCAGCCCAAGTGTCTTCTTCAAATGTGTAGGCCTGATAGCCATCTTCATCACTGAAAATGAGAAATTTTGCCTTCAGGATATTATTCGGGCTTTTCAATTCAGGCTATACAATGTACTTGATTTGCTTTGTTATTTTACCATGCTTAGTTGCCTAGACTGCCACATGGTAGAAAGGAAAAGTACAAATTTCACAAATACAATTAATAGCTTTTTTAATTTTAAAAAATCTGTTTTTAGCATTGTTTGCCAGCTGGCTGCTTTTTTTGGGTCTGATTTTATGTGTGCTTTACTTTTTTTCTTGTCTTTTATTAAGTTTAATGTATTTACCGATATCTGTAAAGCTGCCTTGGGAAATAGTTTTATAGATTAGGCAGAATAAAATCTGTTCTAAGTCAATGTAGAGAGAAAAAGTAAAGAAACAGCTAACCTTTGGTGGTGATTGTCGTATGCTTTCAACTTGTTTCTTAGTCTCAGAAAAAAAGGCAAAGGGGTTCCCCCCCATCCCCACACACAAATCTGCCAAATTTTGTGATACGGCCACTTTAGACTCACTAGAAGTCTTGGAAAACGCACGATAACAAAGCTACCCTATTATGTTTATTTATATCCCGCTTTTTCTCTCCATATGGAGATCCAAAGCTGTTCACAATTACAATACAACATAAACTATACGAATAAACAACTATTAAAACAGGATTAAACATTAATATTAAAACCAATTCAGGTTAAAACCATAAAAGCATATAAAACCACAGAACCCTCTGTCTCTAGATCTTAAACACCTTTATCTTCAAACGGCTGCCTGAAGAAGAAGGTTTTCCAGAAGGATGGCAGGGAGAGGGCCATTGTGGCTTCCTTGGGGAGAAGGAAGTTCCAGAGTCGCAGGGCAGCCACCGAGAAGGAAGGCCTGCACTCTCGTTCCCAGTAACTGAGCTTGAGATGGAGGTGGGACCGAGAGAAGGGCCTCTCCTGAAGATCTCAGGACCCGGGCAGGTTCATACAAAGGGATGTGGTCAGCCTCGCGCAACACCCAGGGCAAGCAAATACAGAAAATATCCACAATAATTAAGCCAAAATGCATTTATCAATATCAGTCGGTAACCATTAACATAGAAATATGGTACCGTACTCACGTATCCCAAAAGTTCCAGAAAAGTCCCGTTATTGGCAATATGGTGGGTTGCCTATTTTATTGGATTTACTCACGACAGACGCGGAACCAGCAATGCTGGGAGGATTTCCCCTCCTTATAAACTTTATTTATTTATTTATTTATTATTTGCATTTGTATTCCGCCTCTTCCCGAGGGCTCGTGGCGGGTTACAAGACATACATAGTGATCGGCAGGCAACACTCATGCCGACTCACGAACAAAATAAAACAATGCTATAACCATAAAAATAACAAAAATGATACTAAAAACATCATTAAAACATTGTTAAAATTACACTAAGTGACAAAAACGGTAACACAGAGTCATAAGTCGATTGAAAGCAAGAGGCGTTATATGTCAACCGAAGGCCTGCTTGAAAAGGAAGGTCTTACAGGCCCTGCGGAAGGGGGCGAGCTCCCGTATGGCTCTAGCCTCCTCCGGCAGGGCATTCCAGGCCGTTGGAGCAGGGCATTCCAGGCCGTTTCCCGCACATCCCAGTCTGAACTTTGATTACCTTGTATTCTTACTCTGAAAACCCTGTCTTGGACTATTTTGAGCTTTGGACTATGCATTAGGAACTGTAATAAACGGTAACTTCATTGGTTCCACCATATCGCCAATAACGGGACTTTTCTGGAACTTTTGGGATATGTGAGTACGGTACCATATTTCTATGTTAATGGTTACCGATAGGCTTCTATAGGACTGATATTGATAAGTGCATTTTGGCTTAATTATCGTGGATATTTTCTATATTTGCTTGTCCTAGGTGTTGTGCGAGTTTTTGCACTAGTTTCTATAGATGTGATCAGCCTGTCATCAGGTTTTCTTAGCAAAATTTGTTCAGAGAATGTTTTACTAGGAAAGAAGGGCAAGGTTGTATATTAATGTCTTCAGCCCAAAGACTGGGAGGTCACTGCAACAGGAAGGGTGAAAGTGGGGAAATATGTAATGGAGAAGAATTCTTGTAGGCACTGTTCTGAAGTATATATTAAAACAGTATTAAATTAAACATTAATATTAAAAACTGTTCAGGTTAAAACCATAAGAGCATATAAAACCACAAACCCCCTTTGGGGTTGAGAAGGGCAGTATACAAATACTGCAAATAATAATAATAAAAGTATATGTGTTTTATGTAGATTTTGAGAGGTGAGAAGGAGGGGAAGCAGTCATACCAATGATTTGTATTTGATCTTGATTAAAAATGTAATGTGTTAAAAAATTTAAAGGTTTTAAATTCAGGTAATGTTTGTCTTTTGCATTCCTCTGAAGCTGAGAGAAAGTGGCTTGCTCAAAGTCACCCAGTGGGTTTCCATGATCAAGTTTGAACTCCGTTCTCCCTGTTCATTAAAAACCACTACTAAATGTGGATCCCTTGTCTTTTGAAGATGGTTATAAATGGATATGAGCAACAGGCACTGGGATATACCAAGCAAGGCCCTTTTAGATGATTGTGAATCTGAGATATGAAAATATTTCTCTGTTACTGTGGAATATAAAATGAGCAAGGTACATGGGACAGGAATCAGGAAATCTGTTTTCACTTGTGCTCCAATGCCCAACTAGGCCTTTGTTTTATCTCTTAGTTAAAACATGCTATCCAGGCAACAGTTGAAAATACATCAGGGCCATTTGTAGTAATGGACACTGACCAAAGAAGAAGAGGAACTGCCTTGTGGATGTGACCCTTGTATTCCTGCTAATTTAATAAGGACAGCCATGTGCTGGACACTTATGAGGGGGCTTAGCACACTTTGAAGGCGTTTCTGTCCCGAAAGTGCTGTGACTGCTGAAGAAATCTGTGTGCATTCTCTTTGTTTCCTGCCTGTGTCTGTGCTAGAACAAGCACCTAAGTTTATTGTTTTCCCTTTCCTTCTCTCTCCTGCCTGTCTCCAGTGTTGAAATGGGGATTGCTATCTCTTTGGGGCAAAAGCTTGTGTGTGCATGCGAGCATTGAGTTATGTTATTCTAAAACGCAATGCTGATACCATATAAATAGCACACTGAAGTCAACAAACCATTTTTCACGACATTCTGTGTCAGAATTGCATTACGGTAGTGCTGGTAGCATTTGACAATTGCAGGAATAATTTAAGGGCCTTGGCATTACATTTGCTTAGCAGTCCCCCATCTCTCCAAGCATGATTTTAAAAAAACAAAAAACTTCAGTGTTGCTGTACATCAGAATCAGTTTGGAATTGTTATTTTTCTACTCTCTGATTTAAACTATTGGAGGTGGGAGTTCTGGTGTATGCCTGCTCATTCGAATAGCAAATCATAACAGGAGACAGTTGAATACTTATGGTAGAATATATGACTGTATTTCAGCTCGCAACTCCCATAGTTAAAGATCATACAATAGAAAGATAAAACCGAGGTAGAATCACAAAAAGATGTAAACAAAGGGGACAATTTTTACAGGGCAATCCTGGAATAGGGCGAGGAAGTGGACAGGGCAATTTTTGTCAACTAGAAAAGCAGAACCTTTTATGAATGAACAAGGGAGCTAGAATAGTTTGGGAGTGTGAGGTGGGATTTTGGAGGTAAACAATGGCAACAGGAGAAAAGTACCACTTGGAACGTTACATCTTTCCAGAATTTCCCCCAGCCGGTATGGTATGTAACTCTTAAGTTCTAAGTACTGAAACCTTGAAGTCCAACAGGAAACCTGTCAAAATTCACAGTTTTTACATACCTGGCTAGAGATGGGGGTGTTCAGTTGGGGAAAACAGTGCTGGTGGAAGTGATAATGTTTAATGTGTTGTCGAAGGCTTTCATGGCCGGCATCATTGGGTTGCTGTGAGTTTTCCAGGCTGTATGGCTATGTTCCAGCAGCATTCCTTCCTGACGTTTCACATCTATGGCAGGCATCCTCAGAGGTGGTGAGGTCTATTGGAAACTGGGCAAGTTTTATACATCTGTGGAATGATGTCCAGGGTGGGAGAAAGAACTCTTGTCTGCTTGAGGCAAATGGGAATGTTACAATTGGTCATCTTGATTAGCTTTGAGTAGTCTTGTAACTTTAAGGTTTGGCTGCTTCCTGCCTGGGAGAATCCTTTGTTGGGAGGTGTTAGCTGGTTCTGATTGTTTTCTGTCAGGAATTCCACTGGTTTTTAGTGTTGCTCTTTATTTACTGTCCTGGTTTTAGAGGGTTGGTTGTTTTTTTTAAAAAAAATACTGGTATCTAGATTTTGTTCATTTTTGTGGTTTCCTCCTTTCTGTTGAAATTGTCCATGTGCTTATGGATTTCAATGGCTTCTCTGTGTAGTCTGACAGGGTAGTTGTTAAAAGTGGTCCAGCATTTCTGTGTTCTCAAATAAGTCGCCTCAAACAGACGAGTTCTTTCTCCCACCCTAGACATCCCACAGATATATAAACTCAGTTTGCTTTGTTTCCAGCAAACCTCACCACCTCTGAGGATGCCTGCCATAGATGGAGGCGAAATGTCAGGAGAGAATGCTTCTGGAACATGGCCATACAGCCCGGAAAAATCACAGCAACCCACTCTTAGTGTTTTTATTTATAATGACTCTGCAGATAAGTCTGCAGGCAACTACACTATAGAATGAATGCAGTTTGACACCGCTGTAACTGCTCTTACTCATTATTATGGAATCCTGCAATTTATAGTTTGGTGAAAATCAGCAGTCCAGTAGAGAAATCTAAAGCTCTTGTAGAAGTATAATTTTTCAGGTTTCCATAGCATTAAGTGGTACCAAACTGCATTCATTCTACTGTGTGAATGAACCTTCAGACTTCCTGTTCCTGTCACATTATTGGTTCCTACAGATTGTGGCAGATATGGCTTGGTTGCAGTTTTTTCCTCTGTGGGGCAAATAAGGGGGATTGCTGGAAGGGCTTTCCTGTCCTGCTAAAGTGAGAGCATAAGGAGCATAATTGCTTTCTTTTAAAAATCAAAATATCTGGCATATATCAGATCACAGATCTTGCCTCATGCATCTCTTGACTGCTTTGGTCCTGAGATGTGGGAAATGATTGGGGAATAGGTAGGGACTTGAAGTAGAAGCAGTGTCTATTTACAGGTGTGTGGAGCCAGCATGCCAAACCTTTGTCTACAACTCCTCTATTTGTCTGCTGTCCAACTCTTGATTCTGACTCTTTCATAAATTGCAAAACTGTAGTAAACAATAATACGTAGCGAACTTGCTGTAGTAAAATGGTAATTCAAGCCATTTTGTTATTGTTACATGAATCTTCAGACTATTTAGATCAGGCCTGGGCAAACTTGGTCCCTCCAGGTGTTTTGGACCGGCTGTTAGGAATTGTAGGAGTGGAAGTCCAAAACACCTGGAGGGCCCAAGTTTGCCGAGGTCTGATTTAGATGCTAGAATATAAAATGTATGTATTTATTTGATTGTAAAGTTTCTGAAGAATTGCTAATCCATTGGCAGTCATTGTGAACATAGGTTCACATGGACTTTTTTTTTTTAAAAAGCAAAGTAATAAGGAAACACCCAACTCAGTGACCGTGTTACAGAGCAGCCGTCTTTCCTCCATTACACAACAGTTCATCAATGTGGAGGATCTATATAAGAGTGAGCATGCCAATTTGGCTAGGTGAATTAAATGTACGAAACATAGCACAGACACCTGGGCCCTTCAAACCTGTCCTCCCTTCCACGCCTGGCCAGAGCCAAATAAACTTTCCAGTTTGAAATTCAGTGTGTAGGATTAATGAAAGCCAAGGTGAAATAGCTATATTTTCCAGTGAAATAAAACATGGAAAAATCAAATAATTACTGTTGGCCTGGTCTCCCAGGCATCTTGTATAACTTGTCTTCTCTTAGTTTGCAGACTTCATTGGTTCAGAGATTGTGATTTGCAAGGCTATCAGCTACTGATGAAGCAGCTGCAGTGTTAACTTAGCACAAAAAAAGCTCATTTCCTCCTGTGCGGCAGGCAGGTTTACCTCTTAAGCCATGTTGAATGCTAGGGTGCTTGAGAAGAAATGTGTGACTTTTAAGGGGCAAGATCTCTGGGAGTGATGACTCGGTGTGCTATTCCCCAGTGGGTGCCTGTCTTGTGTTTATGGGTATGAATCTTCAAATATTAGAGGGATTCATCAGGAGAGATGCCCAGAAACACCTGCCACTCCTTTCTATCTGGTAGTAACCCCTTATGTTTCTCTGTTTTGCCACGTGGCTAATTAGTGATGAGTTTAATGTGTCTTAATTAACCCTTTGAGCCTGTCCCGAGGGTGCTATTCAGCTCCCAAACTCACATAAGACATCCGATCACAGCCTAGATTGTTGTCAAAGGCTTTCATGGCTGGCATCACTGGGTTTTCCGGGCTGTATGGCCATGTTCCAGAGGCATTATCTCCTGACGTTTCACCCACATCTATGGCAGGCATCCTCAGAGGTTGTTAGGTCTGTTGGAAACTGGAAAATGGGGTTTATATATCAGTGGAATGTCCAGGGTGGGAGAAAGAACTCTTGTCTGCTTGAGGCAAGTGTGAATGTTGCAAATGGCCACCTTGATTAACATTAAATGGCCTTGCAGCTTCAAATCCTGGCTGGTTACACCTGCCTGGGGGAATCCTTTGTTGGGAGGTGTTTTTTTTAATATAGCCCAGAAAATTCACATCAGCACACCCTAGACTATCCACTGTACCATGAGTTGCAGTCGGTGATACTATTTGATGTCTGGAAGCAGCACCTTGGCTTGTTTTCTTTTAAAAGGTATTACAAATTAGCTGTGTATTGCTTTCTGCAGGCACATATGGATGCATTTCCCCCCCCCCCCCAATAATTTGATGGTAACACCATTTATGGTTAGCTGTTTGGTATCAATTAATATCATTGTGGCACATGAAAAAAAATCAAAGATCTTTAGGAAAAAGGTATTCTCCCTTTTCTTTTTTTAAAAAAATGGGGTGGTTTTTTTTGGAAATTTTCAAAATTTTAAAAGTTACATAAATACATCACACGACATATAGGGTAGGGAGGGGAAAGTAAAATGGGGGGAAGGGAAATGTAAGGGAAGATGTAGAAGGGGGGAAGTTAGGTGGGGGAGTGCTCAAGACAAACAAACGGGGAGAGCGGAACAACGTATGCGTGTTGTATTATACAGCTTGTGACTTATTTTCATTCTTCTTCCACTTCATTTTGAATGTCTATCGTGCCTAAAAAGGGTATATAAACATAATATATATATAAATCACATTGTCTGAAGTTTGATATCATTATATTGGGTATCGACAGCAACATTAATATTCTACCTAAAAGTTCCAATTAAGTACTAAGTCTATCTTGTGTTCCGTGCTGTAGTAATTTTTAACAATTGACCAGTCCGTCTTTACTATGGGTCCTTCATTAGTTGTTTTTAACTCCTCCGTAAGCCTCTCCATCTGGATGGTTTCCATCGCTTTATATAGCCATTCTTCTTTCATTGGCTCCCTTGGGGACTTCCAATATTTGGCATATAATAGTTTGGCTGCCGTAGTTAGTACTAAGTATATGCGTCTTTCATTAGCGTTCAAGCTTGACCCTATTATACCTAACAAGAGTGATTCTGGCTTCCTTTCTAGTGACTTTCTAAAGATTTTACAGAGTTCTTTGTTTACCATTTTCCAAAATTTCTCGGCTTTAGAGCATAACCACCATAAGTGGAGAAAAGTTCCATTCTTTAGGCCACAATTCCAACACTCGATTTTAGTATTTTTATAGATTTTAGCCAATTTTTCCGGAGCGAGGTACATAATTTTGATCCAATTTTCTCTGTATGCATAGCATACAGAGATGCTATGCATACAGAGATTTTTCCTCCAGATGGTTTTCCAAGTATTCCAGTTAATATTGTACCCAATATTTCCTCGCCCACTTCTTCATATAGTCTTCTGACTTTTGTTCTTTTTGGCATAATATTCTATAGATCTTCCCTACCGAGTTTTTGTCCGGGCCCAGCAAACCTTTTCCAAATCGCTATGGTCATTTTCAAAGCCCCTTTTTGCATCTGATTTAAATTTTTCCATTGTTTGAAAGAAAGGTAGCCAGTTCAACTCCTTACCCTCCTGTAATAATTGTTCCTGGATTTCAAGGAATATTTTAGGCCATTCCAATACGTCAGTTCTCTGTACGTATACCATTTGGTATCGTCTAATTGCCGTATTCTGACGGCTTCCAATGGGGATAGCCACATAGGGGTTTTAGTATAGATTTTTTTGTGATATTTATTCCAAATTCTCCCTTTTCCTTGTGGTTTTCTTCCCCCAACCATGCATTTTCTAGCGCAGATCTGGAAGCTGGAGTGGCCGAGATTTTTGTATGTATTAGACCTTGGCAGAGTTACTTTTCTGAAATAGAACTACCAGACTCGTCCAGCCAGAGTGGCTTGTGACCATGGTAGTTAACACACTGTATATTTTTGTGTTCCAAAAAAGAGTTGCCAAGCTTACAGAGCTATATGCATGTGTCTATGTCTTTCTGTCAGGGAGAGTCGAAGGATCTTACCTCCCCCACCCTCTTTCATTGGCGGTCATATTTATATTGCTTGAGGTTGTAAAGGAAGCCTTGCCTCAAGAGACCAATTTTGCTTCCTTATTCAGAGAAAGCCAACGTTACTGTCTCGGCTTCTGCTTGGCAAGCCCTGGTGATTTTAAGTGATCCTGTAAGTTTTGTTGGCATAGTTGTTCCTTCTTTGAATGGGACCGGTAGGAACGGTGACTCACGTATTGGGAACATTATGCTGCAACTTCCTCTCTGCTGAGTCTTGTTTGTTTACAGTAGACTAACTTTCTTCTATCCTGGGCCTGCCCTGTCCAAGGATGAGCCAGGGGTGAATAGAGCGGAATTAAACATGCACTTCAACACCCGTCCCTCTTTGCTGTTTGAAGTAGCAAATTCCACAGTTTAAATTAAAAATGCATTTTCTGAATAGTTCTCTGTATCCTGGCTGTCTCTGTGGTTGGAAGCCTTGGTGCAGTCGAGTTACTCACACTACTTAAAAACTCTGAAGTAATGAAGGCGGCCTGGGGGTGGGGGTGGTATCCTGATTTTTTTTTCATCTGTTGTCCCTTGAGTCCTTCTACACTTCCGCAGCCAGGGCAGCTGCTGTTTCATAGCACACGCTCATAGTCATGTTCTCCTCTTACTTCCGGAGTTCAGTAGACTTTTCTTTCTTTGTGTAAACACCATACATTGCGAATGATCCAGTTCTTCCTCTTGTGGGCTGACCTCACTTATTTTCCCCTCCTCCATCTTCAAGGTTGGGGTGTGACATAGACTGTGGTGTGTGTGTGTGTGTGTGTGTGTAATCTGGCACAAGGTATACTCCTGAATTGTGTGTGTGTGTGTTCGAAAAGCTAAAATTAGAATGATTACCCAGAACCATTGCAGCTTACCAGAAAGAGAGGAGAGGCTGAGACGGCTGAGGCTTTCCTGCAATCTTTTGTTTTGGCTTCTGCAATAAGTTTATGATGTCGCAAGCTCGCTGGCTGAATTAGTGTGTAGATAGCAAGGAAAAGCTGGCTCTTGATGGTAGAGGGTAGGTCTGCAGTTGCAATGCTGAAGCTGTTCCCAGTTTTATTGCCTGCTTGCACAATTCACCCTTTACCATTACTGTAATGAAGGTTGTTTTCTGTTGGTTCTCCACCCACTTCTCCCTCAAGTTTTCTTGCCCTGTGCAAGCTCCAATTTGTAATGTTGATTTAGCACTTGTAATGTTAACTTGAGAAGATGAGCTCTTCAAGGATTGACCTGTCCACACTTGATCTGAACAGTTCCTTGAGTGTAAGATATCTTATGTCTATTGCAAAATGAAGGGGGTTTACATGTACAGGCAATCTGAGGTCTAGCTTCCCCCCCCCCCTTCTTTATTAAGGTGCACTTACATATTCTTTAGATTCATTCCCTATATTTGAATCTTGTAGATCCTCTAGTTCAGTGGTTCCCAAAGTGGGCGGTGGGGTGATCCAAGGGGGCGCTTGGAGGCTCAGGAGAATTTGGGGGGCGCTGAACCCCTGTAAGAAGGCAGTGGCGTGAGCAGGCTTGCTGGGTCTGAGTGACCATCTGTCAGGAGTGTTTTGACTGTGCTTTTCCCTTATGGCAGAAGGAAGTTGGATTGAATAACTCTTGGAGGTCTCTTCCAACCCCAGAATATTATTATTATTATTATTACTATTATTAAGGAGAGTCTGAGTGACCATCTGTCAGGAGTGTTTTGATTGTGCTTTTCCCTTATGGCAGAAGGAGGTTGGAATGGATGTCTTTTGGAGGTTTCTTGCAACCCTAGGACTCTATTACTGTGAATTCTTCCCAAACCCCTCCAGTATTTTCTGTTGGTCATGGAGGTTCTGTGTGCCAAGTTTGATCCAGATCTGTCATTCATGGGTGTCTTAGTGGTCTGTGGAAATCAGCTGAATTGGCTGAAGGTACTGCAAATCCCATCATCCGTTGCTCATACTCCCCCAAACATATTGTTTTTGTAATTATGTCTGGAATTCAATGTCTGTAATTTTCACATTTCTTTACTATATTTTACAAAAAAGGTAGAAACATTAATACATATATCTTTCTGTTTAATTGCTATTAAATTTTAAAAAATTCTGGGGGTGCGGTGAGTAAATCTTTTTCTGCAAAGGGGGCAGTAGGCCAAAAAAGTTTGGGAACCACTGCTCTAGTTCCTCGCGTGCTCTCCATTTTCTTCTGCTGATTTTAAAATATGTTTGGATTCTTGTAGAATTCAGCAATTAATACAATTATTGGCCCATGTTAACGGCTCTTTTGGGGATTTCCTTCCCAGATTATGAATTTACATGTATTTTTATTCTGTGAATTAGAGGGGATGTTCTTTCTTCTATGTTATCTCAGTGGTATGTTACCCATTTTGCACAAGGACACTAATACGCAGAATGAGCTGCAGATAATGGTCTAACTTTGACCGAAATGCACTGAAATTCACAGTTCACTGAGGGTTAATGGAAGTGTATATGTACACTTCATAAAGCTTCTGATCCCACTGCAAATTCCAGCATCCTGCCATCGCCAAGTGGGACCTATCTCGCCAAACGACATAGCCAAAGTGTATGAGTTTTATTTCTTAATACGGAATCCTCACCTTGTCCCCAATTTGGTGAGATAAAAGGAAGTATCCAAGTGTCAAAAAAACCAGTAGATTTGTTGGGACAGTTTTTGTCTCGGCTCTTTCTGTCTTTCACAGTTCAAAAATCAGATACAATTATGGTCTGAAACTTGGGAACATGGCCTCAATTCCTGTTGTTACCCCAAAGTAGAATAGACCCATTGGAACAATAGGATTTACCTACTTGCCTGCTTGTCCTTCAGCAATTGATGGAATGTGTTTGTTCCAGGTGGGACCAACCAAAAGGATGCCAGTCCTTGTTTCCAGCTCTTTAGAGGTTAATGCCACAGCCTACCTACAATATCAGTCTAGCACACTGGTTCTCAACCTGTGAGTCCCCAGGTGTTTTGGCCTACAACTCCCAGAAATCACAGCCAGTTTACCAACTGTCAGGATTTCTGGGAGTTGAAGACCAAAACATTTGGGGACCCACAGGTTGAGAACCACTGGTCTAGCAGTATTCACTTGACTGTTTAATAGTGAGGCTTGCATCATTTTCTTACTATTCTATACCATGTGCTTCGTAGCCATGATTCCAGCCCGGGAGGATACTTGCTATAGCGATTGGTATGAATAAGCGCTAACGCGCGACCTCCCGCTGTGACCTTGAGTCTCAAGTTGATGAACTACAATTCTGGGGAGGAGCGGCTAAAAGACACCAGCGCCCTGAGGAAGCGTGGTATACGCGAAACGGCCTTCTGGCGTCGTTACCTCTAGCCGTAGGCGCCTGCCCATCGAGCAGCTTGCCAGCTCTCCCGACTCTTAAGGCTCCCCTGACGACTCGGTTCGATATCCGTGAGTGAAGGGCCTCCGGATAACCCATAGGGGTACACAGACTGTATGCCTGCGCCTTTAAGCCCTATATTGTTTATAAGGGCTATAACATTGTATTGTGCTCAATTGTAGATGCATGTCGCATTGCACTTATAGTGATATTGGCTTGACATAGAGCTATATGTTAATAAGAAAATACATTTTGATATTTTTTGCTATTTAGCGTGTTGTTATTTCCGCAGCATACTGTTCTGCCCCTGCATATTGTGTATGGAATTGTATCGTGTATTTGCAGAAAATAATAAACCCTGCCTTAAACCCCACAGAGTCGCTGTCCTTAGGTGACTTCTCCAGCCTGGTATCTCCCTGGTTTTGGACTACAACGTCTATCATCCCTCATTCTTTTCCGTACAAGCTGTGACTGATAGAAATATTTGAAGGACACTAACATATTTACTCAAATCTAATATCTGCTTTGAACTCAGATAATGTGGGATTCTCTGCCTTGATATTCTGGGATATAAGACTGTGTGGAAAGGCCCTAGGAATACATCAGGTAGTCTTGGAGTCCTTCCACACGGCCTTATATCCCAGGATATCAAGGCTGAAAAGCCCACATTACCTGAGTGTGATAACCCAGTTCAAAGCAGATATCGTGGGATTTTCTGCCTTGATATTCTGGGATATAGGGTTGGGTGGAAAGGCCCCTAAGGGCAGTATTTGTAGGTTGTTCTGTGTGTGCTTCTTTGTATTGTTTCCCCCTCCCTGCCCTTGCAATGCTTTTCTATACCTCCCCCTTTGAAAAATCCCCGGCTTCTGGGGTGGTTTCAAGTTTCACCAAGCCGAGCTCCAGGAGCGACCCTGCAGAGGGTGCCCAGGGGAACTGAAGGGGAGAAGTGGGCTATGTACCCAATCGGAGCGGAGTTCATGGTGGGGAGCTGCCTCTGGCTCGTTTTTTTGTAATGTTTGTTGTGGTAACGGTGCTGTGCGGTGGCTCCAGCCCAGGAGTGCTGTTACAACAAGGGGCCCTGCTTTCTGGAGAGGGCAGCCATGTTTTGAGTCTAAACAGGCCGGCCTCTCCCGCCTTCCTGCTTTCATTCTATTCTGAGGTGCTTTTATCAACCACACGCTGCTGAGACGCTTCTTTCATTTGTCTGAAGAGCATTGTGGAAGAGAGCGTTTATGAACGGGGGTGGCTGCCACACAGGAAAACCACCTTCTGCTTAATGTGACAACCGTCCGGGTCGCTTGGCACATTTCTCAGAGAAATCTCATGCACTCCTTTGGTGTTGAGGAAACAGGGCAGGGCTCTGAGGTGCAAACAAGGCTCCGCGATAATAATGCCCCAAATCTAGTGAAAGCCCTCATGTGCATCTTCTGATGTTAGGCCATATAGCTGGCTTTTAAAAATAATTGTTGCATTTCCCTCAGCCTTGGCTTTGACACAGCAGCATGGAGTCGATCTAATTAGGGTGGGGGTCTTTTTGAAGGGGGTCATCATCCCCCCTTAAATTCAGGCTGTTGAGAAAGGAATTGAAACTGCAAAAAAGTGAGCGGTTGAAGTGGGGAGAGAGAGGGGGGAAGTTTCTGTTGCAGCCTTCAGCACATGATTTGTAATTTCCTAGTTGTAAGGGCTACTACAAGCATTTTTTTTTCTTTTTAAAAAGCTTGCTCGGGAATTGTGTGTTTGGATCTGTTCCCATTGTACGTGGAATACATATGCACACCAATGCCTGTGTGAAACCAAAATGAAATATTGTGGGTAGAATTCGAATCTATGCACACTACCTACATTTAATGTACCTTGCCAAAGTGGAATACAGTGTTCCCTGAACAAGGGTACACACAGCAAAACACACCATAGGATAGTTAACTCTTTCCTGTGCTACCCATATCATTCCTATTCACACACACACATATATATACACACAGTGTTCCCTCGCTACTTCACGGTTCGCTTATTGCGGACTCGTCTGTTTAGCGGATTTCAAAAAATATTAATTTAAAATATATATCATGATATTGTTGTTCTTTTGTGGGGTTTTACCTCCGCTTCTCTCCAAGACACTTTTCCTTCTCAGTCCTCCCTCCCTCCAGCCTTGAAGGGCCTTTCCTTCCTTTCCTTCACTTTATTTTAAGTTTTAAGTAGGGTATAACTACTAAAATGTTGTATAAATCTATGTATATAAAAAGAGAGTGGTCGTGGGATGGACGTTATGCACGGCCAAACTATAACCCCCCGACCCACAAAAACCACCGAACACATTCCCACAGACCGCGAGGTACCTACAGGGCACAAAAACCCGCCCTAGATACCTCGGAAGACCCCTAAACACGACCCCCCTAAAGCCGCCATTCAAACCTATGGGGGAATCGGGATCCGGCGGCGGCAGTGTCTTCGCCTGATCCGGAGCCTGGCGCTTTCACCTACTCTCCACTGGGAGAGCGGAACCTCCTCCCCGCCTGAATGCCCTCCGGAGGACCAAGGTTAAGGGCCAGCCTGGAAGCGGCGGAGGAGAGGGGCACAAGCCCAAGAGACGACGGCGCGGCCCGGGTCCTAAACAGGATGGCAGCAGCCGAGGAAGGCCAATGACACGGCAGAGAAGGCGCCCAAGTCAGCGCCCGCGCCACCCGGCTCCATGCGGCGGAGGACGGCTGGTGTGCGGTATATCTCCCTGCGGTCTCTTCCGGGAGTGGCAGGGAGGTGGGGCGCCGCCTCATCGCTCTTCCTCGCCACTGTCGACTCCTTGGCTTCCTCCGCCGCCTTCCTCATGTTCGTGGACCCGGGTCCCGTGGGTTGGGTCAGGGAACGTTTGGGAGGCAGGGAGACGGAGGAGGAGGCGGGTAAGGCCACGGAACTACACCTCCCAGAAGGCTCCGCGCCGCTCGCTGGGAAGCAGGGGCGGAGCTTTCTGGGAAGTGTAGTCCCTTTGCCTTACCCGCCTCCTCCTCCGTCTCCCTGCCTCCCAAACGTTCCCGGACCCAACCCACGCGACCCGGGTCCACGAACATGAAGAAGGCAGCAGAGGAAGCCAAGGAGCCGACAGTGGGGAGGAAGAGCGATGAGGCGGCGCCCCACCTCTCTGCCACTCCCGGAAGAGGAGACCGCAGGGAGAGACACCGCACACCAGCCGTTCTCACCCCCCCAACGGCAGGAAGGTAGCGAGGAAGGGGGACCAGGCAACAGAAGAGACGGACATGGAACAGGCAGGCTAGCTTACAAAACACATAATAATAAAAACACCACATAATAACAAAAACCCCAAACACAACAACTCCTACACAAAACCACACAGACACATACACACATATACACATAAACATATATACATACACATACACACACATACATACACAAACACATATACACACGCATACCCACACACATATATATATACACACACATACATACAGATATATACACACAAAAATAAACACACATACACACACATATATACACACAAACATACACATATAAACTCACACGACACACATAGACACATCATTTCAAACACTTACATACCCAGACTTCCTCACATCTCCTACATAGGGCACAGCATCGCGTGCCGGGTTCAGCTAGTAATAAAATAAATAGAGCATCCCTGCATCGCGGTTTGTCACTTACTGCGGGAGATCCTGGGACCTAACCCCAGCAATAAGTGAGGGAACGCTGTACTGGTTCTTATTTAAGCCCTCATGAATTGTCATGTCATGGAGGAAACAAGTCTGATCTGCGACACAGTTACTCAAAAGAGTTGATGCATCCTTAAAACTTTACATTTTTGGCTTCCAGGTGAACCTTTGTTTACAATGAGAGCCACCGAAACAAAATGAATACAGTAAAGCAGACCTGGGCAATTGCTGGCCCTCCAGTTGTTTTGGACTTCAGCTCCCAGAAATCCTAGCCAGTTTACCAGCTGTTAGGATTTCTGGGATTTGAAGTCCAAAACACCTGGAGGGCCGGCAATTGCCCAGGTCTGCAGTAGAGTCTCGCTTATCCAATATAAACGGGTCGACAGAACGTTGGATAATAAGGAGGGATTAAGGAAAAGCCTATTAAACGTCAAATTACATTATGATTTTATAAATTAAGTACCAAAACATCATCTTTTACAACAAATCAACAGAAAAAGTAGTTCAATACATGATAACATAATGTAATAATTAATTAAGCACCAAAACATCGCAATGTATTGAAATAGCTGTAGATTCAAGTGGGAGGAAGACTGTGCTGGATAATACAGAATGTTGGATGAGTAAAGGTTGGATAAGTGAGACTCTACTGTACATGCATTTGAGGTTCAGTGTCATAAGTACGTTCATGTATGCAGAATAATTTAGAGGGAAGCTAAATTAGACTATATAGCAGGCATAGGCAAACTTGGGCTCTCTAGGTGTTTTGGACTACAATGCTCACAATTCCTAATAGCCTATTGGAATTGTGGGAGTTGAAGTCCAAAACACCCGGAGGGACCAAGTTTGCCCATGCCTGCTATATAGTGTGCAATTAGTTTGTTAAGCAGTGCATTTCAAATTGTTGCTGAAAGGCCATCCTGTGGGGCATTTAGTTCTGCTGATTGCAGTAAGGCAGAGTTCTGTGAATTTCAAAGCAAACTTGACCAACCCCTTTCTAATGAATTTTAGACTAAAATTGTGAGCATGTCAGTAATATATTGTCATTGAGTAAGTTTTAAAACATTATCACTAGTACTTTTTTGAGTGGGGAGTCTTATACAACCAAAATAGCATTAAACATGCATAGCAAAAATATCCTATTCCGTGTGGACTCATATTAACTGATCATGGACTATGACTCATGGCAGGGAAAGAAAAAAATGAATTGTTTTGTAATTGAATATCTCAAGAATGAGCATGTCTGGCTGGCTAGCACCCTGAACAGGGACACCCAACCCTCACCTGTAATTTTGCATGACATCTGGTTGGAGCTAATTCCAGAAGAAGGCCATTAAGAGAAAAGCTGCACACCATGATGTGTTTCTAGTGCAACAGAGGCTGCAAAATAAGCCAGGCAGCAGTATTCACTTGCCTGTTTCATTTGTTTTGCTTTGACTTTGATTCCTGGATGGGAATTGGAGAGCTGGTCTGTCAGTGCTGGTACAATCATAAGGGTGGAATATAATCAGCCTCCAAATTTGTCCTTTACTTGCATGCAGTGAGTCATGTTCCATACATTAAGTGAGCTTTGCATTCAAGCAACATGTAGCTATGCTTATGTTCTGTTTCCCTTTTTTTACATTGATGTATCATTTTCCATATAGGAAAAATGCCATCTCTGTACCTCTTGTCATATTTTTAGATAATGAAAGTCTGCAGTTATCTCAGTTTCATTACATGAATGTGAGATAAACTTGGCATGTGTGTTTTAGCAGAATACATGTTTTTCCTCTCGTGTACAGAAACAATTCTGATGGGAGTTGTGGTACAGTAAGGCTGCAGTTGGTTCTGTTTAGTCAGAATAATGGGGTTTGAATTTAGAGACAAGGCTTGTGGATATGATGTCAGACTTTAAAATGTCCTTTAACCTTACCCAGCGTCAGTGCTACAAGTGTTGTTGAGTTGCAATTCCCATTATCCCCTGTCCACATGGCAGATAATCAAAACGAATGGGAGCTGTTGTTCAGTAACATCTGGGGATCCAAATTGAGTAAAAACAAAAGAGTTCCTATCACTATGTGTTAGATAGATAGACAGACAGATAGTTGGCATCTGTCTCTATGGATTCTCCATACATGGATTGAAGGCAACCATATGGCTGATGGTACATCAGGTGTCAAACTCAATGATAATGAGTTTGACACCTGATGTAAGTTGAAGCACGCTATGAAGAAACAAATCCTATTGTTTTGACTAATCCCACTATTGTCTTAGTATGATGGTGCTGAGTTGACACTCACTGACTGGGAAATCCATACAACCCATATGGACAATCCTTCCATTCCTTGTTTTCAGTAATAATTTCTGAGATCGCATATGCATCTTGTTGTGTTTATTACTTTATTGATGAGTATATGAAGAGGCCACTTCATTTTTTAAAAAGCAATAAAATCTGTTATGTTGCAGTAAAACCAGAGGAATGCATTAATTGCAGTGTTTTTTCATGTAAAACCTTCTTATCCCACCAGCATAAACCTACTCTTGTGTGGCTGACTGTAAAATGGTTTCCTTAATGTGGTACCTGAGCTTCCCAAGGTCATTTTAAATCAAGGGAACAGTTTTCTTATTAAAAGTGAAAGAGGAAAAAGAAGTGATTTGAGAGGCTTCTTTTGAAAGGTGAGCTGGACTCAGAATTGATAAATGGAAAATAGGTGTGCCTCTATAACATAGCCGCATCATCCGAAGGCACATGCTAATAGCTTGCACTTACCTGTGGCGCGTCAGAATTCCTCCCTGAAGGGAAAGTTGTCTGCCAAGGATGAGAACACCCCAGGCATTTACGTAGTATGCAGGCGTGAGACGGGAGGAGTGCCTTGGGTTGGATTCTTGCACTGGATGGACTGCCTTTGGATGCCTTTGTGTACCATTCCTTTCAGGATGGAGAGGTCGGGAAACAAATTGAGATGTTCTGCCCCAACAGGGCATTTGTGTTACAATCTATAGCTCTAAGTGTAATTTAAAATATATCTATATATATAAAGGAGGACCCGTCATCGAAAGACTGCCATAGGCAGAGAAACCTTCCAAGGCAGAGACGCCAAACGTGGCAACAAAAATAGGCCTCAGGCAAGGAAGGTTTTTAGCAAATAAACTCCCCCACAACCTAGAAGGCCCCCAAAACAATGATTAAAAACTACATTTTCCGCGGCCGCCAGCGAATCCCATTGGCCGACATCGGCCCACACAAAATGCCGGGGCCGCTTCCCAGCGCAGGCCACGCCCCCTGCCATCCCCACAACCACTCCACCCCTTCCCCCGGGCTGGCCCCACCCCCTGCCATCCCCAAAACCACTCCACCCCCTTCCCCTGGGCTGGTCCCGCCCCCTACGCGCGACAATTTCTGAAAAATAACTGCCACCAAAACAAATCACCTCAGGACAGCCTCCCACACACCACAGCCAGTCGGACTACCGAGGACACACAGTGCCTAAAGGACAGGCTCCTTCAGCCTCGCCCACACTGGCCAAACCAGTAAAACTGACCACTGGTAATCACCACAAACCACTGACCACGGGACGATCAGCCGGAATAACACAAACTTGCAAAACCCACACAAAAAAACAATCCTGCAACACAAAAACCCACCTCAACCAAAATTCACAACAAACACCATTGGCAAAAGCAACACCCCCTCCACATCACAACCAGCACACAGCCAGACTGAGACAACTATGTCACCACAACACACAAAAAATACACCCCACAAATACCTGACAACTTCCCCAACACAAAACCCAGGACTGCTCTCACTACTGACCACCATACACACCTCCAAATACACACACGTCCCAGGCACAATACTCCAGCAATTCCTACCCACACAACACAACTTCCTATCACAACCCATCCCCCCAACCTTACGAGACTCCGCACACACAACACCTACCACCACCACAAACAAAAGCCAACTCCACCTATACTCCAAACACAACACTTTCAAGAACAAATAGAAGGGGTTATTGGGAAGATACCCTGATTCTAAGAGCCACACTTCTATTCTCAAGTTTCAACAAAGATGAGAATCTGTGGCCTTGCAATCTGTGCAATGGAGATTTGAAAAGTGTCATTCTTTTAAAAAGTCACTTTTTCAGGTCAAAATGAAGGCAAACAACATTAATGAGGAAGTGGACATCTTGTGTGGGGATGATAGTGATACCACTGAAATAAGGAGCAGTGGTAGATGGAAAGGCTGTGTAGAGGTTCTCTAGATAATTTAGCTTAGTACGTGTTAATGATGCCAATTTGAACTATATTTTGTCACCTTGTACAGACTGAGTATCCCTTATCTGGAACTCCCAATATCTGAAATGATCCCCCTGAATACCTAAGACAGTAACACTGTTGCTGTTTTGGTGGTTCCGTGTATGTAAACTTTGTTTAATACACGAATTACTTTAAAACATTGTGTATAAAATTACCCTTGGGCTATGGACATAAGTGTTATAGAAAACATACATGAATTTTCTGATCAGATATGCTTCCCGTCTCTATGGTATCTCATTACGAGCATATGTGCAAAAACAGGTATTCCTCACACCAAGAATGCAAAATTCCAAACACATTTGGTCCCAAGCACTTTTATTAAGCCACTCAATTTGTATTCAGACATAAATAATATTTCACTGTAGAATTGTGGGCAGGGGACTATTTGTCACTGGAGAAAAGAATTCCAATGGCCCCAAAGTCCTGGATTACACTATTTCATCGGAAATTGGGCAAAACAAATAGATTTCTCCCGGTGTGCATTCATGTATGCACATATGCATGCATAGCATTTTGATAGCCAACCTACAAGAATTTTAGCAGATTGAAACCATTCTGTTTTGGCATAAAACATCATTTACAGTGATAAAACAAGTACAACAAATTATCCATATTGCCCTTCACTGTGGCCAGGTTGCACCCGTGTTTGATAAAGCACATAGAAGTTTGTGACATTGATCCCCAAATTGCAGGGTAGACTATCTTTCCTTCCAGATCTACAGCAGGATCTACTGTTCTGAGTTACTTGCTTGAGAAGCACCTGGATTGTACATGGTCTTGATGGAATCCTTTACCACCTTTGAATGTCAACTCATGTTTCTTTTGTCTAGTATTCAATGTGAATATCATAGGAGATGACATGAAGATGGTTCCCTTCCCCTTTCAGTGTTGTTGTCAAAAATAAATCTTGTGGGTGTCTTCAACATACTGGGATGCATTTTATTGCCATGTCACACACTTCTTCCTCTGTGTCTGTGAAAAGGAAACCAAGCAATGTCTTATCTCTTCCTGAACTTTAATATCTAGACCAACAGCTAGATATGGTCAGCAGAACAATAGAAGAGGGGTGTGCAACTTCCATGCTCCTTCACAACGGGCTTTGCTGGCTAGGACTCAGTGGGCATTGCTCAATCTGGCAGGCCACATTTATCCAGCCCTGGTCTGCAAGAGAGGATGTCAAATAAAGGTGGATACTTCTGGTTACACATAGGACAGGGTGAATTGTTGGGTCTATTTTGCTTGGTTTCATTTGACTGATAATTGGTCATTTTGAGTAGGGATGGAAGAACGACATTGCAGTAGTGCCACATCGACCAAATATAGGAAACTTTACATGATCATCTTCTTTCTCTTTCTCTCCTACAGATGTGCACACCCAGCAATACTCCAGCCACGCCTCCCAACTTCCCCGATGCTCTTGCCATGTTTTCCAAGCTGCGGACTTCAGAGAATCTCCAAAGTAGCAACAGCCCCATCACATCCATGGCCTGTTCCCCTCCGGGTAGCTTCAGTCCCTTCTGGGCATCCTCACCTCCCAACCATCAACCTGCCTGGATCCCTCCGTCGTCGCCCACCAGTCACAATGTCCACCATCACCTCCACCATCAGCAGCCCATGTGGCCTCCAGTGTCCCAGCAAGGGGGCTCTCAGCAGAAAGCCGTGACGGCCATGGATGGCCAGAGATAAGACTTAATATTTTTAGAATGGGGGAAGAAGCTGTGTCAGGTGGGGAGGGGTTGACAAATCGGGGAGGGGTACACAGGGAATAGGGTGGGGGCCGCTTCCCCCGAAGATCGCACTGGAATATTTTATAGTTTTTGTTTTTTAAACTGATGCAATGGCATCAGTCTTCCCCGTGTTCCATTTTTTGATCCTTCTTTTGCTTCTCCTCCTCTGTCCATTCTTCAGGAGAGTTAATAACTGGTCTCTTCTCTTTTTTAAAAAAGAAAAAAAGTATATATAACTATAATATATAAATATATAAATATATCTAATGTATATACATCACAGATGAAAGCAACGGGATTACCAAGATCCAAGTGGCATTCTGAGAACACTGCTTGGAAAGAAGGGGGCTACGTTGGATCCGGGTGTTGGGGTCTGCAGGGGTGGGGGTCTCCCTTGAAACTGTGTGTGTGTTGGGTGAAGAGAAGGGAAGGAAACTGGCCCTCCTTTACTCTCATGCTTTTCCTTTTGGCTCCCAGTTGTAAGAGATGCTTGTAGCATCTGCAATAGTTGAGGGGCTGTGGGGAATCTCGGGATGAAAGAAATCACTGGTCTCCCATGGCAGGCCTCAGATTTGGTTTGTGCACAGAGGCCAAGGGTGATCGTGAGCCTACTTGGAGAGGCGTATAACCCACCGAAGGAACCCATCATCAGCCTTGCCCTATGGTTGGGAGGATGGAGTTACTTTTTTCGTAAGCTGTGGGAATTGCACCACAGAGCTTTCTGATGAGCCACATGAGGGGCTTGAGAAGAAATGATGGAACAGTGCAAAATGGCTGTGTTGTTAAATATATTGCTGGGACCCTCTTTGAGTAGCATGCTGAATTCTGCCCATGGTTTTATACACACAAAGTGTATGTATTGCCCTGCCATCTTGGAGAGGAGCCAGTAAGTGTGCATGCTGGCAAAAGGTTTTTGAGAGCCAGCCATTCCTTCGTACGCATGTGCAAAGTATGTGTGTATGGGAGGGTTGTTTTTGTTTTATTTTGTTGTTATTTTATTGTGGGTGGGATACCCTAAACCTTCTCCTCCACACCCCAACTTTGGCTGTTGAAACTATTTTGAAGGCTGCAGCTGATGTGCCCGAAGGAGCTGAAAAGAAGCTATGTCTTACACCTTACCACGTACCTAAAATCTTTTCCCGACCTGCCCTGTCTGCCTTTCCTGCTTTTCATTCTTGAGAATGGTTTCCCCTCCTTCAGCTCACAAGCTCTTTCCCTTTCTAAAAGGACAGTGCATTTGGGAGGCAAAGCCAGAAGGGAAGCCGCTTAAATTTCTAAGATATCTTTAAATATCTAATGCACATACAGAGATATCAGCCTCCCATGAAGACAGATAAAAGAAGGAGGACTCCAAAATATTCCCATACATCCAAGGGCAGGCGAGACGTTGAGGCTCTTCTTGGGTTTATGTTATTTTATTTTTTAGGTTTTAAAATCAGAATCTTGCTTAAAACAGGTTGAAGGTTTTTTATTAATTTAAAAATAAAAAAACACTTTTTTAAACTGACTGGTCCTTGTTGTTTTTCTCCCCATCTCCACATTTCATTGCTGTATGAACTTCAAAATACAGAAAGGTCTGATGAATATGAATTACACAGAAGAACTGGGGAGAAAGCCAAACACCCTTCAGACACACACATACAGATTTGCAAATGCCAGATCTGTTCGGTGCAGCTTGTCTATCAAAGTTTTGGCTTTATTTTGGAGTGGAAGAAACGCACATGCCCACAGAAAGATCCAGGTCAATGTATTCCTGTCTCTCTCATCCTCTTCCACTTAGTTTGTTTGCCTTGATAATTTTGCACCTCTCTTCTGCCTCATCTTCACACATCCCTCTTCGGTTCTTCTGAAAAATGAGATAAAACTGGGCCGTCAGTGTTAATTTTTGCATTAATTCAGAAGTCCTTAGCAATGTAGGTTAGAGTGAACAGACATTTTAGTGCTAATTGAAGATGGAAAATGGAGCACCTTATCCAAGAGCTTAGCTGGCTCGCTCTAACTGGGGAGAGGGAAGAGAGGAAGGGCATTTCTTCAACCCACTCCTTTTTATTATAATTGTTCTTTCCCCATTGATTGCAATGAACTCTCCCAGTTTCGAAGCTGACATAGACCCCCCCCCCCTTTTTTTCCCAAGCAAGGTGGTTATTAAGCAATGAGAATTCAGAGAACACCTCAGGGAAGCTGGCTGTTTAATAACCTAAATTATAGCTGAGGATTCATCGGACATGTGCAATCTTGTCACCGCCGTCTCATTTCCAGTTGGGATATCAGAACCCAAAAGATAATGAAAATGTGTATTTCCAAAGAGAAACCAAAGTCTGTTTTCCTGGCAAGACATGCTAAATACCTTTTAAAAATCTGTCTTTCTATGTTAATGATTGGAAATAGGGATAAAGTATTCCAAGGGTCATTGTGTAATCCAGATGGAAGTCTGCTTCATTATCCTTTGTATTAATGTTTCAAAATATCAGGTATTTCATGCAGGTAAAGGTAAAAGTTTCCCCTTGGCATTAAGTCTAGTCATGTCCAACTTTTGGGGGGGGGGGTTGCTCATCTCCATTTCTAGGCCGAAGAGCTGGCATTGTCCATAGACATCTCTGAGGTCATGTGGCCAGCATAACTGCATGGAACGCCGTTGCTTTCCCTCAGAAGTAGTACCTATTGATCTCACATTCACAAGTTTTCAATTTGCTAGGTGTTCAGAAGCTGGGGCTAACAGCAGGAGCTCACCCTGCTCCCCGGATTCAAACTGCCAACCTTTTGGTCAGCAAGTACAGCAGCTCAGCGGTTTAACCCACTGCGCCACCAGGGGTAATGTAGGCATGTCCAAAGTCCAGCCCGGGGGCCAAATGCACCCCTGTTCAAATTTCCACCTGACCTCTTTCTCCCTCCTTTGTCTTCCTTCCACCCTCCCTTTCTTGACCACAATCAAAGCCCTCCCAACAGATGGCCATGTTGCCTCTGCTGAAAAAACTCCCGGGAAAGAGACTCCACCAGACTCTGAGGTAGCATATGCCACTCTCTGAAATGACTTGAAGTCACACAACAACAATCCCAATTAACTTGACTCTCCCAAAAGCAGACCCACACTTCCTATTGAAAGACTGGTACGTTTACGTTGGCCAAAATTATTCTTCGTTTTGCATATTGCATTGTTTCATGTTTTATCTTTTTTGTTTTTGCTTTTTACACTACAAATAAGACATATACAATGTTAATACGGTAGGAATGTGTTCATGGTTTTTTTCAAACTATAGTCTAGCCCCACAACAAGCTGATGGACCGTGAACTGGCCCTTGGCTTAAAAAGTGGATACCCCGAATGTAAACAATGTAATGTAAACTCAGTCTGCGCTTCTCACTCCAGAATAATTTAAACACAATCAAAACATTTACATTTGGTGTGTTTTAGCTCACTTCTGTAGAACAGGGCCGAGGAACCTGTTGTAACAAAGAAGTCTCTAACTCTTGACCAGTATCTATTCTGACAAGAGCATTATAGGATTTAGCTTGGTCACCCACAACCAGTGGTCCATGCCCTTGCTTGTGTTGCAATGTAACATCTCCCATCATCTTGTCAGCTATGCATTTCTGCTTTCTATAATTGGGGAAAGAGGCCAAATTCTGTAAAAGTATAAATGAACAAATCTGATATTTAGAATCCAGTTAGAAGAAAACTTTATCTCTCTGGGTACTTTGCCACTGAGTAAAGTAGCCCCTATTGGGGGGGGGGGTCAAAGAAACATTAGAGCAAGGGAGTCTGTTGAGTTACTATTTATGCAGTTTCCAGTCTTATCACCAGAGGTTTGAACTGGGATAATGTTTTGTTAGCACACACTTTGTTACCTATGATTTTGTTAACATCCTTTTGGCACAGCTGTTGAATGAGAACAGTAATTCTTGCACTGAAAATGACACTACATGAGAATAGTAAATAATAATGAGTTGGCCAATTGTGGTATCGTGCCCGACGGTTGGTAGTGATCATCCTGGAATCTGGTAATGTTCAACGCACTGTTCAGCAGATTGTCATGATTCCTAAAGAGGTAAGTGTTTTTGACCACTGTCCTATTAGGAGGACCTTTCTGATTGTAAAAATTGTTTGGCAGTGGAATATGCTGCTGTCTTAGAGTATGGTGGACTCTACTTCTCCAAAGGCTGGATGGCTATCTGTTGGGAATTCTTTGATTGTGTATTCCTCCTTGGCAGAACAGGGTTGGACTGGATAGCCCTTGTAGTTTCTGATTCTGTTTTGATTCTGTTTTGATTCTGTCCCCTCTCATACAACATGTGCTCTGTGTCCACTTGCAGGAAGAGGTTGAGATATGGCAAGCTCTTCCTATAAATCAGGTTTAATTCAAGGCAGCAGCTGCTGTCCCTCACACCAGTTATTACTAAGAACATAAGAACATAAGAGCCATGCTGAATCGGACCTCAGCCCATCTAGTCCAGCATTCTGTATCACACAGTGGCCCACCAGTTGTACACGGGGATCTCGAGCAGAAGGGAGGGCAAAACCCTGACCTGCTCCCGACCCCCCACAACCAGTACCCAGGGAAATCCTGCCTACCTCAACCAACTCCGAGGTGGCACTTGAATGTCCTTTGAAAGCTGCAACAGCTCTACGGTGACGGCAGAGGATCTCCAAGAGCACTTCATTGGGAAAATCACGGCACTTCGGCGCGACCTGCCGCCCATCCCGGAGGAAGGAAATGAGTGGATTCGACATCCAACCCAGACAAATGGGCTCTACCTCACCGAATTCAAGCCCCTAACATCGGAAGAGGTGAAAAAGCTGGTGACCGGGCAAGGGCTCGACCTGCCCCATGGACCCTTGTCCATCGCACTTAATCAAGTCCTGCATAGACACCATACTGGGCGCCCTGGTGGATCTGGTGAACCTCTCATTGGACACAGGCTCCTTCCCGAGTCCCTGAAGGAGGCTAGAGTTAGCCCTCTTCTGAAAAAGGCGAGCCTCGACCCCAATGAACCGGCGAACTACCGCCCTGTCGCTAATCTGCCCTTTCTGGGAAGCTATTGGAGCGAGCAGTGGAAAACCAGCTGCGGGACTTCTTGGACGATCCGGGGTCTAGACCCATTTCAGTCAGGCTTCCGAGCGGGCCACGGTGTCGAATCCGTTCTAGTAGCAATCACAGATGACATCCGCCGCCAGTTGGACGGAGGGGCTCGGCAGTCCTAGTCCTCCTTGACCTAACTGCGGCCTTCGACACCGTTGATCATGATTTGCTACTTCGCCGCAGCGGCCTCTGGGATCAAGACAAGGCCCTGACCTGGTTAGGATCGTTTCTGCGGGTCGCTCGCAGCGGGTCGAGTGGCAGGGCCTGGTCTCCAGGAAATGTGGGCTGGAGTGTGGGGTTCCGCAGGGTGCCATCCTGTCCCCCACCCTTTTTAACATCTACGTCCATCCCCTGGCGGTATCGCTAGAAGCCACGGTTTCAACTGTTATCAATACGCCGATGACACGCAGCTGCTGCTGAAGCTCGACCCAGGGTGCTGTCGGTACCTGAAAGCTTTAGCCGGGGCTGAAGGCGGTCACAAGCTGGCTCAGAGCACACAGGCTAAAGATCAACCCGGCGAAAACGAGATCCTCTGGCCCGGCCGACCCGACCCCCACTCTCCACTACCACCCTTTGAGGCGAGCCCTTGTCCAGCCTTGGCGGTAAAGAGCTTAGGAGTACTCTTGGATGAGAAACTGACGATGGAGGCTCAGATCCAGGCCGCTGCCAAGGGTGCCTTCTTTCACCTCCGTAGGGCCCGACGGTTGGCCCCCTATCTACCACCAGAGGCGCTGAGGACGGTGATTCATGCCACCGTGGTCTCCCGTCTTGACTACTGCAACGCCTTGTATGTGGGCCTACCGTTGGCCACGACTCGGAGGTTCAGACTCATCCAGAATGCAGCGGCCAGACTCATCTCCGGGGCATCGGCCAGGAGCCATGTTTCACCAATTTTAAAAGATCTTCACTGGTTACCCATTGAGCTTAGAAGCGATCTACAAACTCATGGTGATAACCTTCAAAGCTCGGCAAAAATGGGACCAGCCTACCTGGGCGATCAGCTGACAGACCAACGCTGCGAAAGACCCGCGCAGCGTAATAAATGGCGACCGGTTAGCTATCCCTGGGGTGAGAGAGGCCCGGCTGACAGAGACCCGTAGAAGAGCCTTCTCGGTGGCGGCCCCTATGATCTGGAACTCGCTCCCGCCTGCGCTTAGGGCCACACTGGCCCCGGCCAGATTTCTGGCTGGCCTGAAAACCTGGCTCTTCCGCCAGGCTTTCGGGGACTGAACTGGATGGATGGCAGAGCCTTCTACGGCTCATATCTGCTGTTTTAACTGATGTATCTATGTTTTTAAAGGATGTAAGTCGCCCGGAGCACCATTGGTGGAGGGCGACTCACAAGTAATAAAGTATTATTATTATTATTATTAATAGTTGTGGTAAAAGGGTTTCCTATTGTGATCAAGGAAGGTTGGCTTCTGCTCCTTGCTGTCTCAATGGGAGAACTTGGAAAGTTTAAGGGATGAGGTGTTGCCACTACAGAAATGTAGACCCTGAGAACTAGTGTTTTAAAAATGGAGAATGCAGTGAAGTGTGGCAGGAAATTTTGCATTATGAAATGTTTCGGTTCAGGATATTATCAGTCATATTGTTCTCTGTGATACTCCATTCCCTTCCCCTTGCTGTCCACAAGACTAGTTATTCTGTGGCTATTGAACAGCATCATCCCATGCCCCTTTTGTAACTTCCCCACCCCCTGTAGATCTTAAGGTTTTCCCAATCCTACAGATTGGTACCTCTCATTTGCCCATGGATGATTCTGTTTGACTTCCTAAGAATGTCCAGAGGAGTGTGACTAAAAAGAATCAAGGGTCTGGAGAACAAGCCCTATAAAGAGCGGCTTAAAGAGCTGGGCATGTTTAGTCTGAAGAAGGGAAGGCTGAGAGGAGAGATGATGAGCGCCATGTATAAATATGTGAGGGAGGAGGGAGCAAACTGGTTTTCAGCTGCCCTGGAGATTTGGATGCGGAACAATGGCTTCAAACTACAGGAAAGGAGATTCCACCTGAATGTGAGGAAGAATTTCCTGACTGTGAGAGCTGTTCAGCAGTGGAACTCTCTGCCCAGGAGTGTGGTGGAGGCTCCTTCCTTGGATGCTTTTAAGCAGAGGCTGGATGGCCATCCGTCGGAGGTGCGCTCAATGCGATTTTCCTGCTTCTTGGCAGGGGGCTGGACTGGATGGCCCACGAGGTCTCTTCCAACTCTAGGATTCTATGATTCTATGATTTGTCTTTGGAGAATGTGGTTTCTAATAGTATATAGGATGAACCAGTTTCTGATTTCATTACTGCTATAGTTCTACTACACAGAGGTTGGAAATAATTCAAGTAAAATGTCTGTAATGGATAATCATCAGTACTACTGTTTGAGGTAACATAAGCCATACTAGCACACCTTAGAAGTACTAACAAAAGACGGCAGTAGTTTTTTGATGTAATAAGTAAATATTCACTTGTTTACCCTAAAATGTTGCTCGGGTACAACTTGGAGCCAGTTTTAAACTTTTAAGGATATTTTAAAAAAATAATGTGTCACCAATACAGCGCTCTTCAAACAATGAGTTATGCTCAATATTTCTTTTAAAAGGACCTAATATAATGAGTAATGTTTTAAAAGTCGGTTACCCTACTGCTGCTCCATTTCCTCATATCCTTCATTTGTTCTGAGATATGTGTGTCTGTGCACATCTGTGTGTGTGCATGAGAGAGAGAGCTGGAAAAGCATAAGCATCCCAAAACTCTTAGCCAATATGATGGTAATATATTAGATATGGGTTGTGAATTACTAAGAGAGATTTGTTGGAGATTAAGCTTTAGATTCCCTGATCCCGGTAACCCAAACGTAGCATGCTGTTCAGGCTTTGTTTCAGAGAGATGCATTTCCAGATGCTTAGGACCAGCATGTATCTTAATAACCAGCATCTGGGAGCATGAGTGGAGATGATGTGCGGGCTAGCAGACCCAGTTACAAGACTGACATGCAACCTGATGCATGCCAAGTGGTGATTATTGTGCGTATATGTAAGAGAGGGAATACGTTGCCTAGGTAACCACAAACCTTTTAGTGTCTAACTTCTGGGGGAAGCAAGGCCTAGAGACCAAGGAGAGAGGGAGAATTATTAGTGTGGCGAAAAGTAGATGCTAAAAGCTCACGGTGGGAATTAGAAGGGTTTACATGTAGGTGGATTGTGCTAGCCTTTTCAGATTCCTCCTCTGAAAGTGGCAGCCGGCTTATTGAGCAAAACATGGATGCAGCCTGAATGAACTGGGTTTCAGGAAATCGGGAATGGGAATTTGACTTTCCAGATGTTTAGAACAAAGCTTGGTAACTCCTGCTTAGTTTCCGCTGCTAACTCCTCACCATTTCTCTTGTTTACTTATTTTTCAGAGTGAATCTTACTTGCAATATGATTTCTTAGTGGCATCTTTCTGACTCTTTGCATTATCATTATTTTAAACTAGCAGCCCCTGCCATGCATTGCTGTGGCCCAGTCTGTGTATATGTGTTTTGTGAATATATATGTGCCTATATATATGTTTGTGTATATATGTGGTTTTGTGCATGTGTTGTAACATATTTTTGGCACTTTTGGGGCCTTTTAAAGTCCCTTCTGTGTTTTCCAGTGTTTTTAATGAGTAATGGTCACTCGTTGGCCTGATAGGTGTAATGTGTCCAAATTTGGTGTCAATTCGTCCAGTGGTTTTTGAGTTATGTTAATCCCACAAATGAACATTACATTTTTATTTATATAGATATTAAAAATCACTCTTCCAAAATGACCTCCCCAATAACATTTTGATGTCCCAATAAAACACTGCTTTATAAACTAAAAACCTAGAGATTTTTTTAGCTATGTTAATGTACAATACATCAAAAGCTACACGGTTTTATAGGGATGTACAATACATCCATTGTTATAGTCATTTTGAGAGTCCCTTATGTTGAGACAAAAGCAAGATAAAAACTGGTAAATGTTTTCACGATCTAGTTTTGACCTTAAAAATTCCCATCACCATGGCCAATGGGAAAGGATTGCGGGAGCTGTTGTCTGAAACATCAGAGAGAGGCCAAAGATTATATTGATCCTTGTAATAAATTTTTGGATGTTTGCATATCAGTTCAGTGAAACCACTTCTTCCTTGGTTCATAAAGCCATTGTTTTAAAGAAGGATGGAAAATCACGACTGTTTACACTTGAAAACATGGGACATTTTGTGCAGGTATTGTGCAATGGGTGTGGAATTAGAAGAGAGAACAAAGCACTTTCATGCTACAGATAAGCAGCACGTAGCATTCTTCAAGGGTTAGTCATGAGACCCATTGAGGAAATACTTTGGGTAGTAACCCTGGCAATGGCAAGAAGAGTGTTTAATTAAGTTTGGCGATGGCGCCACCTTCACCAGTACTGTCAATACAGATAAGGATCAGGCCTGATCTGACAAGCGTTATGGACTGTAGTGAGGGGAGAACAAGGTCTGCATTCATTTGTGATGTGATTCGTACTTGGAATTGAATCTTACTTGAAAGAAACTGGCTTGTGGCTAGGGGCCCTTCCACACAGCCCTATATCCCAGAATATCAAGGCAGAAAATCCCACAGTACCTGCTTTGAACTGGGTTATCTGAGTCCATGCTCAGATAATGTGGGATTTTCTGCCTTGATATCCTGGGATATAGGGCTGTGTGGAAGGGCTCACAACACAAAAGCAGTCTTATAGCAGGAGTGTGACTGGGCCAAGCCCATGGGACCTTGACCCCAAGTCCAGTCCCAAGGGCCCAAGTGTCCATTACTGTGCCAATGGAAGAGCTTTCTTCAGCCGTATGGCTGTGTGGGGTGCCATTTTCATGGAGAATGGCACATAGCGGTGTAATAATTATTGTCCCCTTCACACAGGCTGCACATCCTCTTACACCTCTCCTCCGTGTACTGTATGATATAGTACATCCCCCTTACCCACAAATTTGATATCTACAGTTTCACTTACACATGCACCAAAAATACTACCACCCTAAACTTGGAAGTTTTTGTGTGCCTCACTTGGTCCTGCAAAGGCAAATCATGTCTTACTAACTTGTTAGAATTCTTTGAGGGTGTAAATAAACACATAGATAAAGGGGACCCAGTCGATATTGTTTACCTTGACTTTCAAAAGGCTTTTGACAAAGTCCCTCACCAAAGGCTCCTAAATAAGCTCTTCAGCCATGGAATCAGGGGACAGGTCTTGTCCTGGATTGGAACCTGGCTAAACTGTAGGAAACAAAGGGTGGTAATAAATGGACATTTCTCTGGGTGGAAAGAGGTGAGAAGTGGCGTACCCCAAGGTTCAGTTTTGGGTCCGTTACTTTTTAATTTATTCATTAATGATCTGGATGTAGGAGTGAATTCTGAGGTAGCAAAGTTTGCAGACGACACTAAATTGCTCAGGGTAGTTAAAAATGAAACTGATTGTAAAGAGCTCCAGAAAGATCTCTCGAAATTGAGAGAATGGGCAACAAAGTGGCAAATGCATTTTAACCTAAACAAGTGTAAAGTCATGCACATCGGGGCAAAGAACCCCAACTACACCTACCAATTGATGGGGTCAAAGCTTTCCGAGACAAACCAGGAAAGGGATCTTGGGGTTTTGGTGGACAGCTCAATGAAGATGTCAACCCAGTGCGCAGCAGCAGTGAAAAAAAGCAAATTCTATGGTAGGCATGATCAGGAAGGGAATCCAAAAATAGGTCGGCAAATGTTGTATTGCCTCTCTACAAATCTATGGTGAGGCCACATCTGGAGTACTGTGTACAATTCTGGTCACCGCACCTTAAGAAGGAAATAACGGAACTGGAAAAGGTACAAGAAGGGCAACAAAAATGATCCAAGGGATGGAGCAGCTCCCTTATGAAATCAGGTTGCAACGCCTTGGTCTTTTCAGCCTTGAAAGACGGCGTTTAAGAGGTGACTTGATCGAAGTGTATAAAATCATGCATGGGATAGAAAAGGTGAATAAAGAAAAATATTTTCTCTGTCACACAACACTAGGACTAGGGGCACTCCTAAAGCTCCAAGGTAGGAAAGTTAGGACTAATAAAGGGAAATATTTCTTCACCCAGAGGGTCATTGGGTTATGGAACTCACTTCCAGAGGAGGTTGTGACAGCTGTCAGCCTGGACAGCTTCAAGGCAGGACTAGACAGATTCATGGATACCAAGGGAATCAGTAGTTACTGAAATGGACATCCAAGTGCCACCTCTGTGTTGATGGAGGCAGGCAGGATTTCCCCCGGATACTGGTTGTGGGGGGTCGGGAGCAGGTGAGGGTTCTGCCCTCCTTTCTGCTAGAGATCCCTGTGTACAACTAGTGGGCCACTGTGTGACACAGAATGCTGGACTAGATGGGCTGAGGCCCGATTCAGCATGGCTCTTCTTATGTTCTTTGGTCGGATTGCATTATAAGCCTCTGACCCAAGAACAGTCAAAATATAGGTTTCAGTATTATCCTTGGTTTATTGTTGTTATTTTACTGACACAAAAACACAGTATGACACAGCAAATGAGATATCATCATCATCATTACTACTACTACAACAACTTTATTTATATACTGTCCTATCTCCCTGAAGGGACTCAGGGCGGTGAACAACAAAGTCAGCAAACATTCCATGCTGTACAAAACAAAAACACATATACAAATAACCATCCCACCCAAAACCCTCACTGATCCATATTTAAACCAAGAATAAGACTCATATGTAAAACATTAACAATTCCATAGTAATCCATTAAGAAAATGGAGGAATCAGATCAGCGAAATATGTTTAAAATTTAATGTACTAAATTATACAATTACGGTAACTATAAAATTAACTACTGCCAGCAGCCAGAGTGAGTAGTCCATATAACATATGAAGCCTCCTCATCTTTATAAGCCTGAGTGCATAAGAAAAATATGCTTCCATTGATGCACATTGACATGCAATGGAAGTGATTTTGTGAATAGTGGTGTCATATTTATGATGGAAGGATTCAGCCATATTTCCATGCTGGACACTCCAAGTCTCCCTACCACCACCACTCATGTTACACTAATGGAAGTTTTAAGGAGATATATTAAGTTTAACTGCATTAGAGAAAAGTGATTTTCTTTGAAGAAGGAAGGGAAGATTTGGGGAAAAGAGCAGAGAGACAAGTAGGGAAGGAGCTGTCTTTATGTGCAGGCTTTCTACTAATCTCTACTTGCTTTTGTGTGTGTGCGCGCGCACGCACACACTATTGTGAATGGTGGGTTGGGAGTAGGGAAATTGCAAGTCCCAACTCCATAGAGATACATTTCCAAGCAGAGAAAAAAAGAAAACTGTCTTATTTCCAAGCTCCCTTTGTCTTCTTTTTTTCCCCAGTCCATGCTGCATCCTTCCACCTTCCACAGATTTATGCTGTTAGTGGAGGACTTAACCTTTGGAGTAGGATTTTCACCTAAGGTATTTGCACCATGCCAAATTTCTGAAACCCCATTTTGGTGCAAAAGTTGCCATTTTTAGGTAAAAGTGTGAGTGAAAGGAGCAAAGGGTCCAATGAGAGGGAGATACTTGCAGATGCTTTCATTTTATATGCTTTCCCACATCTTTGCAAATTAATGGTAAGTGAAGAGGAACTACTGGTGTCCGGGTGTAAAATGCTGGAAGAATTGCATTAATTTTGATGTGAACATTAATTGGCTGGCCTTATCTTCTGAGAAATATAAATGACTCCTGATATATAAATGCCGAATAGAGTCACTGTTGTATAGTGTTCTGCTTTCACTGCCCTTTGTTGTTCTCTTTGGGATTGTGGTTTCTGCTCCTATCTAACAATTAGTAAAGCATACTAGTTAAAAAAGTGGATGATGGGCTATGGAACATGGCTAGCTTTTGATAAGCAACACACACTTCTATTTTTCCCCGTGTCCCACTTGCAGCACTGAGTTCAAAATGCTTACCTAGCTTATGGGGATTGGATATAAACATTCCTAAGAAAGTATCGGTGTCTTAGCAACTCTTTAAAAAAATATTTCCGCCACTTAGTTACCTGTGCTCTGTCAAGTAGATCATACATTTACTTGTGGCTCACAATTCATCTTGTATTCCAAAGTTATGAAAGCACTGTTTTTCTCATTTCTGTTGGGTTATTATTATTATGGTGAATTGATTTTTCTTCGTGGACTCTGTGAATGAACACATGTGGAGTGTCTGCGCCTACGCAGGCCGTAACGGAAACTCCCCCAAATTTAAACTACAATTTTTGGCGGTAACCCCGCCCAGTCCCCTTGCAGGGCATAAAAGGTGCCCCACGCTGACCCTCCGCAGTTCCTGTCTTTCCGCCACAAAGGTCGCTTCAGAACTTCCTTGCTATGTCAACTACCAGATTCAAGCATTGTACCAACTGTCCTAGGAAAATCATGGACTCGGATAAGCATTCCAAGTGCTTACTCTGTCTTGGTGAGGGCTATATTGCCGCTTACTGCCGCCATTGCCAGACCCTCATGGGTCAAGCTAGGAAGAACAGGGCTGCTCGGTTAAAGTACCTCCTTTACGAGCAATCACTGGCTCCATCTACATCGATGAACCCAAGTGAGCTCTTGACCTCAGCTGGAGTGAAGCCACCACCTAAGCCTCGCTCGACAGCTTCGAAGACGTCGAAGGCCTCGGTGCGCACGAGACAGTCCAAATTACCGTGCACCCTTACAACCGAAACGATGCAGCCCCAGCAGTCCTTGACCACGAGCTCGGTAGCGTTGGCACGTTCTGCCCGCTCTACGAGATCGACAGTTAAGATTGCCTTCAAGAAGGGCCCATGAAGAGTCTCCCTGAGCAAAATCGAGGCCAGCTACAGCCCCAGTTCCGCCAACCTCGGGAAAACCTCTCTCTAGACCGACTTCGGCTCAACCACCGGTGAAGAAGCAGGCCCTCCCTTGATCGTCGTCCTCCACTTCATCGAGGAAAACCACCACCGCCTCTTCAGCAACTTCGTCGGGACGGTCATCCCCGTTCTCACCAGCGCAACCGGTACAGACTTCACAGCCGCTACTGGAGGCCGAGCCTAACGGACTGGCCCTTCAAGAGCTCCCACTGTCCCCGGTACAATTGGTCAAGACAGTGGTCCAAGTAGAGCAACGGGTGGCTCCAGTACAGACTTCCGCTAGGAAAGAACTTTTTCCACCCACTTCGATGCTGGAGAAAGGTAGACAGACTACACGGTTGGCTAGAGCAGCCCAGGCCTCGGCTTCGAAGCAGCCACCGAAGCCTTCCTCACCTCGCCTGCGACCTCCACCACCCCCGCCTCCAATGCTGTCCTCTCCTTCGCTTGCTCTCTCGGAGGAAGAAGACCAGGCCAGGGACCTCCCAGAGAAGTCAGTCCACTCCGTCTCGGTCCTTTCACTGGGGCTCGACCGATTGCCTACCCATGATGCCTACGAGGTCGACCCGCCATCTCCAACTGACAATGTCCGAGCGTTTGCAGACCAGATGGTCCGAATGACGGACACCCTGGGCCTCGAGATTAAACAGTCTTCAAAGGCAGTGACTGATCTGGTCTTCAAATGCCAAACTTTGAATGCCAAACTAGGACTCTAGAATGCCAGGGTTCAAATCCCTACTCAGCCATGGAAACCTACTAGACAATCTTGGATAACTCATTCTCTCCCAGCCTCAAAGACAGGCAATGCCAAATCTCTCTCTAAACCGTGGCCCACAAGTTCTTAACTTGTGGGCCACGGACCACCAGTGGGCTATGAGGATGAAAATCCTTTTGCACCGCCTTACAAACTTTCCCATCAGCCGCCGCCTCCATCGGTATCTGCTCGGTCAACGAGGGCAGTAGCGGCGTCGACCGCTTTCCTTAAAGATATACTGTTGGACTCTATCTGTAAGGCAACTATTTGGTCCAATCCGTTGACTTTCGTTTCTCATTATAGACTGGACACTAGGGCCAGGAAGGACACAGCCTTTGGAAAGTCTGTGCTCTCTTCTTGCTCCCTGTAGACTATATTACTTGGGGCTAGCCGGTCGGACACTCGATCCCTTTAAACTTCTCCCCACGGGCACAGGGTTGTCATGTTTTATTGCTCTGTTACAATGTTCTAACATGTGCTGTGTACCATTGCATTTGAACATATGGTATTATAACGTATGCAACGTTTATTAGATGTGTACCCGATGTTGTCTGTTCACGACATCGTGATATCCAACTGTGTTTTTCTACTGCGGTTGAACTAATCCCAGCCACTTTGCTGCTGGTTCCCTTTTATTGTATGTACCTTCTCAATTGTTTGTGGAAGGGAGTTTGTTTACTTGAACCGTTTTGAGCTCTTGGGCCTTGTTTACTGTACTCACCCTGTGAGTGAGTTTCCTCTTTATTGCACCACCTGAATAAATCATATGTTTGGCCCTTATAAGCTTGTCGGTTTGTCATTCCCGCCCCTGGGACCTTAACTTGCTAGTCTCCACATGTGTACATTCACAGAGTCCATGAAGAAAAATGGTGGGTTACATACCTGTGACCATATTTCTTCGAGTGGAACTCTGTGAATTCACACAAATCCGCTCAGCCTCCCCTATGACAAACCTCTTCCTTTCTCGCTGCCTTTGCGACATAGGAACTGCGGAGGGTCTGTGCGGGGCGCCTTTTATGCCCTGCAAGGGGACTGGGTGGGGTTACCCCCAAAACTTGCAGTTTAAACTTGGGGAAGTTTCCGTTACGGCCTGCACAGGCGCAGACCCTCTACATGTGGGAATTCACAGAGTTCCACTTGAAGAAACATGGTCACAGGTATGTAACCCACCATTATCTTGGTATTGTACAAGCAGGTAAAAAAGAACCCATCTTTCTGGGACATTTTACTTGGTAGCTTAATGTTTTGAACAAAGGGAATGTTGGTTGAACCTTCATGTTGCTATCATAACTAAAACTGCCTTGCATACCATAATGTTATGAAAATCATTGCTGCTTACTTTCTCAATAGCTGGTGTGCAAAGAGAGGGAGAAGGAAGCAGAAAAATAATAAGCTATCATCTTGGCTATGCTTTAGGAACAAGTCTCAAAATAGCCTTACAGAATGTCAACCAATGGGAAGACAGAGAGGTGTGAAGCAACCGGTGACTTCAATAGTGAAGCTGGTAGTGACACCTTCAGCTCTGTTACTAAGTGGTATCATTTCCAAGCGACCTCGGAAACCCAGTCCTAGTTGGCTGGCACTTAGGCTGGGGATCTAGTGTCACACCTGTTAGATAGTTCCTTGGCAGGTGCTCCTTGTCCATGCCCTTATATGGGTGAGAGATGCCCAATTGCATAATCCCGCTGCCTCCCATCTGGTTGCTTCTGTTTCTCTTCTTGGTACATAGGACGGATTCCAGGAAATGTGCACAAACGAGCCTGACTGTACAAAGCAGAAGTCTCTTTGGTTTGAGCTTGAACTTGCTTCCCTGGTTATTATACCGTGTGTTCCTGGAAAGCTATGCAAAGCATTGAATCTTCAGTTTGTTTGAGTATTCACTTTGTCTGAGTTTGCCTCCATGTTTTGATGTTAATCCTTTGAAAAGAAGAACAGGAATAAAATAATATGTCGTGCCAGAAACAGCAGAACCGTAAAATGCCTCCCTTGCAAATCTACTGTGTGAATTAGGCACTGAAACATAAATCTGTCTGGATGAGATTTACCAACAAAGATCGACAGTTTTATTTAAGATAATTTCATGATACACAAGTCGAGCATTCCTTATCTAAAATGCTTGGAACCAGAAGTATTCCATATTTCAGGGGGGTAATTGGGGGGTTAGGAGGATTTCAAAATACAATCCTTGAATATACATAATGAGGTATCTCGGAGATGGGATGAAGGTGTAAAAACCAAATCTCTTTACCACAGTGATTCTTAACGTGTGGGCTATAGACCACCAGTGGGCCACGAGGACGAAAATCTGGTCTGCGAGCCTCCCTATTTTTTATTTTAATTTAATTTCTGCTCCTTTCACACCACCTGCCACTGCTTCCCTGTCACTTACTATGGCATATGTTCTGTATCAGAAACTTGAGCTGATGTGGTCTATCCAATGCAATTTTCTGAATTGGCACCCCAAACCGAATCTAAAGTTGACCAAAAAGTTGATTTGCAACCCTTTTGGTACTAATGTTGGAGAGTGGTCCCTGGTCAAGTGGTCCCTGGTCAAAAAAAGGTTTGGAACCACTACTTTACCATATATAGCTGCCCTGAGTCCCCCTTCAGGGGTAGAGAAGTCACAGGGTACAAATACCAGAAATAATAATAAAATAATATATATTCATCATAAGTCGGCCTCATGTATAAGTTGAGAGCAGGTTTTGGGGTCTAAAATATAGATTTCAGTATGATCCACAAGCTGAGAGTCATTTTGGAGAGAAGAAAAGACAACAATGCCACCTCAGGAAGGCCAGATTCCCCCACCCAGGCATTTAGAAAGACCAGATGCAGCACCACGGCACAGAGTAGAAGGGTTCCGTCTTCTTTTAAGTTCTCCCAGGGTGGACTGCTCTTGCCTTTTACCACTCTACTCAGAGAAGGGGATGGTTCCCTTTGTTTATAAAAGTTAAGGTACATTACTCATATTGACCAATTGGCTCCATAAGTTTTGGGTTGATTTGTGTACTTAAATTTCTACATGAGCTTCACATTCACCTTATACACTTCGCTTGAATGTTGTATACACAATATTTTAATAATTTTGTACATGAAACAAAGTTTGTGTATATTGAACCATCAAAAGCAAAGGTGTCACTATTTCAGCCACTCTTGTGGACAATTTTGGGGTATTTTAGATTTCGGAATTCCAGGTAAGGGATATGCAAATTGTAACACTTTCCAGGTGCACAAATGGTAAGGAATGGAAGCAACTGTACACTGAATATTGCTGCCTGTATAGCCATATAAAGCTGGTGTTCTGTGACAGGATGAAGCATGTTATTGCCAATGTGAGAGCCTGAGGCTGTTAGGAATGGTGGGAGTTGAAGTCCAAAACACCCAGAGGGCCAAAGTTTGCCCATGCCTGCTTTATGGTGTGCCGATGAAAATGCATAACACACAAATCCCCAAATTTAGATTATTCTTTACATTCCTGAATCCTTTCCTGAATGAGATCCTGTCTGCAGTGATACACAGGGTTGCATATGCAAGAATGGTTCATTTGAGTTTAGAATGTAAGTCTTATGCTTTGTGGGTCCCTCTTTTGGGGTTGATTCACACATGCAAGTTTGTCACTTGACAACTTGGATGTGTGAATCACTAAAGACTGACTGAATCACTAAAGATCAAATGCCACAGATAGTACATCTCTCCTTTGCAAGGGTAGTGCACACATATTGAACTCACAGTACACATATTGAACTATGAGTCACTGAAAAGTCAAGTGATCTACTGGAATAAACGCATCATCCCTTTGACTGAAATCTGAAGAGGCAGTTTATCCAAATACACTTCTTGATTGCTTAGAATCACCAGACAGCTGTCTTAGACAGTCATTGTGGACTCTGCAATAGCCATAGCATTGTACGATTGGACTTTATGCTCCTTTCTTTTCATCTCTTTTTTGTTCAGAATTCCTCACATAAAATAAGGAGAAAAAAAGTTTTTGCTCTTATGTGTAACATGATGCCAGGAATATAAGAGTTTTTGCTGATGATCTAGTTTTCTTCTTGGAGAATCCACAATTAAACATGGAAGACTTAATTGGAGAAATAAAAACATGCAATAAATTGGCTGGCTTAAAAACAAGATGGTGATTATGAGTAAAAATATATCAAAAGAAGAAGAATTGCAAAGATTATCAGGTTTTAAGAGTACCAGAAAGGTGAACTATTTTGGGATTAACCTAGTCAAAAGTGATTTGAAATTACTTGAGAACAATTATGAGCTAGTTTGGAAAGATAAGGGGAAAATAAGAGAAGTAGAATAAACTTTGTTGCACAGCAAGCGGATTCTAGCCAACGTCCCATGCAAAAGAGACACAGGCAAGAGGAAAAATGAGCAGAAAAATCTTTACTCTTAATAGCAGAGGTGAAACATAAATTTGCAATGTTGCATACAAAAATCAAACAGTACAACAAACTCACATAGTACTTGTAAGAAAGATAGAATAAGACACCTTTATCTTCAATCACATGAGAGCAAAACATAAACCTTGAGTAAATAGCTATTCCACCATAGCCTCCTTCAGAATAGTTTATCCAAACTGCTCCCCAAAGCAAAGCCTTTGAGCTTAAAGCTCCTCAGAGCTCTATGCTAAAACCCGTACAGTTATACCCCACCAGGTGTGGCCCAAACATGCTGGCTAACCCACATTACCAGCTGCACATGATAATTAACATCATGAGGTATTTCTTCAACACACACACACACTTGGTCCTGCTATGACTTACTGTAACAAACTTGAACTATCACTGGTGGAGAGAATAGTAATAATCAAAATGAGTGTACTACCTAAACTTTCTATTTCAAAATAAAACAATTAATTGTAAAGCACAACATTACTAAAATATGGGGGGGAAAGACTTAATGAAGTTTATGTGGCAAGGTAGAAGACCTAGGGTAAAATAGAAAATTCTGCAGAGACTTACAGAGAAAGAAGATTGGACAGTGCCCGGTTTAAACTATATTACACAATGTAACAACATTTGGAAAAAAACACCTGTTCCTGGTTTGAAAATGTTATTTCCTGTTTAATTATTTGTATTTACTTTGAAAGTAGTTTTTATACTCCAGAAACTTCATTTTTGTGTCTGCTGCAAACTATGTTGAATTGGTAGAAACTGAGATATTCATTGAAAAACTATAGCAAAATGTGTTGCAGGATGTCCCGCAAAAACAAAGTTCTTGCAGTTTAATAATTTTTTCCATGCTTTTATGATAGAACAAATTAGGAAATGATATTTATAACCCAGGAACAAAAATGGTGTTACATGGTGTTATTGGGCAGCAGGATTTATATAAATTAAAGATCTGATAAATTTACAAAATGAATGATTACTACATTTGGAGGGTTTTAACACTAACTATGGTTGGCATGTGAACTTAGCATATGATAAAACCGAATCAAACAAAAATTTCCATCATTACAGTATTAGAAGAGCGTTACGTAGAATTTGGGAAAAGGTCAAAGCAAGATTTTGGATTAAAATACCGCAAGTTATCACAACATGAAGCATTAACAAGAATTGAATCACAATATCTCGAAGGATAGTTGAGATATAAAGATATATTAATAAAAGATAACAGATCCCTAAGATTAAAAACTAGAGTAGGATTAGAAAAAGAAGGGGTCAAAGTGCAGTGGTTTTTATACATGAGGCTAACAGAACATTTCAGAAATGGATAGTAAACAAGAAGGAATACAATTGGTAGAAATGGATTGGGATAACTTGATAAGTGATAAGGGGACAATGATTATTTCAAATATATATACATTTTCAATACAGAAAGAATAAGAAATAGAGCCAATAAAAGAATATATGCTGACTTGGGCAAAAAAAAGTTGGAAAGGTAATTGGCATTAACCAATGGGAAAGAACTTGGAAAAATATGGCAAGTTTTACATGTTCTAGCTATCTTAAAGAAAATTGCTATAAAATCCACAATTGATGGCATTTAACCCTACAGATGCTAGCTAAATATATATAAATCCAGGAACGACTTACGCTGGAAATGTGAGAAAGAGAAAGATACACTCTATCATACATTATGGAACTAAAAGAGTTAAAAACTATTGGAAGAAGATGCATAATACAATTAATAGTATTTTACAATTAGCATTTCCACCGCAGCTGTATCTTCTCAACACAATAGATGTACAAATCAGTAAACCCGCAAGGAGAATTATGTATATGATTACAGCAGCAAGGATAGTATTGGCAAAAAAAACCCCCTGAAAATAACTGAAGTACCTTCCATCTATGATTGGCAACTGAAATTAAGAGAAGGTATGGAAATGGACAAATGACCCGAAATAATGAAAGGGAGCTCTCTAAGCAAAGTGCGGAAAGTGGGAGAAAAGTAGAGAAATATTTTAAGGGATAAGTAGTCTCTGTAAACAAAAATAAGTATTGGGTATTTCACATTTCTGTTTTTACCAAATGGAATGCAGGAAGACTTAGAAAGAACCTCTGCCTGAAAGGGAGGGAAGGAAGTAGTATCTTTGTATTTATTGTTTAATTGGCTTATGTTTGCTTGGATTGTGTATGCCTTTTCTTCTTTGTATCTTATGGCGTATGTTTTTTTTCGTTCTTTCTGAAAATCAATAAAAATATCATTTAAAAAACAACATGATGGCAGCTGCCTGCCAGATCGAAGAGGTAAAATAAACCGCTTCACTCTTCCCAGCTCCAGTTTAAAATTCCTTGTCCTGCAGCTGTTCTCACTTTTTCAAATAGGGATATGGTATCAGCATAAACCGTTCGTCTCTGTCCCCAAACCGAGTGTGCCGAAGAAGAAGGTGACCACGTCTCGTGGCCTCATATCAAGACTGTGCCATTGTCGGCAGTGTCACAATTCTCTTTCTCCGCATACATATTGTACCTTTTTGTGATCTAAAAGAGATTATAACTGTAGAACTACAATGCAAACTATTGTCTTCAGTCTAGATTCACTTTTTGTTTGTTTTTGGCCTTCATGTTGACTTTGAGTCATTGCAACCTTATGAATAAGAGAGCTTCAAGATCCCCAGTTATTAACTACCTTGTCCAGGTTTTGCAAACTCTGGACCCATGGCTTTCTGAGTGAATTAATCCACCTGTAGTACTGTCTTCTTTTCCTACTCCATTCTATTTTACCATGCATGATCATATTTTCTATTGAATCATGTCAACTTATCATACGTTCAAAGTATGGTAGCTTCTGTTTAATTATCTTAGTAGGGAGTGTTCAGGTTTGATCTTTTTCCATAACCCACTAATTTTGTCTTTTTTGCAATTTGGGTATTTGTAAAACTGCACCACCACATTTCAAATGAGTTGATTTTCTTCTTACATTATCTGCCTGTAGAAAACAATAATAAACAGAAATCTTCTCAGTATAGTGAATCCTATCTTGTTATTTTTATTTTGTAGATTACAATATTGTTTTTTAAATTACGTACAACATATACCCATATATTAAGTCGATCTCATGTATAAATCGAGGACAGTTTTTGTGGCCAAAGTTGTGGATTTTGATATGACTCATTGATAAATTGAGGGTCATTCCACAGAGGGGAAAGTATCAGCGCCACCTCAATATCTGAGCTGCCTATGGCCACCATCATTATTTTCCTGCCTGGACATTTTAAAAGGCCTGAAGTGATGCCATGGTGGAGAGATTAATGGGGGCTGGTGCTTCTTTTGGGTTCTCCTAGGACAGCTCTTGCCTTTCACTGCTCAGAGAAGATGGTTCTTTTTTGTCAGAGTTAAAGTACAGTACTTTTATTAACCCATATCTACTCATATTTTAGTTTATGTTTTTGACTAAAATTTCTAGATGAGTATATAGGCTACCCATGCAGGAACATGAGAGAAGCCTCCCACAAGGATGGTAAAACATCTGGGCGACCCCTGGGCAACGTTGTTGTAGACGGCCAATTTTCTCACACCAGAAGCAACTTGCAGTTTCTCAAGTCGCTCCTGGCCAAAAAAAAAAAGGGGTGGGGGTAAACTTATCTACCTGCCCTGTGTCTTGGGCATGTATTTTGTGCATTGCACAAACTTAGCTGCTCTGACCAATAAAACCGGGGCACACATCTGTCCTCAACACCATTTTCATCTTCACATAAGCAATTTGAAACAGTAATGCACAAATGCTGGCATTTGCTTCAGCTGGTTGTCTCAATGTGTATACTGAGGAAACTTAAGATCCCTGGAAAAGCAACGGCAGGAGAATGAGTGAAATGCAGCTATACATCCACCCGCTAGCGAGGGATTGTTTTTCTTCTGTATACACGCAGGCACACACAGAAAACGCTTGCTGCTCTCGTCATTGCAGGGAGGCTGAACAGCTCGGCCCGCTTGCTGGGCTTTCATTGAGTAGACTTTATTGTGATTTGGTGGTGCCTATTCTTTCTTTTCTCTTGCTTCAGGACTGGGTGTGCTCTGGTATTTAATGTACGGCATTATAGGGAAATATGGAGAGCTGCAGTGGCTTAACAGGGTTCCTTTACTGCCTCTCCTGCCCTCAACATGCTGAATGCTTGCTCTGTTCAGGGAGCAATGGAGGCTGACAGAAGCAAGAATCCGAATGCTCTGCTTATTCATAAGCCCCTTCTGTGTGGTTGGCGTTAGATTATCCCATATACAGCTGATTCCATGTCTCTCTTCCTCCGCTTCCTTTCCTCTTGAGGCTGTTATGTTGGATCTCCCTGGGGATACAGTTAGGCACAGAACCAGGTATATTTCCAGCCTAGTCTTGTTCTGCGAGATGCCTTTCGATATAAAACAGAGCAATTGTGTGGAGTGGACAACTAAGGATTTAGGAGAAGCGACAACCCCAGTGTGTTCAATGCACATTAGCTTATTAAGTCATCGCAATCAAAGGTCATATTTATCTTCTGCAGATTCTTGGCTGCATGGCCACCGGCTGAGATGCCTCCTATGTGACTGTTGACGGTTGCTGTGCTCTGCATGAGTCACATGGGAAAAACAGATTATAACTGTAGGCTTCACTGTAGAAAATACTAGCTGCATGCAGAGTCCTGACAGCAGTAACCTGTTGTTACAGTACCGACCACCTTTCCTGCTGAGATGGGTTGATGGAGGTTGTAATCCCAATCATCTACAGTCCACCAGTTTAGTGGAGGAAACTGCAACGCATCTGAAGCTGCTGACAGTAGTCACTGAGCAACATGTTACTCCTGTATTAAGGGAAATGAAATAGAACCCTTTGGTATTTTAGGGGGATGGGGATATATAGATATATAGATATAGATATAATTTAGCATAAAACATTGCGAATTACACTCCATTCTAGCAGATGCATGGACTGTTATTTTCACTTGACAGCTGCATTAAGGAATGCCACCTAGCACTGACATTGCATAGATCTGATGAAATGGGTTGTAATCCACGAGATACCTTAATAAGTTTATTTGTCAAAGATATTTGTTTATCGTCTTTTGAATCACCAGGGCTCTTGAGGCATTATACAATTATACAATGGGTATAATCACATTTCAAACTTAAAATACATGATTGAAACTTTATTTTAAAAAATGAATTCCTCTTTAAAATATTTATAAATCCACAGACAATTAGAAAATGGTTAAAATGAGTTACAGGTATTATTTAACTGGAGAATCTAACAATTTTTTTTTCTGTTCCAGGTTATTAAAAGTTAATAAAACAATCCATCATGGGCTGCTTAATGCACAAATTGTGCTGTAGTATTCTACTAGGATGTTTATATTGAATGCTCTCTCCCAATCTTGGATTTATTTTTTTTGCGGAGTTATGCATTAGCGTCAACTGTTTATTGGCATTTTGAGACCAGAACCTGGATCTCCCCTAAGGTTGGCTGTGGTAAATTGTCCCATTGCTCCAACATATGGGACAGATCAAATTTCAGTCTTCAATGAGCTGTATGGAAAATGTTAAACATTGCACACTCAAAATCAGTCCTGTCAAGCATCCAATGGCCACCTGAACTTGCCATTCAAGTTAAATTAATGTATGGTGAGATTAGGCAAATCCCCTCCTTAGCAGACTTCAAGAAAAATCTGAAGACCTGGCTTTTTCATTGTGCCTTTGAAGAGTGACCATCAACCCAGTTGTGTTGCTCCATCTATAGTCTTCCCCTATGACTCACTTTTCCCCCATTCTAAAGCCTGTCCCCACGATTTCATCTTTTTGGGGGCCCCTCATTTGCAATCTCCTACTCTTATCTCACCCAGGGTTTTATCATTTTATTTTGTCCACTTGGCCTGCCCATCCTATTCGGTTTTTATTGTGGGAATTTCCTGTATTATTCCACTTGTTATTGTAATATTATTATTATTATTCCTGTTGTGTTTTGTGTTATATTTTGTATTTTACTGTGTTGTATTGTATTTTAGAAGGGCTTGGCCTCATGTTAACCACCCCGAGTTCCCATTGGGAAGATAGTGGTGGGGTATAAATAAAGTTTATTATTATTATTGTCAAATCACAGTAATAGCCATGAAGTCAATATAAATATTGCAGGGTTTATTTAAAAAAACATTTTCACTCGTTTGTGGAAGGCAAGAGTTTTTCTGCTATGACTGCCATTCATATAAGTAACTGTGGGCAAGTAGATTTTGGAAGCCTCTGTCCATACTGCGTGTTTTGAGGGGGGTGGGGGTGGGAGTGTAACATACAAAAATGCCTCTTGTTTCCCCATATTCCTATTCAGTCTGAAATATGGTAACATATAGCAAGCACAGGCTACAAGAAGATGGCCAATATAGCTACAACTGCTGTACACATGCTGCTCGGCTGTGGAAACCCCACTAGTACAAGCACATCCTTGCTTCACCCTTGTTCCACAACACATGATTTCGCTATCCATCTCACTCCCAGGTCTTCTCTGTGTGTATACAAACATGTTCTTTTGCAATAGTTTATTTTAACACACTAAAGTATGTGGTTGGACAGAGGCCAGTGAAGGGCAAGGGAGAGGCAATGCAACATTCCCGCAAGTGCTACTACATAGTGAATGGCTTCGAGGAAACTTCTTATCACCTTTCATCCACAAGCGGTAAGCGGTTTTGCTTCTAGAATAGATATCTCTCTCTTTTGGTTTAGCTATCTTTGCAGGAATTGTGTTTCTTAGTGGTATGCCCAACTGTATCTGTCATTGCCTTTTGGAAATGTTTCTGACTTGCTTCAGAATGAAAAAAGAGATGGCTAACTGTGAGAATTGCCAGTAGTACAACTCAGTTACACACACACTCACAAACACATAAAATCCCACTGACACTGCACAGCAATATGAGACGGATAGCTTCTCCGTTATGTTGTTCGGTCTAGCAACAGAAGAGATGCCAGGAGGATGTCTCAGCTGGAATTTTTAATGGTCAGTTGTATTTCCAGAAAATTTCTATTAATTTATTTGGATTCATTTCCCTGTTTTCTGAAGTTGTAATTGTCACTGGCAATAAACAATAAAATGTGTATTGGCTACTGCAATGCGCTCTGTGTGGGGTTGCCTTGGAAGACTGTTCAGAAGCTCCAGATAGTTCAATGGGCAGCAGCCAGATTAATCACTGGATAAACTCCTCTGCTACATCAACTCCACTAGCTGCCAGTCTGCTACCAAGCACAAATCAAAGCCTATAGCTTATAAAGCCCTAAGGGTTATGGTCCAGCTTACCTGTTTGAACGTATCTCTTTTTACGAACCATCTCAGCTGGGGAGGCCCTGCTCTCGGTCCTGCCTCCTTCACAGACACAGTTGGTGGGGACAGGAGACAGGGCCTTCTTAGTGGTGACTCCTCGACTGAAACTCCCTTCCGAGTGAAATCAGATCAGCCCCCTCCCTTCTGATTTCAGATAAAAGCTAAAAATGTGGTTGTGGGGTCAAGCTTTCGGATAGCAATCTCCAAGTGAAATAAGAGAATGCAGAATACTGCAATTACAATTGGAATGGCCTTCGACTATGACATTGGATTATGTGATTTTAATAAGTGGTTTTTTATGTTTTATGTGTTTTAGTGCTTGGTTTTAGTGCATTGTTTATTGGTCTGATGTATAATTGTGGTGCATTGAATTGTGCCTTATATGTAAGCCATTCTGAATCCCCTTCGGGGTGAGAAGGGGGGGGGGATATAAATGTGGCAAATAAATAAATAAATACCAAATAAACATTGAATAAATCAGATAAAAATACACATGACAAACTACATTTTTTAAATATCCATAAAAGCTGCAGTGCTCTACATGATTACAAAAATATATACTAGAGCAAACAGTATATATAACAACATTAAGAATTCATAAAAAGTGTGAGCTCTAGCTATATTCTGCAGATATGTTGTAATTCTTAAACATCTATCTCTTCTTAATTTAAATCGTTATAGTAAGGTAAAGTCCAGTCGTGTTGACTCAGGAGGTTGGTGCTCATCTCCATTTCTAAGCCGAAGAGCCAGTGTTGTCCATAGACACCTGGCAAAACACTGGGTGAGCTATGGAAATGCAAATCTAAACAAACAAGATACTAGTCCAGAGAATAAGCAAAGAGCAGTATTCACATCAAGCAGGCAAGATAAGTAAACAATTGTCATGTATTATATCACATCCAAAAACACATATCATACAAATATAAACAACAATGAATGTAGGTTAAACCATCTAGAGTGTAGGCTTCCACGTGGGTGCCTATGGTGGCTAAAAAGCCCAGATACATACACAGAATAGTAATCAATAGAGTGTTACATATAAGAAGGATAGCATATATCTTGAAAGCAGCAACACATAAATACATATAGTAAATGTTCAATCAAATATCATATAAGCAGCATCACTAATGGTTGGAAAAGTAGCATCACACAATAAGCAGCATCACATATTTTGGAAAAGCAGCATTGCATACATACACAGGTTGGATAAAGGCCAAGGTAGCATATCCCACACGTATCTAATTAAAGGGAATGCATCTATAGTCAACAGAAAAATACATATGAACGCTGAATGCGGGGTGTTTCTCCTAAATATAGAAGCACCGTTCACTCACAAACCGTAGAAAGTTCCGTGCCGATGTTAGCAAAAGGGGATGGGTGAGTGGTTGTAGCAGGGAGAAGCCGTAGAGCGCCGCCGAGAAGTTAGTGGGGCAAAACCGCCATACAGAAGCAAATGCTGAGTCCAGTTGGCGTCGTGAAGGAATCTGCTGGAACTACAGGTTCCAGAGTCTTTAGAGGGGGAGCAGAGGGGATGGATACTAGTGGCAAAACTCAATAAACGGAGATAAATTCTGTGCCAATGTGGAATTCTATATAATTCCAAACATATAGGGGTTTTGTGGCCGGCATGACTGTATGGAACGCGTTACCTTCCCACCGAAGGGGTACCTATTGATCTACTCACATTTGCATGTTTTCGAACAGCTAGGTTGATAGAAGCTGGGGCTAACAGTGGGAGCTCACATAGCTCCCCAGATTCGAACCTGCAGTCTTTTAGTCAACAAGTTCAGCAGCTCTGTGGTTTAACCCACTGTGCCACCGGGGGCACCTTTACCTAAATCATTATATGGCATTATAAATTTAATTCACGTTAATAGTCTTTACTCGTGGTCATCTTTACAACCAAATTCTTTCTCAAAAAGTCAATTAAGGGCTTTCATTCCTTCTAAAAGACAGTTCTCATTTTGATGGTGCTTCCCATGTCTCATTTTTAATATGGAAATGCACAGGAAATGTCTTAACCCATGTACATTTTTTCTTCTAGTTATTTATACTCTTCCGTATTTATTTCCGTTAGATCAAACCTTCCACTTTTTAAAGGAAGCCGTCACACATTTAATGGCTCATTTATACACTAACTTAATCTTCTCCTTTGGGGGGGGGGGCGACTTTTTAATCTGAAGTAAAGATTCCTCCTCAGCTTCTATTATGATGGTGTTAACTAAGCTCTTGCCTACTGTATCTTGAAGAGGTCTGACCTTTTGGTCCCTTCCTGTCAACTTCTTTGAACTAATCTTCTCTTCTGAGCCATTTCCTTGTTCAAGGTTAAATAGAATGGTACTTTCTGAGAAAGTTACCAGTCATGTGAATGTTCAACCAAACAGCGTTGTGGTCATAACTTTCAAGTAATTTAACTACATTTACATGCCTTGCACATCTTTTGCCTCTTGCAAACTCTGAGGAAGGCTGGTTGAGTTCAGAAGGAGCTCAGCTGGAGAGGAGCTGCATTGCCAGGCCTAAGAAGTAGACCCTTTACACATTGAGTACGGGCTTTAAGGTCGCACCAAATGGTGCAGTAATAACATAGGCCCTTGGTGTCTCCCAAGATTCAGCTCGAGGACCTCCCATAGATACTGTACCAAAATCTGTGACTATTCAAGTCCTGTCATATACAATGGTGCAATAAAAGTGTGACACATAAAATCACAAATTCAAGGAATTTTTGGTATTTAAAATATTTATATATTGAATCTATGAGTGCAGAATATAGACTTGTCCTGAGCAGTGCAGGCAGAAAAGTCCTGCTTTACTTACTTTAATTAGGCAATCTCTCGTTGTCCAAGTATGATAGCCTTCCAAGTGTAGTATCTTGGCAGTGGGTTTGTAGGTGACTGTGGAGCCCTATTCTTGACCCACATGTTCTTCCACAGTGAGGACATTGGTTTCCAGATGGAAGGTGGTCCTGGTCAGGGTTGGCTTGGCACACCTTCCTATTAACATGCTACTCCCTTTCACTCTCCATTTGCGCCTCTTTGAATTCCACAGCACTGCTGGTCACAGTTGACCTCCACACAAGGGCCAGGGCTTCCCAGTTCTTGGTAGCTATGCCACAGTTTTTGTAGTTTTTGTCCTGCAGTCAGGCCCTGTATGGGACTTTGGGGACAGTGCATGCCTGTCAAATATAATTTCTATTTTTGAGATATACATCTATATCTATATATACACACAGAGAGAGAGAGAGAGAGAGAGAGAGAGAGAGAGAGAGATATTAAAGTGAACTTCTTCATTGCCAACACCATAAAATCGAGGAGATACACTCTACTCTCTGCAGCCCATTTGAGTGTGGATGTTGAGTTGTGGAAGGTGTATGGGATGCAATCAATAGCATGATTTCTCTTTTGATTCTTGCAGTTCTTTTCTGTTATGGAAGAGACTTAGTCACAATTAATTAATTAATTAGGCCAAGGGTCACCTCTCCTCTGGTTGGCTCTAAGAGTAATTACCGGTAGGCTATCATCATGAAGGCAGTGGTTCTCATTCTGTAGATCCCCAGATGTTTTGGCCTTCAAATCCCAGAAATCCTAACAGCTGGTAAACTGGCTGGGATTCCTGGAAGTTGTAGGCCAAAACACCTGGGGACCCCCAGATTGAGAACCACTGCATTAGACCCATCCAGAAAATGTGTCTCCATGCTGTGAAGACAATTGATCTCACTCGTTTTTTGGAAACTCTCCCCTTCAGGTATAGGTGAATCTGACAAGAGTCATGATTTAAATGTTGAATTATAGTTAGACTAGGTATGCCAGAATGCTAAATATGAACTTCACCCAACATGTACCGTAGTATGTGTGGTGTAGTCCCCAGAGGTCATAAAGCATGAAAGAGCTAATGGTACACGAAGGAGGAACCTCTGTGCTTTCCCCGGAGTGCCCAGTGGGGTGGCCTCATTCCCCTCACACTTTCTTAAGCAAAGGGGAAAGAAAAGGCGTGGGCGTTCTCTCCCTCTTCTTGCATACTTTTGTGAAAATGTAAGTTATTTTGGCTACTTCCTGTCATGAGCCAAACCTTCCCCGATATTAGAGTTTCCAGGCAGTAACATGGTATGAAACCGCTTGGTGTGTCCCCCTCCACCCCCACCCCCGGTGTTGTTGCAAAACTTCCCTGGCATGGCCAAGAGCTCTTTTGAAACAAATGGAAGATGTAGCTGGCAAGACAGCCTGTGTGGAAGAAGAATGAGTGATAGTGATAGCCCTAGAGGCCCTGTCTCCCTCTCTATAGAAAAAAGTTCTGTTTCCTAAAATAAGAAGCCATGTTGGCAAAGGCAGCAGGCTTGGTTGTCCACATATCACATACGTGGTCAGTGAGAAAAGATAAGGATGCTTCTGAAACCAGGAGAGCTTCTGTTTGTAACTGCTACAGCAAGAGTGAATAGGACTGTGGATGGAATTAGAGAAACAGACAGCACTTGCTACTTAAAGGCTAGGCTGAGAAAGTGTAGGCATTTAAAGCTTGCAACAAATAGAGAGGAGCACTATATCCTGTCCTTTTCTCTCCTTTTTTCTGAGTTTTGCTACTATAAATTAGTATGTTTTATGTATTGTTTCTCCCACCATGGACATTATTCTACAGATATACAAACCCCACTTGCCTAGTTTCCAACAGACTTCACAACCTCTGAGGATGCCTGCCATAGGTGCGGGTGAAACATCAGGAAAGAATGCTTCTGGAACATGGCCATACAGCCCGGAAAACTCACAGCAACTTAGTTTGTTTTTCTCAGAAGCCTGAATTTCAGTGTTTTACATTACAGAACATTAAATATAAGCCCTTATTTGAGGACTTAATGTCAGGTTTAATTAAGTCCAGTCGTGTCCATGGTGCTCATTTCCATTTCTAAGCCGAAGAGCTGGCGTAGACACCTCCAATGTAATGTAGCCAGCATGACTACATGGAGTGCTATTACCTTCCCACCGGAGCAGTACCTATTGATCGACTCAAATTTGCATGCTTTTGAACTGTTAGATTGGCAGAAGCTGGGGCTGACTCGAATTTGTACCTGCGAACTTTCAGTCAACAAGCTCAGCAGCTTAGCAGTTTAATGCACTGCGCCATCGAGGGCTCTATTTGAGGATATTGCAACTCAATTGAAGCACATATAGTGACTCAAAACTTCACTCCAATGTGGGGACGGACAGCTCTGTCAATACTTGCTTCTTTCTGTCTCACATGTTTCCAGTCTTCATTTCCTGCTGATTTTGCCATTTGCTTTTTAAAACCTGCATGCAAATTTACAACATGTATGTGTTCATTTCCGCTAGTAAACGTGCAATTGCATGCAGTGCACAATGTGTGAAGATTTACATAATAGTGTTTTTTCTTTTATATAAGGCTTTCCTTTCTCCCCACTTTTGCCCATTGTGTGCAACTCTCTGAAGTAGGAACATTTTGTATGCGTTTTTTTCCGTTCAAAGAAAAAAAATATCTTTAAAGTCTTTAAAATATTCTTAAAATTCAAATTTAAAATAGTAAAAACAGATTAGTTTTAAACCTTACATCCCATAAGGAGCAGCACAGTTTTGTCTCCTCACTGGAAGCTTAAAAGGGATGGAGGCTGCTTACTTCTTTGGTGATGGGCTGCTACTGAATTCACTGTCCTTGTAATGGGGAAGGAAGGAAAAAGACGCACCGATTTAAATGCGGTTTGGGATAATTATATATGATTACACATTCATATTCCTGATCTCGTTGTTTGGAAATAAGGCATATGCAGTTTCTTGCAATACATTAGTTGTTGAGACTCTTTGCTACATGAAAAATTGGGTGCAAAATTACATTTGAAACCAATAGATTAAATATTTCCTGTCCCTCTTGTCCTGGTGGTCTGTCTCAAGACCTCTTCGCTGGATATTTCTCTTTTGTACGGAACCTGCCACATTAATCATGGAAAGGAGGTAGATTCACATGCTGGAGCTGTGCTGATCCACTAGAATTGTTGCAATTCCTATGCACATGTTAAATTTGTTGTTGTTGTTGTTGTTCACAATGCTCAAAATTACTTCTTGGGGGGTATGGAGGACATTTCTGCTACATTTAGTTCCAGGAGAATGAATAGGAAATGACTTCTGCTCATCTGATGTTATAAAGGTTTCTCCTGGGCCTAAAATGGCCCAAAAGCCCCCAAAACACAATAAAAACCCCCAATGTCTGCCTACTGGCTGTTAGGAATTGTTAAAGTTCAAGTCCAAAACACCTGGATGGCCAAAGTTTGCCCTTGTCAATGATATATTATAAAGTGTCTTTGTATCTCACGCTGCAGAAGGAAATGAGTCCACTATTGGCACCTCTCTTGTGGTCTATACAAGTAGCTTTCGTTTCCTGAAATAAGGAAGAAAAGCAAATACACCAAACCAGGCTTGCAGGAAATTCACCTAATGTTTACTTTGCTTCTCGTTTTTTTTGGATAATGCTAATCCAAAGTGATATGGGATGTTTGTTTATAACATGTGCCAAACTCTTGTTGATTTATGCCAGCATCACAACCCATTATATTGTCATAAGGTGTATATAACACATGAGCGAGGTAGGGAGAGCGGTCTCCATTCTCAAAGAAAGTTGCCCTTGCAGATCCCAGCATAAGAACTAGCAAGGCATCTGTCTCCATTTTGCAGCTATTCCCAATTGTTGCAATTCCTATGCACATTTTAATTTTGTTACCTCTGCCACTGGTGACCTCGATGGCAAAGTAGATGTGCTGGTGAAAAGGATACTGTCCCTAGCTTAATGCAGTGATTCACAGCCTGTGATCCTTCCGGTATTTTTGAGTTCAGCTCCCAGAATTCATGACAGTTGACCAAGCTGTCTGGGAGTTGAAATCTCAAACACCTGGAGGATCAAAGCTTGGGAACCATTGGCTTAAATCAGGGCTGTCCAACTTCTGATGACCTGGGGGTCCGTAGGGTCTGCCCCCACCCCCGGCTCTGCCCCTGCCCCAGCTCCGCCCCCTCCCCACCCCTGGCTCTGCCCTCTCCCCCGGCCCCGCCCCCACCCTGCATGCATACAGTCAAATATAATCTTTTACTGAGATAAAATGCAGGGTGGGCATTCAAAAGGGGCATCCATACAGTCAAATATAATCCTTTACTAACATTAAATGCAGGGTGGGCATTCAAAAGGGGCATGCATACAGTCAAATATAATCTTTTACTGAGATAAAATGTAGGGATATTAAATTATTTTAATTTAATATTAAATATATTTAATTCCATCCTCCCCTCCCCCTTATTTTAATTTAATATTAAATATATTTAATTCCATCCTCCCCTCCCCCCTTATTTTAATTTAATATTAAATATATTTAATTTTATATTTAATACATGAGGGGAGATGGGGGGAAGGAATGAGGAGCCCCCTGAGGAGCCCCCTGCTTTGGCCTACCTTTTCCAAACACGCAGGATCCAGGAGTACCCGGACGACGAGAGAGGCGATGACCGACTGAGTCAAAGAAGGTTCTAATCGCGTCTGTGGGCCTCAGTGATCCAGTAGTAGAGTAGCCGAAGAGTATCGCGAGAATACGCAGTCCACACGGGATTTCGCTGTACACGCCGGCGTGATCTCGCGTTGACAGCGAAATCCCGTGTGGATTGCGTATTCTCGCGATACTTGCTCCAAACCCAGAAGTAGGTATTTTTTTTAAAAAATTATTATTTATTTTATTTTTCAATTTTTTTATTAAAAAGCTTAGGGTGCCGGAGGGAAGGGGCTGGGGGCTGTATATGGCCCCCGGGCCGCCAGTTGGACAGCCCTGGCTTAAATAATAGAAATGTGGCTGAGAACAAATTGGCTAGATCTCACCTGCAGCACTGAGGCTGCCCTGAGTCCCCTTTGGGGTGAGAATGGTGGCGTATAAATATGGCAAATAAATACATATATAAATAAAATGCCTTTCAGTTGGGATAATCTTTGATATGACCTTCGAATATGTAGGGAACACACATTTTGAGTTTTTTAAATGTGACAGTTGAGAAAAGATTCAAAACGACCTTGAGAATAGCTTTAGCCCTCTTCTAAACAAAGCAGCCATTCCCAAATTGCCTGCTAATTTTTAGCAGTGCCCATTTAGATCTGGCCATACTCAATGATGCAAAATAAGAGATTAGGCTTTTACATTTCTTCCTTTAACTATTACGTTCAGAACAATACAGCTGATTGCTGGCTTTTCTGTTACCTTTTTTCTCCTCCATGAGAACTCTAGGAAGCCATTTGTAACTTTTCTTTTTCTCTTCTGGCTGATATTTGACAACAATTTACAAGACAGGCAGGCTGGATGACTCACTCGGTTTGTGTTCTCATTCCTCAAGGGCAGGAGGAACAGAATAAACAGTAAATGTAGTAAGACTTGCAGCACGAGTAGGCTGGTTCCTTCATTTAATGACAGAAGCACAGTAACTGTTCATGTGTGTGTTTGCATATCCATGCCCACAGTCACTGAGATTCTAAATCCAGAACTTTCAAGGTGATCCTTGTAATGTTTTGTGGAACCTGGGGATGGCTCTAGATTTAGCCATCCTTGAAGTGGGTCCATTAGCATAGTGGCTGGCTTAGTATTAGACTATGATCCTGGACAACTAGGATTAGAATTTTGCCTGTGCCATAGGTTTACTCAGCCCCAAAGGAAGGCAATGGAAAACCCTTTCTGAACAAATCTTGCCAAGAAAACCATTATGGATTCATCTTAGGAATAACTTGAATGCACAGCAACAACAGAGTGGACCCTACAAATCAATGGGGCTTCAGGACGAACACATTGATTTGTACAGGCCTAGAGCTGTGGGCTATATTTTAGAGGAAGGAACCTCTTAGTATTCCTTGCTCAAGAAAACCCTATGATATATCTGTGGTTGCCATAAGTCAACCATGCATGTAAAGGCACATTCACATAGTTGAAATGTGTTTTGAATCCGATTCAACAGCTGTTATGTAGAATTAATTACTTGTTGAGCACATCAATCTTTAATTGTAAGTTTAAGGATGACCCCAAGCTACTTTAGCATTCTTGTTGGCACCACAAAATCTGAATGATAAAACTTTTGCTGAAGCATAGTGTTAACTCGACTGGTTTTCCCAGTTAGCAATGAATGTGCTGAGGACTCGTTAGAAGTCAAACGTTTGCCTAGATGCCAACATTACAAGGGATAATAGGATGGCTGATATTTTCCCCATAATGTATATGAACAATGCAAAGAAAAATGCCAGTCTCTGCACTGAAGTGGCAGTGCAAACAGCAATGGTGTTTTATGTTACTGAAGTGAATGCTGGCTAGGCAGGTAGCTGAAAATTACCGCCTGCCCATTCATCTGGTGCCGCGTGTTTTCCTAAGCAGTGCTGCGGGTGTTGTTTCCTGTGTCTATAATCTGAATGGAAAGAGTCAAAAGGGTAAAGCGTTGTTCACATCATTCAGCCATCCTGAGTTAATAGAAACTAAAAAGCATCTTCCACATCATGAGTGAAAAAGCCCTCTGGGAACTTCAACTGCTTTTCTTCGTGGTGAAGCAAACAAGTCATTAGGAGTTGGCTCGTATAAATCAAATATAACAAAGAGGAGGCAGAAAATGGATTTGGATAGAATACAGAAAAGTATTTCAATAAAATAAAATCCTGATATTTTTTGCTGCTGCTTGTGCAACATAACAAAAGTTATGTGAAGAGTAAATATATTCTCACCATAACTGTGGTATCCTAGGAAAACGGCATGATCTCCCATTAGCTTTCAAAACAAACCCAAAGCAATTATTGGTGAATTCACTAAATAGGTGGACACCTCATTGGAAGGGAGCAGCTTCAGAATTATAAACATTCTAGGCTTCATATTCCTGCTATCCGTTACAATGACAGAAATGCCCATAGGACAACGAAGGGTGGCATTCCGGAGGAAGAGATACCTGTTTCCTTGGAGCAACATGACCTGGGCTTGAAAATATAATAGGGCCTCTTTGAACTGGGACAGTTCAGATGAGACTTTTGTCAATTCACAGTGAGCCCCAAAGAAACCAGAAGAGTATAAGCAATAATCTATCAATTATCTATATAGAGAAAGAGATCAATGCTCTGCTGATGAAGCCAAAAATCCACCATAGCTATACACTTGATAAATATGAGCGGAGCTGTGCAGACTGAAAGGAAGGACACATATTGTATATTTTGCTTCCCAGTACAGAACACTGAGATTGTCTGTGAAGTGATCAGATAGTGATATGGAAGTATGCATCTTTCAAATCTAGGCAAACCAATCATCTTTCTGTATCATGGGTAGATGGAAGCAATGCTGCCTGCCATTTTGATAGCAAATGATAATGGGACCAGGAGAAGCAAGAATGACCAAATTTAGACTGTGCAAAAAAGTGAATTTTTTTCACAGCTGTGCACATTTTGCATGTGTGCGAAAACATTCTTTTGTTTAAGCACTGAAAAAACATACTAATCGAAAGGGAGACCTTTGCTGATAATTCAGGCTTGATGAGGCAGGCTGAAGGAGGCTGTGTCTCCAAAGGTCTGACTTTACCAACATCTTCACACTGGAGTCACCAGAATGTCAGATGGTAGCCATTTGTTGAACAGGCAATTTGTGAGCTTCAACCTGCAAATGGAATTAACCTTGTGATCTCTTCTGAAAACATTTCACAAAGAATTGTCAGATGCCCATGCAAGCAATGTAGATAGAAATATGGAGGAAAAGGGCACCTGTAGATTTCCTACATGTGATGTCCAGTTTCTTCCTCTCCTTGTCTACAGATACTGAATAAAGGTTTGGGAAGATTTGGATTGGTCAGCATAAATAATTATTGAATTGGGTTAACCAGACTCAACAACACAATATAGCCATTTTAGCTTCTTTAATGCAGACCAGATTGACAAACCTCAAGATGGGATTAATTGTATGATTAGTCTCAGTAGTAGCCAAATAAGATCCAACCTTAGCCAAGGAAGGTTGGGCAGGACCAACTGATGCATCCACTTTGAAAATGATTGTGTAATCTGTTGATGACATGGAGCCTAGAGATGGGATGGACACCCATGATGAAATGGATTTTCAGATAGAACCTGATGACTCAATGGAGCTTGCTGGTGTGGTGACTAATACTTCAATGGTGGACTTAAGGAAGATTGGACAGAGTTTATATCATGCCTGTATAGCTGGATGCAGAACACTTAGTGTCTTCTATTGCGTAAAGTCTGAGAATCATATAAAAATCACTCATGGCCAAGTATAATTGTCTTCCAGATACAGAGCCTTAGCAGTGAATCCATAAAAGACTGTGAAGACCTATTTTGGATCCACAGGGTCTTTCACATTTAGGGCATAGATTTCCAGGTGGAGGGTAGTCATGACAATTTGAAGGCAACCTATCACAAAAATGGTGTGGTGAATCAACTTGGTATATATAACACACATTTTGAGAAGGCTGGTGATAATACAACTTTGAGATCTGGACTAAGATGAGATCAAAGATTAATCAAATTAATATTGAAGCTGAGAACAATAGTAACAGTGGGACCGAGTATTTGGGGATGTCGAAACTGGTGGTAGTGGGTGGTTAGCTCAAGATGATGGACCATGTGAGGGATCATTTAGTATGCATTGAGATTGTAGGCTTCAAGCCAATGGTGATCTGACTGACTCTGGGAAAAGATCCAACAATCTCTCCATCTGAAGTGACAGCAATCACAGGCGATGGGGATACTTGCCTAACTATAGTTAGTAATTCTACACTTCTGGTTGAAAAATGCCTGGAACTGCCCAAAACTGGAGAAGATGGAGCCATCTTTTGTGGACACAAAGGGAGAGGTCACTCAAGAGGAAAATTTAAAGCTACCTCCAAATCCTGAGAAAGTTCTTCAAGCATGTCTTTTCCCGTTCTACTTTTTATAGCACATATGTCCAGACCATTGAAAGTTTTCAGGTTAGAGCCAGTTCCATACCAGGTGATCTAGTCAAACATTAGGGATAAAAACTGAAACTGGCCAAAATGCAGAGTAAAACAAATCCCATCCAAACTGAGGCAGATCATGTAAGGTAAATGTTCTAATAATTCTTCACAATGCTGCTGTAGTTCTATACAAAATGGATTTAAGTAAAAGTGTGCTGATATGGCATGTGGGAAGTGGGCAGAACTATACCATATAGTTATGCTGGATGGCCGAGAAAACACCTGAGAGAACACCTCTGTATCATTTCTATATCTTCCAGCATGACTGTATGATCCAACGTTCAGCAAAAGCATACCATAGAGTTTACTGGAAGATCTAGAAAATTCATAGAGGAAGTTTTTTTTTCAGACATTGGGTAGGAACTGGTCCTGTGGAAATGGGAACTGTTTGTACATGCAATACATTTTGTAGCAACTTTCCATTAAGGTGAGAAAACTCAATCATCACCAAAATTAAGCAAAATGCTCAACCACTGCACAATTAATCACGTTTGAGTATTGTAAGATGTAGATTTAAAGTGGGAGTAATATCCAGGTCCTTTTTATGGCATAACTTGAAATGTATTGTGGGATAACAGCAATTTGAGTTGCTAACTATGAGGGGGGGGGGGGGGATAACATCTCCTGGAAGTTCTGCTATATGTCAGGCACATCTAGCTACAATAGTAGGGAGGATTTGAGCAAGGCACCCTTTCTGACAAAGATGCATTATGGACCAAGACATTTTGCAGACCCTGAGAATTTCCTTCATGTGACCTCCATAAGTCACATGGTGTCACTTGCTGTCTCCAAGCATAAGTGAGACTGCAACCCCTCAAGCCTTCCTTTTCCTGCAGTGGGCATGAAAAGTGTCAGCATACCAGGCCTCAGTGCATCAAATCTGAACCCTGTTTTGTTCTGGGTCTCCTTGAACATTCAGAGACTCCTGAAGGAAGCCAGGTAGGTTCTCTAGTTTTGTGCCGTGTGCCTGTGAATTAAAGAAGTCGATCGGATTTCTCCCTCACGGCCACTTAAGGAAGCTTATTGAGTGTTCTGCATGAAAATGAAGGTGGGAGTGGTGTTGGCACACTGTCCCATTTGTTGGTCTCAGAGTGCTGGCAAATGCCTGACATTGCCAGTCGTTGGTGCCAAGTCATGCAGCCAAGGGAAAGCGGAAGGATCTCTGAAGCCACCAGAATGTAGAACTTCAAAACATATCAAATCTGATTGCAGGAACAATTCATATCCTCTTGCTCTGGTACGACAGCACCTCCACATGAAAAATGCAATAAAGACCTTCTGTTGCATTATGAGACAGCCTGTGATATTTGTCTCGTCTGACTGCATTCTGTATGATGTAACTAGGCACTGAAACATACTGGGAAACCAAATGTTGTATTTTCCACCCAAAGCTTGTTTGCTTTGGAATAGGTTTGAAATTCTCAAGTGATGATTTAAGATTCACAAGGGAATTAAAAGTTCTGGCCTTACAGAAGTGTTATTACTTGCTTGACCAACTGCAACAGACTGGACAGTTCAAATAATACAGATCAAAGGAGTACATGTCCGCAACTATTTTCCCTGGGTTCCTGTGCAATTTTGGGCAGTACAAAGTTGGTAATTCAGTCTCATGGTCCTGTCATGTGTGACTAAAATAACTGAAGCTAGCCAGTCAAAAAGTCCTTCTAAAGGTTATGTGCCTTCAAGCCACTGACAGTGACCCTAAGGGGAGCCCATCGTTGGGTTTTCTTGGCAGGATTTGTTCAGATAGCTATGTGTGTTATCTTTCAATTTACACTCATTCCTGCAAAGTCACTTTGATGGATGCAGAGGAGAAGACTCTGTAACCAACAACCTGCCTCAGCGCTTAAAATGCCAAATGAAGATTACTGTTTGCTCTGAGTAAATGGCTTCCCACAGGAGGGCTGCTGGTATGTTATAAATCAGATTTTTAAAATCATTGTCTGACAGTAAAAAGTTATATGGTTGAAATGGGTGGTAAATTGCTAATTCTGAGAAAAGATATAAGTTCAATGTGTGTTATGAAGACTAGGTGTAGAGATTTTGCTGTGAGTCGGATCTACTGAGTTGAAAACTAACTTCTACTAATGCAGAGCTTGGAAGTGTTGTTTCTTAGTACTATTAACTCCCAGAAACCTCCTTCCAGCATGCTGGCTGGGATGTTCAGGGAGTTGTAGTTCCAAAAGCAACTTTTCCCAGTCCTGCCTTAATAGTTTATGACAAAGCTGCCAGCGAGAGGATGCACATCCTAACATCTTTAGTCCCGTTCCTGCAAGGAGACGTTGCTGTAAGGAAGTGTCTCCCACCAGCTCAGTGTTCTCCCACCTCATTTCCCCCACAATTGGAATGGAGAACGGCACTTCAGTGGCTCAAAAATGTGATTTTCTTTCTTTTAGGTGACAATGCTGCCCTTTACATAATTGATATATATTGCTCTAGCATACAGCGGGGGCAGTGTGGTGGAAGGTTGAGGATAACAACACTCAAAATCAGTTCGCTCTCTATAACTAGTTTAAACACATAACTTTGTATTGAAGGGTAACTGTTTCTTGGACAATTAAAATAAATGGTCGATAGACTTAGTTATCTCTGCAGAGATAACTTATCCCCTCCTGACAGTTGTCCCTACCTTCCCCACCCATCTTTTCCCAGAAGCCAGAGACGGCCCCTGCTGTGGGCACACAAGATGAAAATCTTCCTCTGGCCAGCAGTATGTTGATACAGTCTTCTTCCAATTTTGCCCTTTATTGCCTTTATTGTGTGGCTTGCATTGGTAAAAACTATCTGAGGCACAAACTGCTGTCTGTTATGCTGCTTATGTGGATTGTTCATCGGGGTTTATGTGGACTGTTGTCTTGAGGGAACCTCCATTCGTAGCTCGAGGGCTTCTCTGTCCTGTACTCCAGGCTCTTCACTGGTCCTGACAGACTTGTCCCCTATCGATTTTGCTGCAATACACAAAAATAGCTATGTTTGAGTCCAGCTGCCATTAATATAAGAAGAGGTTTAACCAATATGTTGAGACAGACCTCTCTCTCATTTCAAGGCCTTATATGGTTTGGGGCCAGTGTACCTGAAGGAGCGGCTTACCCCATATGTGCCTAGAAGATCACTGCGTTCCGAGGGGCTCAATCTACTAGAGGTGCCTGGTATTAAGACCTACCGATTGTCGAGTACGCGGCAGAGGGCGTTCACAGTGGCTGCGCCGAGCCTCTGGAACACGCTGCCTGAGGAGACGCGAGCCCTATCGGGCTTGATGGCATTTCGCAAGTCTGTAAAGACTTGGCTGTTCAGACAGGCGTTCCCGAGTCGCCTTCGGGCTGAGAGGGGCGGTATAGAAACGTGACAAATAAAATAAATGAAGCCGCTGCAATTTGCCATCCTGTCGTGTCTTGCCATTGTATTGTCGCCAATCTGATGGGTTTTTATTGTTGAGAGCGGGGTTTCAGTGATTTAGAATGCTGTTTTATCTGTTTTATGTGTTTTTATCTGGTTTTAATTGCTTGTAAACCGCTCTGGGCTCCGGAGAGAGCGGCCTACTAAATTGAATAAATAAATAAATAAATTTCTTCCCCATGCATGAAAATGCTCCAATTTGACCTCAGTGGATGAATAGAGTCCAGTTCACCTGCTGTTCCCAGGTAAACATGGCAAAGTCTTCTTCCTGAAATCACAGAGAGCCTCTCCCCATCAATGTAGTAAATTATTAATGAACTAACTACTTGATTCAGTATAAGGAAGTTGCATATGCTCCTACAAATAGAACAGGCATGCTTGATTCGGATGCAAGAAGGGGATTATTTGGTAGTGGCTCCAAGATCCTCAAACTCCTTTCCAAGGGCTGTTGCCAATGGACCCCTCCCTACTGTATCTTCTCCATGAGATCTACATGGGGTTGCAGGTATATAATCTTGTGCAAAAAGGAGAGCAGGGGGTTAACACTAAAACAACTACTGAGTGAAGTAAGCTCAATGCAAAGCCAAAAGGACTGGAAATATCACACATATTATAAAAAAAATCACAATCATAGTCTAACTATCTCAATCAAAGTCTAACAATACCTGTAAACAACCAGAAAGCACACAATATACAGTACCCGCCACAAGAGTAACATCCATGGGTAATGTCCTGTTAGCTCCGAATAATCCAGGTGTCCCGATGGACAGATAAAAAGTCCGATATAAGTCCACATATAAGGGAAGGGTGCATTCTGGTGCTCCAAAGGGAAAGACTCAGTCCAAATGGTAAAAAAATATCCACATATAAGACAAGGACGTAAAAGGTTCTGTCCACCTCCTTAACGTGTGGAGTTTGGATATTTACCTTTTATATCCTTGTCTTATCTGTGGATATTTTTTCACCATTTCCAGTCCTTTTTGCTTTGCATTGAGTTTACTTCACTCAGTAGTTGTTTTAGGTATATAATCTTGACATGCAGATACACAGGGGTTGTGTTATGTGACCCTGATGTTGAGTAGCAAAGTTACAGGTCCAGATCTGTCAACTTGAACTGAACATACATATGGCATAAGTCACTAGCAGAAGTCCAGCTTCTGTCAGCAGGCAAATAATGTTTTATTCAAAGCAGAACCTTGGCATTTAAGCTGGGATGTTGTTCAGTGAGCTTTGGCAGCTAGATTGTTGCTTTATTTTAGTTTTAATCTGTTCTTAGTGCTTTAAATTGTATGAGTTTTAATTTAACTTTGCTACTGCTGACTGCCTTGCATGTCATTTTTTGGCCAAAAAGTAAGTAGATAAATGCAGATGAAAACATGACTGAGATGCAGGCCAGCTTGAAAGCCACCAATGTCTTACTCAGAAACCAGGTATACATGGATGGCTATAATGTGAGTGTGGAAGGAACAGAGTGCTGTGTATATTCAGAAGTGCTTGCCAAGACTGGATAGAACAGACTCTTGTCAGATGAAGTGCCGTCCCAGTCAAATGCGGCACATGCGCAAGTTCTTCTGCAGATCTGCCAGGGACTATAACCTAACTGGGTACATCTGTGACCTGACTATGGTAGGTTTGTGTGTTGTGGTCTCTGGGCAAGGAAGGATGGAAATCTGTGGTGGAGACAGACTCTGTTCTGTTCATCATCACAGTAAAGATGGCAGTAGCAGATGGGACACTGTTCCTCCTTAGCAAGAAGCATAATTGCAAATGTATTTTCTGTTGATGAAATCTAACACTGAAAACAAGGTCCCAGCTCCTTTCATTCATCCACAAATTGTTTATGATACTATTGGGGTTTTTTTTTTGTAACCTGTCTTGTTAAACACCTCTTCACAAACATCAAACCTGAAATGCTTCACAGCATCACTTGTAAATTGGTCCCTACAGGCATTCCTGCTTTGTATCACCTTTTTTGGTACATCTTTCCTTCCCTGCCCCCCAAATCTGCAAGTCACTGGGTTCAGTTGTATTTAGGACAGTACTGCCCTTCAGACATCTGTCAATAAGAACCAGTCATCAAAGTCTGTCTTGAGGAGCTCCCAAACTTTCTACAGGAGACCTATATTTTGCATTTCTAATATGAACCAAATCTGCATTGTTCCTGTATTCAATAACCCCCAACCACCCAACCCTGCAAATACACACACACATATATGCTCAAGATTCAATGGCTGACCCTGGTGGGTAAACAGTGCTCTTGGGCTGTGCTAAATGGCTCTATGATTTCCTGCAGTGCTCTTCAATCAATCTGGCATGTAGTTCAATTGTTCTAACTGACTGTGTTTGCAATTACAACTCAGATGTGATCATTTAGCACCTCGGTGCTACCAGAAGGGAGCTCTCTATAAAGGACAGATGGATTGGCAGGCACTGACATTCCAAACAGACCTAGAATCAGTCAACCAGGGACCGTCATCTCACTGGGAGCCTTTGTTTTTGTTTTTTTAAAAACAACAACAAAACAAACAACATCTACTAAAACAGTTGTTTGCAAAACAGTCGCAAGCATCAACTACACACTAAGAAAAAACATTTCAATACTACTTCACAGTAATTTTATTACATAGGAGGGGCAGGTATGAAGCCAGCAGAATACTCTAGGAAGCAAAACTGAATGCCATGGCAAGCTGGGGCCCTGGCTGATCAAGCGTACACACCCATGTGCTAGTTCACACTGCCCAGGTGTGTCCACTGCTAAAAGGAAAAAGCTGTGCGACTTGCTCATTATGTCATCTGAATGCTGATACAGCAACAACTGACCTATTCCCACCAACCCCAATCACAAACCAGAGGAAGGAATCATAAATCATTTCCTTGCTCCTACTGCAAGGAGGAGTGATCAGATATGAAATCGCAACTTCTGGTAAAATAAAAATTATTTCTCCTCCTGACCAATCTGTGTATTCACCTGACATGCTGCGCAAAGACATTTTAGCAGAATGAGGACGAGCTGGGAAACTGCCAATATCAGCAAGGATGGGTTGATTCCTTTGCGAAGAGGACCGAATAAGTTTGTTCCTTGACCTTGAAAAACCTGTGGAGTGAGAAGTACAAAGAGAAGAGAAGGGATGCTTCAGGACACAAATGAGTAGTCCATCCCAATCAATAACCTGGTAGTGGCAAGGTCCTCATTACCTAATCTGGTAGTGGCAAGTTTCTTACAGATCTGACGATTTAGTAAGCCATCTGGCAATTTCTCTGCATCACTTCTCATGTGCAGTATAGGGTAAGGAGCAATGGTCTCACAGCTCTCTCAGTCCCTCGCCCAACAAAGGCAACTGTTCTGTGTATTCCACCCACCTTCAGTCAATGGACAAAAACAGCTCTCCCCACCACCACCCTTCTCTTCTTTGAAAGAAGCCACAGCCAAAGAGATAAGCAGATATTGCACTGCCCGAGGAAAATGCTTCCCATGATTTTAGAATAAAGCCCATTCTGCTATCTTCAAATTATAATACCTACATACTGAATGAACCTATGTCTAAGAAAGAGAGAGGGGACTAATTCACCATCTGCATGTGGGAAACAACATTTACCATCCTTTAGTGACGGGAGCTGTGTATCCATCCGCCCTTTGTAGATATGACCATCAAGGCCCAATATATCTACCTCTTCATGCTGGGGATAAATGGGAAAAAGACAGATTTCAACCAGACATAGACATGAAAAATCCAGTGCAAACCAGTCCTAGCTAGAAGATTATTCCATCAGACCCATCACTAGGGTTGCCATATGTCCCTTATTCTAAGGGATGTCCCTTATTTTGGCCCTAAAATTTGTGTCCCATTTTTTCAGGCCCTGTCCCTTATTATTGACTAACAGGACAGGACTGGGTGGGGTTGACCAGAGGAAGGTGTGCGCTGTGGTTTCCAAGGCAATACCTGCCCGGGGATTCCAACTCGCAGATGCGCACTTGCGAGTGTGTGCCTGCCTTCGTCCTTGTTGGAAGGAAGAGGCGAGACAGGACTTTTTCAAAGTACAGTAGACTCAATTAACCGTTACCCAAGAAGAATATTGGATCATGTTGGATAAAGATAGTTTCTGGTTGCTTGAGAGTTACTCTTAAAATAGGCCTAACTGTGTATCCCAATACTATACAATGCTGTGTATCCCATACTGTACTATACCATTAACTATTGACATAATAATCATGAAGACGTACTGTCTTATAAAATTTATTTTATTTTAATGTTTAGACAGTGCACTGTTAAAGTCAGCAAAGTCAAGTACTAAATACAGATGGAGAAAATAAGGTAGTTCTAATAATGTTTTTCTGCATGACAAAACATGCAGAAACATACCATGTACCATTAAGAGGGTGTAAGTCAGTGTCATTTGTGAGTTTCAACCATTATCTTATTCTGTTAATAAAACTATACCTAACGTTTGAGTTTCAAGTTTTTAATTAAGTGTCCCTTATTTTTGTGAAAAATCCCATAATTGTTCCTTATTTCTTATATCAAAAAGTGGCAACCCTACCCATCACTTAAGAACTGAACATAAAACCTCATTTTTCCTAAAGGTTTATCCTACACATATATTGAAAACTTCCCCTTTTGGGCTACAACTCCCAGACTATACCAACCAGCATAGTCTCTGTTGGTTGGGGTTTTTAGGAATCGTAGGTCAATGCAGTAACTTTTCCAACATCTCATCACACAAGCCTGCTGTTCTGTCACAAACATTGTAGTTGCACTTTGATATCAACCTATATCACACTTATTTTGAATTGGAGCCAAGGGTGGTCTCACCTCTCCCGGGGTAGGCGAGCCTCATTTTGCGCCCCCATGGCTGCTGGACGCGGCCTTCGCGGTGACGTCACGCGCCTGCGCGCTGCGCATGAGCCTGCGTGACGTCACGCGCAGCTGCGCGCTGGCGCGCTGAGTGCGCCGGGTGTGGCTGCACCACCGGCTGCGCCACTGGCGACGGAGGTGCGGGCAGCACTGGCTCCTGGGTAGGAGGCACGGCGGAGGGGTGGGGCAGGGCGGCCAGCGTGGCGGCGCCCCTCCCAGGCAGCGACGCCCCTCCCAGGACCCGTCGCCCTACGCGCCCGCTTACTCGGCGGAATGGCAAAGGCCAGCACTGATTGGAGCATTAGCACTACTTTAGTGATGATGATGATGATTACTTTATTTATATTCTGCCCTCTCTCCCCAAGTGGATTCAGGGCAGATTAAGTGATCCACTGTCATACAATCTGTTTTCCAGGCTGCCACCCTAACAGCACTGTCTGAACTCTCAATGCCCTATTCTATGCATACATACTGTTTGGATTTTTCATTGTTATTAATCTTTGCTATAATTTTGCAGTTACAGCAACACACATCAGCAAGGAAGAAATGAAAGTCTTCCTCTGTGAGGTGAAGTCTTCAAAGCAAGGAAGAACTTTCATTGCTTCTTTGGCAGAAAGGGGAGGCAGTGCACCCAAGAAGGAATGAGAGTCCTTCCTCACTTCCTCTAGCCATTGCTAGATTTTACCCATCTATTAAAAGGCTTGCCCCAGGAATTGACAGAACATTAAGCGGTTACATGGTATTTACAGAGGAATGTGATGAGTAAAAACTAGACACCAGTATCCCATCGAAATGTCACTTTTCCCACCTCATGTGATACGGTCCTTACACCACCAGGCCAGCAAAAGACATACACTGATTTCTTTACCCCTGGTCAACTCTTTGAGGTTCCTCACATCCCCTTACCTTCATCATTGCCAGCATGGCATTTTCATCTGGCTGGATGGGTGGCATGCACTGAGCCAATGGCTGAAACCTGCCATAACGCCTGTAAGGGTAGGTGAGGGTGTGGCTGCCTCCACAGTGCCGTGGGACGCTGAGGTAGCTGAAGTCCGTCATCTCAGGAAGTCTGTCATTATGAGGGAACAGTATTTGACAACTGGCCAAGACAATTGGCTATTATCTGAATGAATGACCACGTTTACAGATCAAGTGGAATTGTTTTTGTTTTAGTGGCGATGTGGTTTTATGCTGGGATTTTTAATGTATTTTAATATGTTGTTGTAGTTGTTTTTAAACTGTATAGCATTGAATTTTTGCTGTAATGCCGGTCTGAGTCCCTTGATAGAGGTGAGAAGGTCGGGGTACAAAAGTTTTAACTAAATAAATAAATAGAAGTAAGCAACCCAGAGACGGAGAGCAGAACCAGTGAGATCTGAAGCTCAGCTGGCTGCATTGACCTTTTTTCTAAACAGTCATGCGGAGTCAGTGGTTGACATCAGGCACAATTGGGGTAGACCCATTCAGCCTATTATTGAGTGGTGGGTCACGTATAAGTAAATCTTACCGATTTATCCATTTACTTTAGTGTGGAATAACAATAGGATGCAGACTTGCTTTCCTGTCTGGGTTACAAGATCTGACTTCTCTTAGCTCATGTAATGGGTAGTATCCTGCTACTACTCTGCTGCTGGAGAGGCAAGGAGATGAGTGGTGGTAGGGAGCCTGCTGGAGGAAAAATGGCTCCAGATTTCAAACTGGAGAGAGAAAACTATCACCATTCAGTCACTTATGTCCTCAACGGCAGAGTGGTGACATGATACAACTAGAAAACACACAATAAATGCATTAAAGAAGCCTTCCCATCCTCATGTCTACCACACATATATTTTGCGAATCCCACAAAATTACAGTCAGCTAAACTGTGGGATTATGGGAACAGTAGACCAACACATTGAGAAGACACTGGACTGGAGGACGGCTGTTCTGGAGACACCAAGCCTGAAGTAGTCATCAAGGTGTGGAAAAGATTCAAATTTTGAGACTGAACTTCCTTTCCACACAGCAAGAGATATCACTCTTTATGGCTCTACTGCGGACCCTCTTACGTTCTTCTATCTTTTTAATGCAAAAACAGATGTGTTTGAAACAATTAGCATTTTCAGAGCCACAATTCAAAGAATCTAAATGGGCTCTTTAAAGAACTTTGCTGTCCTAAAGAAGGAAACAGCCACAGTTCCTGCCATGTCTTCTACTATCATTGAGAGTCACTGTTTGCCAGCTGCTTTCTTTCCTTCATCTGCCCAATCAAAGTGGGCAGTAAATGCTGCTTTCTTGCTATTTAAAAATACAGCCAGCTCTCTGCATTTGCAGGAGTTAGAGGTGAAAGACCCAGGAATGTGGAAAAACTGCAAATAAAACCCTTTTAAATCTGGGAGAATGCTTCTCCAGGTCCTCTGGTGTATGATCTACTATTGGTAGAAACTGACCATATAATTGCACTGGAGGAAGAAGAAAGAACAGATTAATCAAATCTGCAACTAATCAAATTGACAAAAATTAAACCTGCAAATAGGGAGGGAAGGGCTGATTGTAGTAGTAATTAAGGTTGTTTAAGACCAGAAGTGGCTGGACTCCAACTTCTGTCATCTCGGCCTATTGGCGTTTGTTGATAGGACTGTAGTCCAGTAACATCTGAAAGACTACAAGTTCCCCCTGCCTGTTTCAGAGCTTTTATCAGCTGTCTTAAGTCTCTTCCTGGAGAAAAAGTAAGACAGCCATTTTAGTGATATATAGATGAGAGAGAATGTGCTGGTGTTAAATAAACCTGCCCAAGATTATTTCAAAAACGTATTTCCAAATATATGTCTTCTTTGTTTTTGTGGGGGGGTTTGCCTTTATTTCACATTCATTTTCTTTTTAACTCCCACAATGCTTCACTTACAGCACTAACATTTTCAAAAGCTCAAAGCTCAGCTGGTCTAACCATCTCTGAAACAACACCAAAAAGTAAGCAATGTTTTCAGACAGCACTTCGTCATACCAGAATTGAACTTCAATATTCAACAACAGCCTCTTGCACTCCTAAATTCCCTACGATTCCTTTTGAGAGTGAAACTGCTTTGGTGTTTGGCCACTGATGACATTCTTTATGTTGAATTGAGTTCCTGACTTGAAGATCCTATCCAACGTGCTTTTTTTAAAAAAAGAACATGTTTTAAGTGTGCAGTGGAGCCTCCTGGTGTGAGAATGAAGCTTTTACAATCTTTTGTAGACTTCTTTTGTGGTTATTCATGTACTGTCTGTCACTGGGTAATTTTAGGGGGCTCGGTGTAATATCCTTCACCAAGAATTTGGCATAAAAAACAGAAAATAAAACATTGCAACCCAAAAGTCCCAACTTTGTAAAATCAGCACAAGGGGCATAAGTTAACAGAATTATTGGGAAGAATCCTTGCAAACATGCACCTCTTGTAGACTTCACATGGAGCATTCGGTTGGTGAAGGTCGGAACAGGATGCTGGACCAGACAGGCGTAGGACCTGATCCAGCAGGCTCCTTAAATTTTTAAGCTGCCTTGGCATTTACCATTTGCATTTTCTCAAATAATAAACAAGCAAGCGAGCACACACAACAGACTGAAAGAGCAGAAGAGCTTTTCACAAGGCAACATCTGGAAAGGGTGGCAGACAGAGCAATTCTGAGCAGACAAGCAAGAGGGAGCAGCAACAGCAAGCCAACAACAAAGCAAACCGTGGGATGAATGCCAAGTTTTCATGGCATATATTGCTGGCGTTTGAGGTTGCACCCTCTTCTTGGCAAACCATGTGGCATTCCCACAGTGCCAGTTAATATTTTTGTTTGTATGTCACATCTGTATTTTGTTTTTAGATACAGGAGTCAGTCTGCAGACATTATGAAACATACTGTGAAGTGATAGCAATCAGGTCTGACTTGTTTGACGGATCTATTAGATTCTCAGTCTGCTTTGGGATTTCACATTTTATTACCCACAGAGCAAGTTAGACCAGAAAAAAAAATCTATATTCATTCCGATTAACAATCAGTAAATACACTAAAAAGAAGCCCATTAAGCAACTACTTTGGGCATGATGAAATTCTCACAGGGCACTCAATGCTGAATAGGAATTTGCAGAAATTCCACACACAGCCCTTCCAGGCAACTATTTCAACATGAGGTGATACTGGGTGCATACGAAGAAGTGGGGTTTTCCCACAGCAGAACTACACAGTGACTTCTCTGTTATTTGCCACGTGTGAAGCAGGGAATAAGATGAACAGTAACAAGTAATCAGGCCACATGCTATTTGCTTGTGACTGGCTTGCAGTTGACCTTTTTTCAAAACTGTATGAATGCAAATATAACTGGGAGCCCCATGTTTTCTGAGCATAAAACAGCTTCTTAAATCACCTAAGAGGGATTTCCAGACAGAGAGCACTCTACTCTGCCCCTGATCTGGGCTTCTTGGGTGAGTTGTCAGCAAGGTTTGCTTCAGGTCCTGCATCAGCACTCCACTCTGAGGAAGGGCAAATGCTTTGGTGCTGGAGACCCCTTGCAGCTGACATCCCAAAAATATTTCTATCATCGGTCACCCAACCAATATTTTTCGACATCTTGAGTTTAAAGAATTATCATTTTATTCTCTTTCTAGCTAAAGGGATTTAATTTTTTCTAATCAACTGCAGTGGCACAATGGGTTAAACACTTGTGTCAGATGAACTGCTGACCTGAAGGTCGGCGGTTCGAATCCGCGAGACAGGGTGAGCTCCCATCTGTCAGCACCAGTTTCCCATGCAGGGACATGAGAGAAGCCTCCCACAGGATGGTAACACATCCAGGCATCCCCTGGGCAAAGTCCTTGCAAACGGCCAGTTCTCTCACACCAGAAGCGACCTGCAGTATATTCCCAAGTTGCTTCTGACATAAGGGGATAAATAAGGCCCAGAGGATTTCGAGGTTTATTAAAGATGGCAATGGCTGCTGCAGCTCCTTTTGCGTCTCCAGTGTTACCACAGTATGCTTGAGGAGTTTAGAGGCAGACTGTGGCACAGGCTGATGGCAGGACAGCTGGTGGTGTTCATCTAGAAGCACCAAGTGGTTATTTCAAGGGTCCCACACTAAAGGCTCAGCATAGAGACAAAGAGACAAGGGCTGTCTGCCCAGAGTGCTATTTTGCCTCTCATCTCTTTGGACCCCAGAACTGACTGTTGAAAGGTCTTTTCTCCTACCGTTTGCCATACAGGCTCGAGCCAAGACACTGGGCCTGCAGTATCTCCCTGATCATCTGAGCGTTGACTTTTGGTGCTCCGCTATAATGGCTCTGAACCTTCTGGATGTCCATGAGCATCTTGGAATGCAGGCGGCGCAGCTTGCTGAGGCTGGAACTCTTCTCCAGTGCTTCAAAACGAGCACCGGGCCCTAATTTCAGACTGTGGGGGCAGCAGAATAGGAAAAATAAATGGGGATGTAGCACAAAGCCAGGGCAGGAAGACAGCAAGCAGGCAGAGAAAGGAAAAGGGACAAAGTTAAGGAGATATGTTGAAAGGAGGTCCTTTCTTGAAAGATCAGTGCAGCCAAAGCTGGTTAGATAATGTACAGCCAAGTGAGAAACTTTTTAACCCCACACTTACATTTCCTCCAATGAGCCTCCTGTGGAACAGCATACCTGAGGTGGACACTGCCACTGCACACTCTCTCACACACATTCATCTGTCCATTTATGAGCACAGTGTCCCACAACAGTTTTCCATCCTGTTTCAGAGCGACGGCTTCGGGAACCTCCAGGCTCCTCCCCTCCCGCAAAAGGAAAACATTCCTCCGTTTATCGCACTTCTCCAATATTTGGATTCATGCACGTCTTGTACCTCAGACATTTGGATTGAATCATCTCTCCATCCCTATGGATAAGGTTTGGATGTCATGTCTAACCATTTCTGCTATTTAGCAGTGCACTTTCCCACTATACTATTTGCCTGTTATAACAGGAGTGGCTACACAGCGGTTTCCCACTTTGGGAATGCAACCTGGAGAGTTGAGCGTCTAACTCAAGGATTTCCTGCTGTGAGGTGTCCTATTGGATTATTACTCTGGGGTTATTGACTGTGGACGTCAATCGGAGGGTATACTTATGTATTTATATGCTTGTTTATTGGATGGAACTATTGCACTCCATTATATATAAGTTTGTATCTTGGGTATTTACCTTTATATAACTTCATTTTCTCTAGGAAAGTACTTGTTTGTATATGTACTATGACTATAGGCACAAGAATATATATTTTTGCTATGGATAATTTCTGATGCACTGTGTCTACATTTCCTCATTGTGTTGTGTGAAACCACCCCCTATGGTTGTTCATTTATGAGCACAGACACTCACACAAACAAACACAATTTTAAAAACTTCTTCTGGAATCAGGAGTACGGTGTTATCGGAATTATTGCATGGTATATAGAAGGGTTAACCCTTTTATCCCCATTTGCACCACATGGTAATTCAGTTTTTAAAAAGCTCTCAATTGAGGTAATTGAAACCTTTTAAAAAGCAAATCTAATTGCTTTATTTATTGGAGGAGGGAACAATCTGCAAGGATGGGGAAGCGAATAGACTGAAAATTCCTTGCCCCCTTAGTTACACAGAGCTATGCAACCAATCAGGCTCCCTAAGATAGAAAAAATGATAAAAGATGGTTTTACTTTTTGGTATTATACTGTTTTTATTGTATGTGTTGTTTCTAGACACTTTGTGTCATATGTAAGCCACCCGAGTCTCTTCGGGGAGATGGAGGTGGGGTACAAAAATAATGATGTTGTTATTGTTAATAATAATAATATCTCCCATCTTTCTTTACCAGAGAAGTTTCCTGCAGGAAATCTTGCAGGTATAAGAAACCAAGCGGTTGCTGGGGATACTGATTATTAGTAGGAATACCTGCCCTACCAACTATCAATGGCTGGGCTTAATGTTGATTCATTAAGAACATTTGGACATTTTTTTAAATGATGAGAGAAAGAAGGGTTAATTTCTGTTGGAAATAGCACCCTTCCAAGCCTCCATTAATTGTTTGTTAATGTATACAATTGTTAACCAGCATTCTATGTGTATGTTGATTTGCCAGTTTGACTTTTGATGTGGGAGGAGGTATAGATGTGATTGTACTGAGTATGTGCAAACTCAGGACTACATTTTGTGTTTAGTTTGCTTTTGGACTTCAATGAGATAAGTTTGGTTTCAGAGCTCTTTGGAGGTAGATGTGTGTGCTCATGGACTTGAGTGAGTACAGATATGCTTAAATACACTTAAAAGACTATGTGCCTGTATACTGAATATATTTAAGTTTGTTAGTAAACAAGATATGTTATTTTTCAAAGATGACTACTGTATATACTCAAGTATAAGTCTAGTTTTTTAGCCCCCTTTTTAGGCTGAAAAAGCTCCCCTCAGCTTATACTCGAGTCAAAGTTCTTTATTATTTTACTCTATTATTGGTATTATTATATTTACATTATTTTACTCTATTATTATTTTATTACATTTGTTATTTTACTTTATTATTGTTATTATTACCTTTATTATTTTACCATATTATTACTATTGTTATTACATTTCCATTATTTTACTCTATAATAATAATTATTATTATTACATTTATTATTTTACTCTATTATTATTGGAAGGATATGTAAGCATATTTCCATTGAAGAAGGTTAGAATAATGGTTTAATCAGAGTTGGTCAGTCTTATTTTAAATTACAGTTTTATGTAAACATTGAAAAACATTACTGTTTCCTCAATTAATGTAATTTTATTGGTATCAATTTTTATTTTGAAATTTACCAGTAGCTGCTGCATTTCCCACCTCGGCTTATACTCGAGTCAATAAGTTTTCGCAGTTTTTTGTGGTAAAATTAGGTGCCTTGGCTTATATTTGGGTTGGCTTATACTCGAGTAAATACGGTACTTTGTTTTGTCTCTTGAGTGCATGTTTTAAGGGAGTGTATATATTTTGGGCAATTGCAAAATCTACTTCAAACAACGATCCTCTGCTAACCAGTAATATTTTGTAGTGGCCTGTCTTTATCCTTGGCCGTTTAAAGGCATGTTTCCTCAGTTTAACAGCTGAGCTACCTGTGAGCTATTACATTAATGTTTATGAATATCACTTGTCTTAAGGTTTGACTTCTAACAAGGTCATACAATTCTTTTGACTAGTGGTTTCCAAGTGGTCTCTATGTTCATAGAGATTCACATTCTGCCAAATGGAGGTGACATCATTTTTACCTTTACAATAAGGTTATGGTGCACTGGAATTTCCAATAGATTGTGGACTTTCAATATTTTTTACACACCATGAGTAGCAATCCCTTCTACAGCTCTGTTACTGCTAGCTACACAACCCTGGGCAATAGAGCCCTTCCAGTAGTGCCAGGAGATGGAGAACATATTAATTCCCTCTGTATCAAGTTCTGGGAATCATGTGGCCCTTCCAATGTTGTTTGGCTGTAGTTCTGAACAGCTCTATCTAACATAGCCAATAGCATCTTCAAGGCAATCTGGGAGACTGTGATTCCCAGTGTAATGATCTGCCATTATTTTACAAAAATAGCACAGTGGGACATTTTGGGCTAGTCATACTTTTGTGACACAGAACATTGGACCCAGCTCACAAGCTGATGCACAAATGCAATCTTACTGTAAGGTTCTGTCAATTAGAGCTGAGTGTGCTCTAATCTTAGAGAAAGTACTGGTAATCCCGGCCAGGTGCGACCTTGAAGGCTTGAGCAGTGCAGAGAGAGCCTTGAGCTGTGAGCCACACCACACCAACATGGGGAGGCACTGCCTTGTGCTATGCTGACTCAGGAGAGATTACTGAGCAGCCATTGGACGATTGGGCTGATGACATTAACTCTGTGACCCCTGGGGTCATGCCCCAATGGACTACTGGGATTGCTGTCATTTTTAGATCTGATGCAACCTTGGTTTAGCATTGCATGCTAGGGGTTGGGTCTTTAGGATGATGGACAGATGGTGGAGCGGTGACTGTATATAAATTATGTTGGGGCGGAGGAAGCCAGATCTGGCTTCACAAGTTTTGATACCTGGAAATAAACCTGATAGGACAGTCGCCGTGTGCTGTCGTCTTTGCAGGAACGTTCCCAGCGTTCATTACAGAAAAGCCAGATCTCTAAAGCCCATCATAGAGAAATCTATGTTTATCCAGCGAGATGCCATCCTCAATGTCCAGACCCATGATGGAGGTGGAATGGGTGAGTCCTGAAGAGTTCTGGGACAGTGACTCAGATGAGGAGGAAGAGGACGATTCGTGGGTCCCAAGTGAGGTGGAGCAGCAGCAGGCTAGAAGGATCCTGCAAGGCTTGTTCCCTCACTGGGTGATGGAAGGATCGGATGGTGCCCCTTCTTGTGAGAAGGTGGTGGAAGAGGCGCCCAGAGAACCGGAGAAGCGCAGGCGCGCTTACCAGGCGGTGGAGCATAGGGAGTGCTCGTCTGGTGGAGGAACCGGAGGAGCGCAGGAGCGCTTGCCAGGCGGTGGAGCATAGGAGTGCTCGTCTGGTGCGTGCCAGGGATAGGCAGGTGGACCTGGCAGAAGGGGAGAGAGTCCCCAGAACCTGAGGCAGCCAAGGTGACTGTGCGAGAGGAAGGGCCAGTTTGAAGGCTGAAGAGACTGGGCAGGAGAGAGCTCAGTATTCCATGGGGACCAGAGATGGGGCGGTCCAGGAATGGAAGCAAGTTTGTTGGAGACTGCATGTGTTGCAGAAAGCTCTTCGTTGTGGGCATCACGATGTGAGCGAACTGGAGAAGGAGATGGAGGTGTTACTGGAGAGAGTGGGTAGGCTCCAGGAATGGATGGATCTCACAGACGAAGAGGGTGGTCGCTTTGTTGATGCCGAGGAGGAAGTCCAGCCAGAAGCATGGAAAAGGTATGAAGCTGTTTTACCAGAGAAATTTGGGTGGACGGCCAAAAATACTGAAGAGTGCTATGCGGAGAGGGAAGTCAAGCCTCCTGTAGGAGAAACTGCAGAGAAATGCCTGTCCTTTGATGTCCGGCCTGCAGTAAAGGAGAAAGCGAGGCTGCTTTAACTTCAGAGACTGCATTACCGGGGAGGAAGAAAGGAGAAGAGGGTTCCTTTCGCACGATGGAAGGAATGTTAGAGCCAGCAAGTGGGCAAGAGGCTTCTTGTGTTGTGGAAGAAGCGACAGAGAATGTTTTCCCTTTGATGTCCCGGCCTGCAGTAAAGGAGAAAGCGAGGCTGCTTTAACTTCAGAGGACTGCAGTGTGGAGAAAGTTTTGCAACCTCTAAAGAAGAAGGAGAGCCAGCTGCAAAGGAGTTAGGGCAGAAAGAAGATAAACCGGGAATGTTTATAGCCGGTGAAGAAGGAGGGAAGCAAGAGGCTTTCCGATTACAGAGGCTCTCAGTGCTTTGATGATCTCCGAGGAGAGTGGTTTAAGCGACCAGATGTTTCCTTTGGCTGTTGCTTTGGCGTGGGTCGGAGTCGTTTATGGCTGGTTTCCTGGAGGTGTCGAAGAAAGAAGGAAGTGATTGAGGACCTGTCAGTGGCCCCCGCAAGAGATAAACAGAATTGCTCCTAGTGCCATGGAGATGAGACAAGCTAATTCCTCCCGAGAAGCAAGCAAGGCCCTGGAATATTGCGAGGCTCTTGGTGAGCTGGAGTGCAGGAGCGATGGGCAGGTTGTATTAGCAGAGCAATATGCGGAAGTGGAGGAGGCTGATGATGCTTGGAAGGAAAAGAATTGCCAAGCTCCAAAGTTGTGGAGAAGAGTGTTGCTGTTTTGGCGTGTACTGAGGAAGAAAAGTTATGGAAGACGGCTTTACCCAGTGAAAGAGCCAGTCAAGTGTCCACTAACTGAGATTCTCCAGGAGGGAGCTGGCCGCGGCTGGGAGTGATAGAGCTGTGGAGTGGCCGAGGCGGAGCAGTTGGCGAGGTCAATGCGAGCAGTCGGCGAGATCCATGGTGGCTGGTGCGACTGGGTGGCGACCGTTGGCTGTGCCCCTGAAGGAAAGTGTTAGGAGTGCTCTATTACTGGAGCCTTGGCAGCGAGTTGGTGCTGGCTAATTTGGCCAGGGATTTTGGTCACTCGGGGTGGTTGGAATCAAGGGATGTTGGAACATGTTTTTCCAAAGAAGATTCCGATGACTGAACTTTGGGTGACATCATCGGAGTGGCTGGAACTGCGAGAACTGTTGAAGCTTGAGGATGAACTATGGGCTAGTGGTGCAGTAACCAGCATATTACTTTTGACTTTGGGAAAGAAGGGTCACTGGTTTTGTGTTATGCTTATTGTTAAAAAGTTTGTTATGTAAAGAAAATGTCCTTAATGAGTTTGAGGCTGAGATGGTCTCAATATGTGGAGGAGTATTACTTAAATGTATGGGCCTAAGCATTGTGATTTAATGATTTTATGGTATATAGACCCAGGAAAGGTAGAGATTGAAATGTTATGTTTAGAGAGTTATTCATGTGGATGGGAGTAATGTGGCATTAGTTAATGTTAATGTAGATGCTATGTTTACATGTGTTTTGTAAAATGTATATGATTGGAGGAGGTTTAGACATGCATTCATTGTTAGAAATATTAAGATGGGGGAGATATTTCGTATATGTATTATGTTGTTGTATTGGGGGTTTTGTTCCCAGAGTTTAGAAGGGGAGATACAGCCTTTGTTGGGACCTGCAATGATGTTAATTGCGGCAGGAAGGTTGTTTTAGGTTGAGGATAGGTTTTAGAGTTAATTTGGTATGGTATTGCCTCCGGTTGAATTGGCCAGGAGAAGGGTTATTCTGAGTTATGGTGGTTATGATGTGTATGTGTTGTTTATACGCAGATGGTTGTGCCTGCGTTCCAGGATTGAAGTTTGTGTTGCCTCCCTTGAGAGGGGGGGGTTGGCTAGACCACCCAGATGATTTATTCCTGGGTTTGGTGTGTTGATTTAGGTGTGTGTGTGTGCATTACTTAGTTGGATGATTTATTTCGGGGCGATGGTTGAGATAGGCCAGAGTGGGGAGTTATAGTTCTCCTAGGTGTTTTTCCCCATGTGAGGGAGTGTTGTATTGTTCAGAAGGATAGGGTACGAGGACGTGTGGATTTTACGTAGATGTTCCCTTGCGTGGGAGCATGTGATGGATGGAGGTTTAGATGACTGAGTTTGGTCGCAGGAGAGATTGGTATGTGCCTTTGCTAAAGTAGCAAGGGTGATTTCTGTTATAAAGTACTTGACACAGTTGAATGATCCTGTGTGGCTGGTTGGATAGTTGGTGTTTGTTTGTGGTAGTGGTTCATGGTGGTCTTAGGCCTCGTGGCTGGGTGCCAAGAGGAGTTTGGTCAAAGGATGGTTTGGGAGATGTGTGGATGTTCATTCATTTAGTGTTGGTTGTGCGGGAAGATATAATTTGGATTATAGTGTGACCTCCTGCTTGTGCAGTGGAGAGAGTTGCAGTTTTCTCAAGTGCCTTCTGCCAGAGCAGTAAGGATAGTGAGTTTCTGTTGTTTACTTGTTGGACACAGTTGAGTTGTTCCTGTGTCGCATGTAGGGGTGTAGTTTGTTGAGGTTTTGGGTTTTGTGAAAGAATGGTTTAAGTTGGTTGTTTGCCAGAGAGGTTGTGTGGTCACTTTGGGTTCCCCATAGAGTGACTTAGTTAGAGGTTTAGTTTAGGAGTGGATTAGAGGGGAATGATGCTGTCTCTTGTTGAGCCTGCCAGGAGGGAGTGGGTTCAGGAGTTAAGGTGTGAGAAATGTTTGGATGCGGAGGCTTATTCTTGCGTTTTGGTGGCAATTAAGTGATTGTTGGGATTTGTGGGGCTGAGAATCCTGATTGTGTGTTACAGTTATGGTGGTGTAGTTTTGTCCCTGGGACCTCCTGCTTTGGGCAGTGGATGGTTTTGGGAGTTATGGGGTTTGGAGTCCTGATCGAGTGGGGACAGATGCACAGTTGATTTGTTCCTGTGTAGTAGACTGTTGGGACTTGTAGTGATAAATAGTTGCATGGGAAGTGTGATTCTGTTGGTTGGTCCCTTTTGCCGTAGCAGTGAAGGGGTGGAGTTGTTTTAGAGGTGAGCAGGAAGAGATAAGGTTTAGCCTTGAACAAGCTGAGCGTTTGGTAAAGATGTGCCTGGTTATCTGAGTGTGGGGAGTTCCAGGTTTATTTGAGAAATGGACAGCAAGGCTTTGTTCTAGCGGGTAGATTGTGGAGCAAGGTTTTGATTTTTGTATTTGGGGTTAAAATAGGATTTAGATGATAGGTTGGGTAGTATGTTCAGATCCTCTTTCTCTCAGGGGAGGGGAGGGTATTTTGTAAGGTTCTGTCAATTAGAGCTGAGTGTGCTCTAATCTTAGACCCCTTCCAGTACTGGTAATCCCGGCCAGGTGCGACCTTGAAGGCTTGAGCAGTGCAGAGAGAGCCTTGAGCTGTGAGCCACACCACACCAACATGGGAGGCACTGCCTTGTGCTATGCTGACTCAGGGAGAGATTACTGAGCAGCCATTGGACGATTGGGCTGATGACATTAACTCTGTGACCCTGGGGTCATGCCCCAATGGACTACTGGGATTGCTGTGTCATTTAGATCTGATGCAACCTTGGTTTAGCATTGCATGCTAGGGGTTGGGTCTTTAGGATGATGGACAGATGGTGGAGGCGGTGACTGTATATAAATTATGTTGGGGGCGGAGTGAAGCCAGATCTGGCTTCACAAGTTTTGATACCTGGAAATAAACCTGATAGGACCGAGTCGCCGTGTGCTGTCGTCTTTGCAGGAACGTTCCCAGCGTTCATTACACTTACTTTGTCATTCAGGTGATAATATGGTTACCAACCATTTCCTCATCACCTCCTTTTCTTGCAATGGTTTAGCTCAGGGTAAGGAAAGCATGGCTCATGGGTCACATGTAGCCCCAGCACTCCCTCAGTTTCAGATTGTGGAGGCCATGAGGAGCCCAAGCCTATATAAGTTAATCCTTCAAATCTTAACTCATCTCCAGAAAACTGGAAATGGAAGCTGGAAAGAACCTTTTGTGAGGCAGCCCACTGGAGGAAGTGTGAGGGCGAGGTTTAGCCATAGTGCAAATGCCTACCTGGCACAGACCCAATTTCGAGCCCCAGTTAGAGCACACCTTTTACACAAAAGTTGACTTACTAGGCACCAACTGGCTCAACACAGCTATTGCAAGTGGGACTAGTGATTTGATTTAGGCCCCTATGCTCTAAATCACTGTGACTCTTTGCTCCTGATCTTTTCTCTGGTTCATTCTCCCCTGTAGGCATAATTCCCAATCTCCCTGCCACACCCAATTCCCACCTGCCATTCAGTGTACATATGAATCAGGAGAAAGAGGGAGGACAAACAAAGCAAAATAATAATAATCGGAAGCCCCACTGTTCTTCATACTTGCGGTTTAGCTGCCTGATTTGTTCCATTTCATAAACCATGTATGGCCGGAGGGATTGGTGCGGAGGTAAACCTGGCACAGCTGGGAGTGTTGTGATGTGCCTGCCAAGAAAACAAACAGTGAGGTTTTGCAAGGGGAAAAACACAAACAAAGATGAGGGCGTCCCTGGCTGAGCTCCAAAGAGCTGCTGTCATTGATTGGCAGGCTCTGACTGGCTGATGGATGCCCTGCTGTGCTGCCAGCCAAAAGCAGTAACCTGAGCATGGACAATATATTGGAGTACCTGGCCTATCTGCCTGTTAAATGTATTTAATTAATTGGAAAGGTTGCTGGTTTGGTCAACAACTCCCCTGGTCACACTAGCTAGACAGCCATCATGTTGTATAGTTTGAATATTGGGCTACGGTGTTGGGAGACCAGCTTCAAATTCCCTCAGTCCAGGAAATCTACTGTGTGGCAATGGACAATGTACACTCTCTCAGCCTCAGAGGAAAGCAATGGCAAACCCTTCATGAACAAACCTTGCCAAGAAATCCCTGTGATAGGTTCACCGTAGGAGTAGCTTAGGTTAGAAATGACTAGAAGGCACACAACAACAAAGTCCACACCAATACATTTTTTTGGGTCTGAACCAAGCGCACATAAATCAAAGCACAAAAGCAATGCAAGAGCACCACACAAATACTTACGGGCCAGGTACCACCATTTCTAAGGGCCGGTCACAAGAAATGCAGTGGAAATGAGCCAGAAGTCTCCTGTTTGGAGAAGGGAACATTTATTAGTCAAAGAGGACAGATATAGAGGACGTGGGATACACAATGGCCAAGATGCAGAAGAATAAAATGACACCTTTTAAATAGTATGAGGATGGGAGACCAAGGCGTGTCCTCTGTGACAATTCATAACTCAATTCATAACTATATCTGGACCCTGACATCTGACAGATTGTGGACAGCAGCTCCAGAGGCACACAAACGACCCCATCCAAAGCAGAGATAATTCAATTGCAGTCGCTCATGTTGTTCCATTACTGTGAATAGTTGCTTGGATGTCATCCAAAAACAAGTCATACAAACATAACCATGTGTTATGTGCATACGTGTCCCCAAGAAGATCCCACATACAGAGTCAGGTTTTTCTACTGAAATTGACAGGAACAACATATGTTTAAACCAGCCCTTGGAAACATTACTATTTTGGATTGTCGGCCCCCAGAACCCCCTAGCTAGGATTGCTAGGTGATTTTGAGAGTGACAGTAACTTTTCAAGCTCTAGGTTAATCTGACCACCCTGTGAGCCACCAAAGAGTAACATGGTGGTCTTCAATAGCTTTGAACAAAGAAATTCCAAATCTAAAATATTGAATTGACATGTTCTGTCAATCATAGGATAACATTTTGGGGTTTTTTTAAAGCAAAAACTTACTTTAAAACAACTACAATGAGCAAACACAACCTTTCCCCCTTAAAAGTGCACATCAGCTGCAATTATATTCCATTTCTGAACTCCATCGCTTCCTTGCCCCTCTGTTGTCTGTATCAGTGGTGCTCAACCTGTGGCCCTCCATGTGTTTTGAATTTCAGCTCCCAGAATCCCTGACCATTGAACAAGTTGGCCAGGCCTTCCGGGAGTTGGAGTCCCAAACATCTGGAGGGCCACAGGTTGTGCACCAGTGGCCTATATAAACCCTTAATTATTATTTTTCTAAAAGCTAATCCCTAGCATAGTGTTTCTCGACCTTTCTAATGCCGCTACCTCTTAATACAGTTCCCCATGTTGTGGTGACTCCCAACCATAACATTATTTTCATTGTTATTTCATAACTGTAATTTTGCTACTGTTATGAATCGTAATGTAAATATCTGATATGAAGGGTGTATTTTCACATTTGGGGGGGTTGATTTTGTCATTTGGGAGTTGTAGTTGCTGGGATTTATAGTTAACCTACAATCAAAGAGCATTCTGAACTCCACCAATGATGGAATGGAACCAGTCTTGTCACACAGAACTCCCATAACCAACAGAAAATGCTGGAAGAGTTTGATGGCATTGACCTTGAGTTTTGTAGTTCTAGTTCACCTACATCCAGAGAGCACTGTGGACTCAAACAATGATGCATCTGGACCAAACTTGGCAAGAATACTCAATATGCCCAAATGCCCAAAACACATATTGGTGGAGTTTGGGGAAAACAGATATTGACATTTGGGAGTTGTAGTTGCTGGGATTTATAGTTCACCTACAGTCAAACAGCATTCTGAACCCCAGCTATGATAGAATTGGGCCAAACCTCCGACACAGAACTCCCATGCATTGAAGGGACTTGCTAGCGCGAACGTCCCTTCACACGCTCTCCCTTGCCCGCACATGCGCACTATGCTGCCATGCGCCAAGCACGACAGCTTTCCCCTTCCCCGTTTGGCGTCTCGGAAACAGCCCTCCCCAGCTGAGAGGCCAGCCAATCATAACAAGAGGAGGGTTTTTGGTGGGAGGATTCGCCGTTTGTTTCCAAAAAAAGAAGAGAAAGACAGGAGGATAGATCTTCAATCTTCTCTGTCAAAGGGGTTCCTAAGACCATCATAAATGTTTTCTGAACATATTTCTGAGAACCCCTCATGACCCACCCCCAGGAGTCCCAACCCCCAGACTGAGAAACACTGCCTTAACACATAATGCTTATGGATGTTGGGTAGCTATGGAGATCCAGTCTAGACCTAAACATGACACACCTTCACCTAAGCCAAATGACATCAACAATACAGGGGAAAGGTGTGTATACGTGTGTGAAGAAGAGTGTGAGTCAGGACCTGGCACTGTCCCTGCCAGCTATTTCTGGGAAAGTGTAATTGGAGCAGTGGGGCAGGGATGTGTAGCAATCTTTAAAGATCACCCTGGAGGCAGAGCAGGAACAAAGTATACAAACATACGCAAACTACTTTGCATGGAGAAACAGGCTTCTTGTCTGTCAAGGTTGGTTTGCTGTCTACTTTTCCACTCCTCTGCAGACAGTCAATGTTAGATCCAATTAAAGGAAAGGGGTGGAGTGGGGGTGAAAACAGTAATCGTAGCCAAGGATGAAGTAGGAGCCTGGAAGAGGTTCTGGCAGATAGCCACTGCTGCCCTTTTACATCAGGAGGGGCAAAGAGCACATGGCTGCTTGGCTTATCACCTCCTGCCTGGTAGGGAGCCAGCAGGAATTGCCACTTTTGCAGGGCTCAGGCCTCCTGCCCCCTTTCCCTGAGTGAGCAGGTGAGAACTTGTGTGCTCCTCTATGTAGCCACACATATACACACCAGCACCATCTTGTGGAACCAAGAGGTGAGAGAGCTTGGAACAGTGGAGGAAATAATATCAGATGAAGAGATGGGAGAGCCAGTGGCAGTTCAAATCAGAAACATCAGATTAAAAATAATCCAGATGATACTGAAATGGCCACAAATGAGGGTCAACCCTGTTGGTAGATATCCTCAACACTCCTGATTTCAGTAGCGAGGTATATTGGTTTGCATTTTGCACTACAATTCTGGAGACTAAGGTCTGAATCCCCCTTTTGCCACAGAAACCCACCACATGACCTTGGGAAAGTCATTTTCTCTCAGCCTCGGAGGAAGGGAAAGACAATCCCATTCTCATCAAATGTTGGAAAGAAATCCTTATGATAGGTTCTCACATGATAACAACAACAGCATGACAATAACAACAGCATTTATATACAAATACACAAATGAACCTAATGACAAACTCACACTGTATGTAAGAGCAGGCTCATTTCAGGTTGGATCAGTGGTGCATGGTCTATCATAACATTTGACTGTCATTGATTCTTCAAATCAGCCCTCCACAATCTAGTGGTCTCCAAAAATTGGTGTGTAGGACTATAAGTCCCATGCCATGCTTTCAGCCAGAATGGGAATTATGGAGGTTGTATTCCAGTGCAACTGGAGACTGAGAGCTTAGAGAAGGCGAAGGATATTTACCTCAGACCTTTCAGCAGTAGAAGCAAACCAAGAATGGGCAACTTGAAAGTCCCTGAACAGACTCAGAAGCGGAGTGGGCAGATCAAAAGACAACCTGGCAAAATGGCACTACCTAGAAGAATCCTTCACCTTGTGCGACTGTGGAGCAGGACAAACAACTCGTCTGTATGCTTGTCTACAATGTCCTGACTCATGTTCAAAGGAAGAATGGTTAAAAGCTACAGACAATGCAGTCAGTCACTGTTGCCCATTTTTGGTCAAAAAATATTTAGCCGCGTGTGCTCCTTCTATTTTTATCAGTTTTATACTTATCTATGCAATACTTTTGATATGAAATAATAAAGCAGTAGAAGTTAGGTCTAATGCTGGAGCCATGAAATGGCAACTTGATCTAAAATGGACACAGGAAGCATGTTTGGCAACCTGGTGACTTTTCAAAGGTTTTCCAATTATGTCACAAATGTTTAAAGACGACAGCTCTGGTTAATGTTACCACAAAATATCTGGACTCTGCTTCATTTCACATACACACATACCAGGAAAGACCATTACCTTCAGACTCCTTACCTTCTGATCCCTGCAGCATCATCACCTTCATCTTGTGGCGCCCGCTGCTTCAGCTGTTTCCGGATATCCTTCCAGCGCTCTTCCAGCTGCTGTCGGAACGGATCAAGTTCCAAACGGTCAAGCTGAAGAACAGGGAGAAAATATTCAACTGCATATTCAAGTAACGGAGACAAAAGTTGGCTTAACCATCACCCAATATACAGTACATCACAGGCACCTTCCTATGTGGGCTTTTGGAAAGACATGCGTGTTATTGTAAAAAAGAGTGGTGCCAGAGTGGGATCCCAGGAAGACTGGATTTAACCAAACCAACAAATAATATATACCGTAGTCTCTTGCTTGAAGCCAAGTAGACAGAAGGACAAAAATGTATTTAGTAGTTTGGTTTCCCAATTCCCCTGCTTCTAAATTGTCTTTAAGTTGACAGCAGTCAGTGGGCCCTTGCCAGCTGCCCCATGATACTTGGGCCAAAAGCAGATTGGGCACCAGTCTTGACCCTTGGGAAGATGTTAGGGACATGACAGTGAAGATTAATGGACCAAAGAATGCAAAATAAAATTTAGGAAATGGAAACAAGGATGTCTACCATTTCTGGAATTCACACAACCCATCTGCCAATGTTTTAAGTCAACACTGGACAATATGTGACCCTTCAATTGTCACTAAATAGCAATTCTTATCATCTCTTATTGCTGACTACACCAAACAGGACTAATGATAGTTGTGGTCAAACAACAGCTGGACGTCCATGCATTTCCCCAGCCCAGGATTAAATGGTAGCACAATTCAAATCTAACAGTGTAACCAAATGATCTTTGTACTCAAAGGAATATCAAATGAAATTTATAGGAATTTATAGCACTTTTGACACTAACTGGAAGGTGTTTATAACATAAACTTTTGTAGATTGAGTCTACTTTATTGGAGTCTGCTCCATGCATCTCATAAAGTAGTCTCCGAATGCGTATTTTCTTTAAACCTCTTTCTCTCCGTCTCAAAGGTGCTACAATATCCTTTTACATGCTGATCTTTGTACTGGTACACTGCATAAGCTTAGGTACCCAGGGGGCTTCCCTTCTGCTGTTGTGCGCAAGAACCATCAAAGTCAACACGGTTTGCTTCAGTGGAGCAGCTTGAGGCTCAAAGAGAGAGCATTTGAAGCCAGAAAAGTCTTTTCCCATCTGACACTTGCTCAGCTCTCAAACTGACAGTTCAGCAACTTGATTTAGGACACGTCCAGAGTTCAAGGAGAAGTGGAGTGTGTCAGAAACACTGTGTTGTGCTGAAAATAGCTATGACACAGTAATTTTAAGCAAACATCAACAGCAATAGAAATGCCAAGAGGATGCAGAAAGGTGGGAATACTTTCATAAAGCATCTGGCAATCCCATTTGGCTTCCAACCCACAGAATCCCTGGCACAATTCATACTTCCCTATCAGTTACTTCCAATGTCCAGCCAGATTTTGAAAAGCTGGAAGCTCCTGAGTCTTGCTTACCTTGGAGTCCATCTCAATCAAAAGTTTGTCCAGCATTTTCTGCCAATCTTGCTCTTGCCCAGCCATTTTGTTTAACAGCTCCTGCATCATCTTATGCAGTTGTTCTGTGGTGGCATCAAATTGGCTGCGGCTGACCTTTGCAGCAAGGGCGGTCTTGTCAGCTTTCTAAAAGATGAAGAATAGGGAAATAGATTTGGTCCAGCTAGTGTTCTATCCTAACCTACAGCAGAAAACCTCACCAATCTACGAATCCCTGGATGTCATAGGCCAAAGCTGTGATTCAGATCAAGCCACCTCAAAGTGGCAGCCTGTGAGATCAATGCCGGTCTGTGAGCTATTTAGTTACTGGTCCCTGGAGAATTTCCAGAAGACAAAAAACAGAATAGTGAATTGGTACAAAAAATATGGTGCTAGTCTCCCACAATCACAGAGCTTAATAACTGGTGCAGATGCATTTTGTATCTCTGTTGAACCCTCTGAAAATACTGCTTAGACAGGCAGATCTGACCATAGTCTGACATGTACTGGGCATGTAATCCACAGTGTGACAAGAAGTCTAATTTCTTACCACATCTATTTCCATCACTAAGCGTTCTTTGTCTGCTTTTTCATGCTCCAGCTTGTCCAGGGATTTGAACAGCAGCTTAAAAAAAAGTACACAATGCAAAAGAAATCAAACTTGACTACATAACATTCCTCCTCCACCACCCAACCTCCTTCTCTTCCCTCTCAAATTTCATCTCAAACAAGAACAAGCATGTGATCCCCAATGTTTCACTGGGGTCAGATATTGCCAAGCACAGACCCATTCAAAACTGGGCCATCCTGTGCTTGACAACCCATTTTATTTGTATTAACACATTGTAGGCTGGTATACGTATTCAGTGAGTTGCTTGTTTATTAAATAAATGAACAATTCACTAAATACAAACATTGTATCAACTGCTACACCATTGCCTGAGTTTTAGAGGAGGCTAGCTGTGTTACTGTATTGCAACAAAAATGATAAAGAGCCTTGTAGCACCTTAAAGGGTAACAAATGTGATTGGACATAGACTTTTATGGACTCCGAACACACTTCATGAAGTGGACTAGAATCTATGTAAACTTACATCCAATAAAACATGTACATTTATAAGATGCTACTTGACTTTGTTGTCATTGTCTAAAGTTAACAAAACAAACAGTATATGGGAAGAAAATAAAAAGAACTTTTTTAGAATAATATTTTCCTTGCATTTTAGAATAATATTTTCCTTGCAATATAGCAAGGAACACTACACCTCTCTTTCAGTTTTATACCTATGCTGTCCTATTCATTAGCCATTTGATGATTTCTCTTAAAGCTTCTTCACCCACAAAGGGTGAGCTCTGGAAAGAAAAGAAATATCTCTCCCCACAACAAACAGATCAACTGACAAAACAGAGCTTCGCGAGTTGCTTTTATAAGGCAATCCCCTGACACTGCTCATTGTAATAGCTGGGTATGATCCACTGTTTGAAGAGAAACTCATAATTGTAACTCTTCTATTTATTACTTTACTGCTACGTTTTAGCAGTACAATCCAACATACTCCTGGTAGCATCCAGCAATGCCCACCCCTCTTCCCCCCTTCCCCTCCACTCATGAACCCTGCCCCAAGGCCACCTACACCGATCTCCTTCTGCTTTTGGCGATGGTCTTCTATGAGGTTGCCTGTAGTGGCATTCAGCTTCTCGCAGTCTTCTTGAACTTGCAGGATAGTGTTTTGGATCTGGCTGAGCATTTCCTCATCCTGAAGGTGAAGACAGTAAGTTAATGAAGGCCAGTATTGAAACAGATATGGTCCTACCAACATCCAAACCTGCTTCTGTTGTAGAACAAAGGAAGAAGCACCAACCCTTCAAGAACAAATCAAAACACTGTTCTCTAAACAAATAAGCAAAAAAAACCCATGTCGATATACAACAGTCATTAACTACAGTGGGAAACTCCCAGTGAATCTGCATCCTAGGACACCTTATGCTGAACACCAGTCCAAAAGCAGGGAATGAGATTTGCAATCCAACATATCTGGAAAATACTGGGTTGGGGAGACCTAGTCTAAACTATGTAGCAACAGCTCTGTTCCTCATAAGGAAGCCTTTGATCATTATTCTGATCTCCTGGGAATTAAGGCTTGTTTTGCTGGTGAATTAAAAAAATTAAGTGATGGGGGTGTGAGTTAACGTCGTCAGTCCTTCCTACAGAAATATATACTTTCCAGTTGTTGTGTGATTTCAAGTCATTTCCAACTTATGGTGACCCTAAGGCAAGTCTTGCCTCCCTCGGATGCTCAGAGCATGTGGGGTTCAAGCTCTGTGTAACACATATCCCAGTAACATAGGATTCAGCAACACTCAAAGAGCCCATCATCAATGTGATCCAACTTACTGAAATAACAATACATTTCTACCTCTCATTTATTTTGCTCAGAAGTTGTTTTCTAACTGACGCCTGAAATTATATGCATTTTCCTTTAGTTTGGTAAAATCCATTTTTTTATTTATGAGTGATCAGAGCTCCCTTGTACAGTGGGGGGAAAGTATTTAGTCAGATACCAGTGGTACAAGTTCTCCCATTTAAAAAGATGAGAGAGCCCTGTAATTGACATCATAGGTAGACCTCAACTATGACAGACAACATGAGAAAAGACATCCAGAAAATCACATTGATTTTTAACAAATTTATTTGCAAATTATGGTGGAAAATAAGTATCTGACTAAATACCCCCCCCCCCCTGTAAATCATTAAAATATATTACATATTTGTACTGGCTGTATGTGACTTGCACTTGGAAGCAAATATCTATGAATTCTGTTTTTACATGTGTGAAATTCTCACATGAATTCTCTAAGTGGAAGACATGCTCATGTCACTGATGTTGCAGTGTTTCTTTTCTGCCCCAAGGTGCCACTATAGTGCCATTTCAACATAGAAAGTGGCAGCAGATACTGGCACTTTCTTAGAGAGAACGGTAAAGAACAAAAACTCCTTGCCGGATGAAAGAGAATCACAGAAAGTACACATCATTTTAATCTATAAAATATATATATCTCCCCAGTTCTAGGAATTGTCTGAACTTACTGAAACAGAATCAAACAACACTATATAGTAGTAGTAGTAGTAGTAGTAGTAGTAGCAGCAGCAGCAGCAAGCAGCAGCAGCAGCAACAACAACAGCTTTATTTTTCTATCCCACATCCATCTCCCCAAAGGAACTCAGGGAAGGTTACATGGGGACCAAACCCAATATAAATATGGTTGCAAAATAACAATTTAAAACATATAACAATAACTACCGTATATTAAAACAAGAAAACCAATAAAATCTAAGACATCATAAAATATAACCAAACAATAACCAACCAATGGTCAAGAAAAATGGGCATGGGCAGATTTGAGAGCAATAGGACAGGACAGGGCTAGTGCAACATAAACTGTAAGGCCAGGGGCTGGGAGTAAAGTGCTGGAGATCCTACCAAAAGAAACTTGATCAGTAGTTGAACCATTATTTGAATATAATAAATAGCCTTTCCCAACCTCTTGTCTTGCAAATGTTTGGAATAACTCCCCAAAACTTCCATAAAGTATGATGTGCTGGGAGATTATATAAATTGGTACTTCAACATTTCTAGAAGGCACTTGTTTGTGAAAGTTGTAATTAAAAAATCATGATAATCTGATCATAAGAATAAAACATTGTATCTTGGTCAGTAGACAACTAGAAGCAAATATAATTTAGTATTTGTCCCATGCCTTTCAAAGTACTCAAAAGAGGAAAATCCCTGATCACCTCAAATAACACAGAAAGCATGGTTCTTCTTCTGCCAATAGCAAATTGTTACTGGGAAGAAAGACACAGCATAGAGAAGGTACAAACCACCACATAGAATTAAGCAACACCTAAAATGGCAGAACATATGAGTTCTGTGCCAGAAGTCACACCTTTAATGCCCATCCTGTCCAGGTGGGATAGGAATCCTTCTCAAACCCCGGAGAGCTGGCTCCATTCAGAACCAGCAATAAAAAACTAAACTGCTCTACCTTTGTCCCAAATGAGCCTTCTTCAAGCCACACTCATATAACTGGTCTCAATGCCCAGCCCTCCTGCATGCTCACAGCCACCTCACAAACATCTCCAGGCCAACCACTTGAGCCAGGTTGCTGGTCCAAGCCTTACCTGGCGGTGCTTTGGTTTCTTCGTCCTGCCTTCTGCCTGTCTCAACATGAAGTTGTTGATGGAGTCCTGCAGCTGTTCGTAGCGCTTGAACAGCTGGCTAACCTTCTCACTGACATCTAAGCTGCAAGCAGCGCACGTTCCCTGATGGATATGCGTCCCCAGTCCAGGCTCTGGGGTTGGGGGCATGGTCATGGACAGCAAGGTGGACGAAGATGACATCATGTTCTCCATGACAGATCTAAGTTTGTCTAACTGCAGGCAGCAAGCAAGGGAGAGAAGGCAAAGTTTGACTTTAGCGGCTGGGACAGATCATGGTTCTTTTACTTCTAAAGAACCAAGAAAAGCTTTTCCCCCAGACTACAACTCTCCAAACCCCTTACTCAGCATGTGCATTGGCAGGAAGGATTGTGGAATTGTAGTCTTTGAAGGTCTGAAATGACAGCAGTAGAATCAGCCTGCTTTTATTCTTGAGATTGTATATCTCAGCTGCCCCTTGATTGAAAGGCAGACAGAATCTCAAGATGTCTAACTGGAGAAACATTGTAAGCCATAACTTACAACATGGATGCAATACAGAGCATCTCAGTAGTTTCATCACATATAAACCTATATTGCTAGGCTTAGTTAAAGCAGACCCACTGCATCAACTGCTAAATGGTAAACCCAGGAATATGTAAATCTCATTGATCAAGTGATCTTATTCTATGTGAGACTAGCATGTAGCACCGGGACTGTGGCGCAGCTGGCTGGGAGTCAGCTGCATTAAGATCACTACTGACTGAAAGGTCATGAGTTCGAAGCCAGCCCGGGTCGGAGTAAGTGTCCAACCAATTTGTGTAGCTCGCTATCAACCTTTGCAGCCCAAAAGACAGTTGCATCTGTCAAGTAGGAAATTTAAAAACCACTTTGTGGGGAGGCTAATTTAACTGATTTATGAGGCCATAAATATATCCAGGAAGTATGCGAAGAATGAAGGAATGCAACAGCTTCTCTGGTGGTCAGAAGCTGGAATGTTAAATAGCCTCTGAAGTGTCTGTCTTTATATGTTGTGTGTCTATGGCATTGAATGTTTGCCAGGTATATGTACATTGTAATCCACCCTGAGTCCCCTGCAGGGTGAGAAGGGCGGAATATAAATACTGTAAATAAATAAATAAATAGATTTAGCTTTTATACATCATAACTACACTGAAAAGATGTACATTGTGACATTTCTCTCAACCCCATGGTCCATAGGGCAAACAGCATTTTCAGAAGGCCTTTTTGGGAGGTTAGGACTACAAAGAGAAAGTTTTAATTTATCCTTCATTGTGAACTACTGACCTGATGAAAACCATCCCTCCTTGCAGTTACTATTAACAGCAAAAACAAAGCACTAAAATGTAACATCAACTGGCCCATGTAGTACCATATATCTAATTCAGCCTACAGAAGCCTAGGTTTATCATTAGGAAAAGTGAGGTGACGTCTCTGGCAGCTTAGGTATGATGGTATGACTTCACTTGGGTGAATTTTAAAGGCTGTGTTGCTGTTCCAATAGAATTGTTATTCTGACTCACAGCCAAGGGAAACCACAGTACGTTCATAGAATCATAGAATTGGAAGAGACTTCGTAGGCCACCCAGTCCCAGTAGCATTCAAAGCACCCCAGACATAAGGCCATCCAGCCTCTGTTTAAAAGGAGGAGCCTCCATTACACTCCGGGGCAGAGAGTTCCACTGCTGATCAGCTCTCACAGTCAGGAAGTTCTTCCTCCTGTTCAGGTGGAATCTCCTTTCCTGTAGTTTGAATCCATTGTTCCGTGTCCTAGTCTCCAGGGCAGCAGAAAAAAAGCCTGCTTCCTCCTCCCTATGACTTCCCCTCACATATTTATACATGGCTATCATGTCTCCTCTCAACCTTCTCTTGAGCAGGTTAAACATGCCCAGCTCTTTAAGCCACTCCTCATAGGGCTTGTTCTTCAGACTCTTCATCATTTTAGTTGCCCTCTTCTGGAGCTTATCAACATCTCCCTTAAATTGCGGTGCTCTGAAACTCACCAACTCCAATCCATTCTGGGAGGATTTATTTGCTTTTAGTTTTTAAATGAAGGAGACTACTAACTACCATAAATCAAGGCCAAGCAACATGTGGTTCTCCAAACATTATTGCAATTCCACTTTAATCATTCTTCACCATTGGCTATGTTGCTAGGGCAGATGGAAGATGTAGTCTAGCAATTTCTGGAGGGCCACAGACTGCTCATACATATGTTACATCAATACATACAGAAAGCACCAATGTTCACTGTGATGTATGTTACTGAGAAAATGTGTAAGGCAGACACATCTCCTTGCCTAAGAAACTTCCACAGCCCGCTCATAATAAGAATAGTCTGCAACGAGACCTGGAAGTGTGGTTCAGAGCACTTCCACAGGCCCCATAGCCAAGGGAAGCCACATTATCATTTCTTATCCTGATTTCACTTGCTGACCTGTTCCTGGAGGTAAACAGCATTGTCGGTCACTGACTGCTCCAACGACTGCTTCCCTGCTTCTTGCTTGTTTCTCAGCTCTTTCAGTTCTTTCTCTATGTCTTGCACTGTTGCTCTGTGCCACAAAGCCAACAACAGAGAAGGATCACGCATTGCCAAATAGCCAAACGAAAGTAATCCTGCAGTATATTCATTGTCCATTGCAGAAAACCACCACATGCACATATACCCCAGACGCAGTTCTGGAGGAAGCTTACTGAAACATTGATTCACACCAAGTGCCAGAATCAAGTTTCTTGGCCCAGTTTCCCAGGGTTCCCCTGTTTTCACTAATTGTTTGCTGAGCCTTATTTGCTGAGCAACTCTGCTCATAGCAATGCAAAATAACCCAAAGGTCAATTAAATAATTCTTTCTCCAGAAATGGCATGACTATGTGAGGAAGGCCAATACCTTCAAGATCCTGCACCAACCTGGATAAAACATTTGTACACTGAACACGAAGATCTGAAAAAGGCTCTCTCATCAAGTTTGGCAATTATAGTGCTCTAAAAATTAGAAACTCCATTAAAGGCTGAAAATAGTTACACAGTTCCTATGAGTGAAAACCTAATCTAAACAGAGTTCTTGATCTTGGGAACTCTAGAACTGTATACAGGCAGCCTCCAAGTTACAAACAATATAAGTTCTGTAGGTTTGTTCTTAAGCCGAATTTGTTTGTAGGTCAGAACAGGTACATTTTTAAAATGTAACCCCAGCTATATAGAGTGTGTGTGCATATGCATGTGTGTGTGTGTGTGTGTGTGTATGTACACACACACACACACACACACACACACAGTGTTCCCTCACTTATTGTGGGGGTTACGTTCCAGGATCTCCTGCAATAAGTGACAAACCGTGAAGTAGAGATGCTCTATTTATTTTAATATTTATACATTATTTTAGTAGGTATACACTATAAACTCAAAATAAAGTGAAAGAAAGTAAGGAAATGCCCTTCAAGGCTGGAGGGAGGACTGAGGAGGGAAAGCGCCTCGGAGAGTGGTGGCGGCAAAACCCCACAAAACAGTGAAAATACCATGATATATATTTTAAATTAATATTTTTTGAAATCCACGAAAAGCAAGTCCATTAAATGTGAACCGTGAAGTAGCAAGGGAACACTGTGTATATCTGTGTGTGTGTGAATAGGAATGATTTGGGTAGCACAGGGAAGAGTTAACTCTCCTATGGTGTGTTTTGCTGTCTGTACCTTTGTTCAGAAGATTCCCCCTCACTTTCTGTCCCTGTGACAATTGGATTTTGAAAAAATTGGCTTGTTGTGGAAACAAGGATTGGTGAGAAAGCTTTAGTGGAGACACCTTTTCCCCATGATAACTCTTTCAGAACTGAATTTCTCTTCCGAGGGGTAGATTTCTTTTTTTCTGTTGTCTCACTCTGGTTCTTAACTATGAGTCATTTGTAAGTTGGATTTCTGTAACTGCCTATAAAGTTGTAAATGTGGCAAGTCCTTTGGAAGTCAATGCATGAATGTCAAACTTTTGAGTGCTCAGGAACAGGAGGGCGGGTCTTATGTCCATAGGCATATCCCTGTCCCCAATACTAGCCCTACACATATTCAGTTGAGAATCTTACTCATCTTTTTCAGCTACATGGTATTCACATTTTCTTTTCTGTCTTTCATTTGTTTATTAAAACAGATGTTTCAACCTTCTTATTAGGGAAAATAGGGGACTTGCCTCATCTGCCTGAGCTCCTCAGATGGTATCCAGAAACATGTATTCTGAGTATCTGTATAGGAAGGATGTGTAACTAGGAAAAAGGCATCCCTAAGCTGCTCCAGACTTTCTCTCACTAGAAAAGGTTCTCCAGTACTCACTTCAGCCAGGCCTGAGTTTTAGACTTGGGCTGCCATGTAACCTACTTCCATCTCTGTGCAGACATTTGGCTGTCTGGATGAAAATCCTTATAATAGGGAAGGGAAATTTCTTACTCATGGGACAAATGTGTATGTTAGAGCTGTTGCCAGCCAATGGGGTTTTAGCTGCCTGCTGCATGTCCATTGGCTGGCAGACTATCCACCCACTCAGAGTGGTCTGGATGCAGTTTCCACTCCAGCTGGGTGATTTTAGTAGACCTCAAGTGAGCTCCTAGCCAGTTCTCACCAAACTTTGTTCCACCCACCTTTCTCATATTTTAGTGGTTACTGTATATTATTCCATCATAACTCTGTGGGGGCAGTTGGGCACTAGTGTATCCTAGGCATTGGTGGTGTGTGGGAGCAGACAATTGCCACACACCCGATGGTAGCAGAGACCACACCTGAGGTGACCAAGGAGGTGCCTCTTGTGGTAGCCCTAGAGATCTGGCATCAAGCTGGATTGTTGGGTTCATCAATCCACAGATGGGCTGGTCAATGCCTAGATTCATGTGAGAGCCAACCCTTGACTACAGCCAAATTATGGCTTGTGTTTGTTCATTGGTACTGTTTTGTGGCTTGTGCACATCTGAACACACAGCTAAAAGGTTCAGTTACACAGCAAAAGAGGAGACATTATATTTCATCAAGTTATAACTAACATGTAATATAGCCATTATCTCTATAGTTTTTCAATTTCTTAATTGTGGAAACATAAGAATGCTATAAAAGCACATGCAGTGTTGGCTTTGATGGGGCCTGTCACATCAAAAACAACAATCTATGTACCAACTGGTTAAATCTAAAGATATGTGAGATTTGCCAATCAGTGACTTTCTCTAGTCTAATGGCTCATGATGTTTTGTTTACCTGAGATAACCTATCTGCATGTTGATATGACCAGCTCCCTCCATCTTCTCATCTGCGTCGGGTCCTGTCAGTTCTCCTTCAAGTACATTTTCAATCTTCTTTAACTAGAAACATAATAGGGGGAAAACTAAAAATGCATGATTGCCTTTGGTGAACATACTCAAACTTTCCAAAATTGAATTCCTTAGAAGTAAAGAAGCCCATACCAACTCCCTACAGAAAATGTCTATTTTCTTCAAAATAGTACATCCTGAGTACTACAGACATATCTCGCTTAACAATGCTTCGAAGAAAAAAACTCCTTAAAAAATCTTTTTGCACCTGCCCGGCATTCATTTTATGTATCCTCTGTCTAGCTGGAAGTCTTTTAGCAGCATCACCATTGAGAGGATGGTTAAGGAGGGCTAAATAAACACAGATTTCCAATGTTGGATTGCAGCAGCATGTTTGCAGTAAGTAAAGCAAGAAAGCTTGAATTGAGAAAGAGCAGGATTCTACTCAAGACGATCCTCCTGCAGCTACATTTGATACCTAACATATAGCTGCAATAGACAAGGTAACAATAGCTACCTACAGAATCACGGATTCATAGAGTCATAGACTGATAGAGTTGGAAAAGACCTTGTGGGCCATCCAGTCCAACCCCTGCTAAGAAGCAGGAAAATTGCATTCAAAGCACCCTAGACAGATGGCCATCCAGCCTCTGTTTAAAAGCCTTCAAAGAAGGAGCCTCCATCACACTCTATGTTCCACTATTGAACAGCTCTCACAGTTATGAAGTTCTTCCTCATGTTCAGGTGGAATCTCCTTTCCTGTAGTTTGAAGCCATTATTCCACGTCCTAGTCTCCAGCGCAGCAGAAAACAAGCTTGCTCCCTTCTCCCTATATGACTTCCCTTCACATATTTATACATGGCTATCATCATGTCTCTTCTCAGCCTTCTCTTATTCAGGCTAAACATGCCCAGATCTTTAAGCCACTTCTCATAGGGTTTGTTCTCCAGAGCCTTGATCATTTTAATCGCCCTCCTCTGGACACATTCCAGCTTGTCAACAACTCCCTTCAATTGTGGTGCCCAGAATTGGACACCCTATTCCAGGTGTGGTCTAACCAAGGCAGAATAGAGAGGTGGCATGACTTCCCTGGATCTAGACACTAGACTCCTATTTATGCAGGCCAAAATCCCATTGGCTTTTTTAGCCGTTTGCGTGCTATTTTGCATGCATAGACTGCAAAACAGAGAGGAAGGAGACAAGCCTGCCTAGCCAGCTACACTTAAACCTGCTTTAGAAAGCCAAAGATCTGTAAGTTTGGCTACTAAAATGGAAATCATAACAAAGGCTGGTGAAAGAAAAAGTCATCCCTGGATACATACAAGGTTAAAATGTTTTAATTTACTTAAGCAAATGCTTATTTGACCAAATTGTTTCATGTAACACATGCAGATTGCTATTTTAGACTAAAAGGTTTACTGCAACATGTTGAACTGGTACTCTTTTTTGTGGTTTGGGAATCTTTTGCTGTACTTTCCATATAATTTTTTGCCTCTGTATCAAATTTTCTGTTAAACAAGTAATGCCCTGAATCACATATGCTTTGTTAACTGAGAGATTATCTCTACTCATACTTATAACAGTCTAGAGCTGAACTTGGCTCTGAAATAGGGATGAGGAACTTGAGCATTTCAAAATGTGGTTGGATCATTCTTCCAGCCATCCTCACCACTTCCAGACCAAATACAGGCGGTTCCCAGGTTACAAACAAGATAGGTTTTGTTTTTAGGATGAATTTGTATGTAAGTTGGAACAGGTACATTTTTAAAATGTTTTTAAAGTGTTTTTAAAGTGTAGTTGTGGAAACAAGGATTGATGAGGAAGCTTCAGTGGAGACACCTTTTCCCCATTTACAGGAGTGAATTTCCCTTCCTATGGGTAGATTTCTCTCACTTCCTGTTGTCTCACGCCCAATCTTAACTATAAGTCATTTGTAAGTTGGATGTTTGTAACTCGGGACTGCCTGTACTTTGAATTTACATCAAATCAAGCTGTTCATCCATGGCAGCACAAAGCGGATTGATCTATGGGAATAAATATGTGATGAACCGAATGGCTCTTCAGACAAAACTTTCAGTAATCTTAAAAAGAATAGAAGAAATATATGGGGAAAGGAATTGAGAAATGGGGGATGTTGGAAAGCAGAGGTAGAAGGAAAGGACCAAGATTTGTTGGTACTTTGCTTGAAGGGGCTTTTTGGATGGAATCGCTTGGTCAGAATGGAAATGAATGTAAATATAAATACAGGAGTGAATGCTAAAACATGAATCTGGGAATCATTGAAATATGTTGTAACAAAGCAAAGCAAAAGCTATTAGAAATAGCTTAGGGAAATGTAAGAATGGTTTCCACATGGTACCTATGAAGTTGATCAAATCACCTCTGAGAAAGCTGGCTGTAACCAACTAGTGAGCATGCTGCTCCAACCTCTCACCTTCTCTTTCTCTGTTCTCATGTCTTCTTCCATGGCCTTGATTGTAGCAAGCTTTTCTGGAAGGTCGGGTGGTATGAGGGCAATATTCTTATAAACTAACCAAGATAAAGGAAAATGACTTATCAATAGACCAGACCAGGCTTATGTCCAGTATGTCCAGGTAGGACATGCAACAAAACATCGTACATGGCATCCACCTGTTCAGGTTTCCAGCCAGCCATTTCCCTTGCCATGATACTCTTTTCCCTTCCCACTGAATGTACAAAGTCCTGACTGAGGTCTGTCTGGAGTGCCAGCAAATTCTGCCCCAGCTTTAGAAAACCTTCAGAAGGAGCTCCAGTGAAAGTGTAGGAATTTGGTACAAATGTCTCCCAAAAGGATGGAACAAGGGGATGCACATGTGACAACAAGGCACACAATACAGCAGAGCTTTCCAAAACTGTGTGTCATGACATGTTAGTGAGTTGGCTGCAATGTGTAGGCGTGTCACGCAAACATTTATTTATTTATCATTTCGATTTGATAACCCGCCCTTCCCGAGGCTCAGGGCGGTTCACATGTAAAACAGCATATGAACACATAAAACAGCATATAAAACATAATGAGAAACCTCTGAGTGTGAAATAAACAATAAATCATATATTTTAAAAAATATAAATCAAATATTTAAATGAGATATGTTGTGTCCCCATACATTTTGTTATAACAATTTATGTATATGTATTTATATCTCTTATAAGGGGTTGTTTTAACCTCCGGTTTGCTAGTAAAACTGACTTACTGTGTCACAAAATGATGCATGTCTAAAAAGTGTGTCACCAAAATGGAATGTTTAGAAAGCTCTGATATATAGCAACACACAAACAACTCCCCATAGTTCATCACATAATAGTCAGCGTCACACAATAATTGCACCCCGCTTTGGGGAAGGCAAAATTGCTGTTTTGCTCTTCCCTGCATAATAGTTGCACCCTGAGTTCATTCACTCACGTGAGTGAATTAAGGAGATGACTGTCCTTGGTGCGGCACCAAGGAAAGGGGGCAGATAGGCAAGAGAGTGAGTTCACCTGCCCGTCCACCCACCTATGCCCTCTGCAATACGTTTTGAGGGTGCAGCTGAATTCTTAAAGGGACTATTATACAGAGGAAAAAAGGTCTCAAAGGAACCTTTTTCAATACATAATAGTCGCCATTGCATAATAGTTTCACCCCCCTTTTTTTACAAAAATAAAAATGTGCGACTATTATGTGATGAAAGTATAAGTTGCTTACCTGTAACTGTATTTCTTCGTGTGTCTATCTGTGGAATGCGCATATAGTGGGTTCTCTGCGCCTGCGCAGCAAAAACACGGACATTCTAAAGCTCTCTAAAAGAAATTAACTAAGGCCCCGCCCACCCAGCATGGTATAAGACCCAGTGGGCAGGGACTGCCCCTCAGTTCCTTGTCACCGACAGCAACAGGATATAGTTTTTAGCATGACAGAGGGGAGGAAGGGAGGATTTCGTGCGCATTCCACAGATAGACACACGAAGAAATACAGTTACAGGTAAGCAACTTATACTTCTTCTTCGTGTCTTCTGTGGAATGCGCACATAGTGGGTGATATAGCAAGCTTCATACCTGGAGGTGCGTCATGCCACACAGGAGAAGAGAACTGCTCTGCCGAAGGCGGCATCCTTCTTGGCAAGCACATCCAACTTGTAGTGAGTCGCAAATGTGGATGGAGTTGACCAGGTCGCAGCCTTACAGATTACGTCTACAGGGGCACCCCGAAGGAATGCCTGGGATGTAGCAACAGCTCTAGTGGAGTGAGCTTTAATGCCTGAGGGCAACTCTTTATGAGCCAATTGGTAGGCCAAGCGGATTGCCGAGACTATCCAGGAGGCCAAGCGTTGAGAAGTAAGGGGAAGACCCAGTGCATCCTTCCTATATTTGAGGAAGAGACAGGGAGACTTTCTATGAGGTGCTGTTCTGTGTAAATAGAATGACAGGGCTCTTTTAACATCGAGGGACTGGAAAGCTACTTCTAGCAGAGAAGATGGTTTAGGGAAGAAGGCAGGAAGGGAGATATCCTGACACATATGGAAGTGGGAAACCACTTTAGGGAGAAAGGTGACATCTGTGCGAAGGACCACCTTATCATCATGGAAGCGAATAAAGGGGGGGTCTGACCGCAGGGCAGTCAACTCGCTGGCCCTTCTGGCGGAGGTGATGGCAACAAGGAAGGCAGTCTTCCAGGAGAGATGGGAAATATGGCATATGTTGACATGGGCTCAAAGGGTGGCTTGGAGAGCTGAGAAAGGACAGGAGGGTGGATATTCTTGTAGCCCTTGAGGAAGCAGGTGATCAGAGGGTCATGGAAGAGGGACGGTGAGCCATACTTCCGTCTAAACCATGATAGGGCTGCAAGTTAGCACTTAATAGAGGAGAGTGTGAAGTTTTTCTGGGAAAGGTGGACCAGGAAGTCTAATACCAAGGATACAGGGGCCGAGTGAGGCTCGTGTCCCAGGGGTTGTAGGAAGGTACGGAATGACTTCCATTTATAGGTGTATGACCTCTTAGTGGAGGCCTTCTGGGCTGCTTGGAGGATCATCCTGACAGGGGCTGAGAGGTGAGAGATGGCTTGAGAGATGTCAGGTGGAGGGAGGGGAGATCTGGGTGGAGGATGAGTCTTTGTTGGAGGGAGAGGTCTGGGTCCCGGGGCAGGGGGGAAGTCAGGCTTGGAGGGGTGTGTGAACCAGGATTGGCGGGGCCAGCTGCAGTCCGAGTGCTGCAATCAGACTCACGGAAGGAGGGGAATGGGAGGGAACGCATAGAGGAGGCCCAGAGACCACCGGTAAAGGAAGGCATCTCCGAGACAGTCTGGGGATGCGAGAGGGCGGGACCTTGCACAGAAGGTTGTGCACTGTGTGTTGAGGGGTGACGTGAAGAGGTCGAGGCGTGGAAGTCCCCAGCGATGAGTGAGCGTCAGGAAGATGTCGTGGTGTAGTTGCCACTCGTGGCTGGATGCAGGGGACCTGCTCAGGGAGTCTGCAAGAGTGTTCTCTTGGCCTGGGAGGTGAATGGTAACAGGAGTAGTGTTGTGGAGTATGCACCATTCTCAGAGACGTAAGGAGATGGCAAGGAGAGTGGTGGAGTGAGTTCCTCCCTGTCTGTTTATGTAACACTTGACAGAGGTGTTGTCAATCAGGACCTGAACTGTGCGGCCGGATACTTGAGTGGCAAAGGCCCGAAGGGCTTTCTCCACCGCTATCAGTTCTAGGGCATTGATGTGAAGTTGGAGTTCCTGGGGGGACCAGCAGCCGCTGATTGTGAGGTCGAGGAGGTGAGCGCCCCAACCGAGGGAGGAAGCATCGGTGGTAAGTGTTAGGGATGGACATGGGGGGTTGAAGGGCAGACCCGAGCAGACATTGGACCTGTTTGTCCACCATGAGAGGGATTGTAGGACAGTCTGGGGGGTTGAGGACCTTTGACTGGGAGTCTAGTGCAGGGCGGAACTTTGAGAGGAACCAAACTTGGAGGGGCCGGAGGCGAAGGCGAGTGAACTGTGTGACGCTCGTGGTGGAGGACATGTGTCCTAGGATGGACTGGATGGCCCACGCTGAGGACCGGCCACGGGATTGGAGGGTATGAATGGAGTGACAAAGGTTGGAGAAGCGGTCTTCTGGGAGGAAGGCCTTCTGAGACGAAGAATCCAGGACGGCTCCTATGAACTGAATAGTTTGGGAAGGTTGTAGGTGAGACTTTTCGAGATTGACCACAAGGCCCAAATCCTGCAGGAGAGATAAGGTATAGGAGATATCAGAGGACAGGTGATTAAAGGAAACTGAAATTAGTAACCAATCATCTAAATATGGAAAAACGGTAATTCCGCGTTGGCGGAGGTGGGAGGCAACGGCTGCCATACATTTTGTGAACGTTCTCGGAGCGGTAGAAAGTCCGAAAGGCAAAACATTAAACGAGAACGGGGTCCCAGCAACCGCAAAGGTAAGGAATCTGCGGTGGGACTGTCTAATAGCAATGTGGAAATATGCATCACGGAGATCTATAATCGCCATCCATGCTCCCTTGGGAATGAAAGGGAGGATGGACGGGAGTGTGATCATCTGAAACTTACGAGGTTTAATGAAAAAAATTATACCACGGAGGTCCAGGATGGGCCGAAGGCCTCCATCCCTTTTATTCACTACAAAGTATCTGGAAAAGAAACAGGACTGGACAAGGTGAGGGGGGTTGGGAGAGATAGCTCCTTTAAGGAGGAGGGAACGAATTTCGTCCCATAGGGCAGGGGATGAAGGAGTGGAGATTACATTCCCTGTAGGAGGAAGAGAGTCAAACTCAATAGCGTAACCATATTCAACAATGGACAAGACCCATTGGTCTGAGGTGATGGATAACCAAGCTGAGAGGAAGGGTTGTAACCTGTCCAGATAGGAGGGGGGGGAGGGGAAGGAGAGGAGGGAGGGGAGTTAGAACCTTCGTCTCTTGTTATCAGAAGGTCTAAATCCTCGGTACTGACCCCTGGAAGGCAGTGCAGGGCATCTGTATCCGGTGGAAGGGTAGTAGGGTCGCTGTCTCCCTCGGGAGGAGGACAGGTTGTAGTAGCCTCGAAAGGGCTGAGACAGTTGATAGTATGGATTCCACCTTTGTCGATAAGGCTGATAGGGCTGCTGCCAGTATTTGCCCACAGTCTGTTTCATTTTGTGTGAGTGTTTGAGTTGAGAATCGGTTTCAGGATTGAAAAGGCCTGCCTCATCCAGAGGAAGGTCTTCTATAAGTGTGTGTTGGTTAGTAGACAGGGCAGATGACCTAAATCGCCAAGCCTGAAGAATGCTGTATTCTTTGATTGATTGATTGATTGATTTTATTATTTATGAGTCGATCCAGCAATCAATTTACCTAAAAAGTTCAATAGCTAAAAGAATAGGAAAATTAATTAAAATAGTTCCAGTAACTCAGGCTAAGTCTGGAAGGTGTCAGATCCTTATGCAGGGCCGTGACAGAGAAAGCCTCCTGGAGGAAGGCTTTGGCCATGGGTTGTTCATTGGCTGGAATGAGATCTAGGTAAGGTGAGATCTTATTGAGGAGATAATTATGATATACACTCAGATATAAGCCATAATGGGCTATGCGGCCGAAGAGGCACGCTGATGAGTAAAACTTTTCTGCCATAACAACAAGTTTCCTCCCTTCTTTATCTGAAGGGGAAGACTGATTCCTCTGGACCGGCTTAGGCTGAGCATCGGTCACAATAGAATTGGCTTTTGGCAGTTTAGCCAGCCAGGTGGCAGTAGAGGTGTCAATGCGGTATAGGCCCTCAGCCCTCTTAGGTGTAGCAGGCACCAGGTGAGGGGCTACTCCAGTAATTTGCATGAGCTTAAGTAGATAAGGAATGGTAGGTAGAGCTGTAGAGTGCTGAGGTTGTTGTTCAGCAGAAGTAAAGTATGGGTCTTGAACCACATCCCCTGATTGAGGGGGAATAATATTCAAGGATCTAGATAGTCTGATCAATAGGGCAGCAAAGTTTTTAAAATCTTCTGATTGCTGCAGGTCTGGCTCAGGATCCGAGGGGGGGAAGAGGGGTAGCATCAGAGGATGCATCTACATCAGGTGAGTCATCAAGCTCCTGGGGAGGGGAGGGGAGGGAAGCCTCGGTGGATGCGAGGAGGCAATTGGAGGCTGGATTGGGGCTGGAGGAGGTGGGGCCGGCATGGAGGGAGGATATTGAGAGGGCTCGTGGTGGGAATAATGGTGAGGAGGAGGAGTAGGCTGGTGGTAAGGCTCTGGATAATAAGGATGGTAATAAGGGAAAGGCGGAGGGTAGGGAGGAAAGGGATAGTCAAAAGGGTACCTATAAGGGTACTCAAATCTCTCTCCAGAATCAGGGCGCCGCTTGGGAGGGCTGCGGGACCGGGAGCACGAGCGGTTCCGAGGCGCTGCAGGAGAAGGCCGTCGGCGCCGGGGAGAACGGGCTGCAGCGCGCACATCCGGGGCCGGGGAAGCAAGCTCCGGATCCGGGAGGGAGGGGGGAGTGGGCAGGAGGAGGTGCCTGTGCCGGCATCGGAGGAGAGTCAGGGAAGGAGTGGTCTTGCTCGGAACCAGTGTGGGTGGCGAGAAGCTCAATGGGGAGGAGTTGGGGAGGATCCTCAACTCCAAGGAGCTCTTGATCAGTCTCAAAAAGTTGCAAGCTTTCAATAGCAGGCTCCAAAATAGGCGGGCTCAAGGTCGAGTGGACAGTGAGTTGCTGCGTTTGCTTTTTTGATGTCTTTTCTTTTGGTTTCGCTTTAGAGTGATGGGACTGTTTAGCCGTTTTTTGTTTATTTTGCGGGGGCTCAATGGATGCACCAGAGGCCTGACCGCTTGCATGAATTTCAGCCTGTACCCCTTGGGAGAGGGGAAGGGAGGGCTGTTCCATTAGCAGGGGAGAACGTCTGGTCTCCTCCGGAGCTAAAGCCTGGTCATATAGCATGGCTTTGAGACGGGTGTCTCTGGATTTCTGAGCCCTGGAAGTGAAAGACCTGCAGATTTCACAGGTTTGGCGAATGTGCCCTTCGCCCAGACAAAGCAAACAGTGTGTCTGTCTGCTTCTGGTAAAGAAGCTTCACAAGCAGAACATTTTTTAAAAGAAAGGGAAGACATGCTTATCTGTCCTAGGAGAAGCAGGGTAGTCAAGGCAATCCACTATAGAATCCAAGAGGCAGAGAGAGCGAGCAGAATGCTGTGTGTTGCTGGCGAGCGGAAAAGGGACTGAGGGGCAGTCCCCGCCCACTGGGTCTTATACCATGCTGGGCGGGCGGGGCCTTAGTTAATTTATTTTAGAGAGCTTTAGAATGTCCGTGTTTTTTGTTGCGCAGGTGCAGAGAACCCACTATGTGCGCATTCCACAGAAGACACGAAGAAGAACATGGTATATAAAGAGATTATGAACTTCTTTAGACCAATCTAGCCTGCAGTCCCTATTGTTACTTCCTTCTGCTTTCTTTCTCCCTGTGAAGACACATTTTGCCTCTCTGTAGGCAAAATGTAGCTGAATGGACTTTTTAAATCTTCCACTTCTTTTAGAAGATGAGATTTAGTAAGTTAGCTCCAAGACTTTTTCTATCAAGAATGTATTTCTTTTTATTTTAATAATCTCTTGAACCTAAAGATTGACTCTGCAATCCTTAGCCATCCTAAAGATTAAAAGGCTATTCCTTCTCAGCACTTGTAAGTTTCTGCTGGTTATGGAATTTACTCCTTGTTCTCTGCTATATTTTGGTGGAATTATCCGAAATGAGGGTTATTTCTGAGCCTAACAGCGCAGATTTCCTAACAGCCAGAATGAAGGAGAAGGGAAAACATATTTAAAATGACTGATCTCCCGCATGTCCTACCTGCATCAGTGAGGAAATCCTGCAGCCTGCGGAGATCTGCATGGCCACACTTGTATTGATCCAGCATGTTGATCTGGTCCCTCAGAGCATAATAGAGTTCTGTCAGTTGTGCAAGGGCACGCAGGGCATCCACTGTCTCAGCATAGCGGGCTGGGGCCAAAGTGGACCCGGAGGAAGGAGAGTCAGAGTACTGCAGAGGGGTTAGGGAAGGCAATACTGGAGATGCTGGGGGTGTAACACCAAGAACGGGTGCTGGTGGCACAGCAAGCTGACCCCCTGCAGGTGATATTCCAACATCACCAGGCTGATACCCAGGAGGATAAATGGCAGGCTGACCAAAAAAACCAGGTTGGGCACCTGGGGGTCCAGGCTGGGCTCCAGGATAAAAAGCAGGAGGGACGAGTGCCCCAGGAACCCCAGTGTCTGCCCCAGGATATACTCCTCGGGCTCCAGCAACACCTTGCTCAGTCTCAGGACTTCCAGGATAGGCGGGCCCAACTCCAGGTTCTCCAGGCTGAACCCCAGGACCTCCAGGATAGGCACCTTCAGCTCCTGGGGCGCCTGGATAAGCTGCATGGGCCCCAGGAGCCCCAGGCTGGGCATGTTGATAAGCTGCTTCTGCCCCAGGAGCCCCAGGCTGAGCACCAGGATAAGCTGCTTGGGCTCCAGGTGCCCCAGGATAAGCTGCATAGGCTCCAGGATAAGCTCCTTGAGCCCCAGGTGCCCCAGGATAAGCTCCTTGAGCCCCAGGTGCCCCAGGATAAGGTCCTTGAGCCCCAGGTGCCCCAGGATAAGGTCCTTGAGCCCAAGGTGCCCCAGGATAAGGTCCTTGAGCCCCAGGTGCCCCAGGATAAGCTCCGTGAGCCCCAGGTGCCCCAGGATAAGCTCCTTGAGCCTCAGGTGCCCCAGGATAAGCTCCTTGAGCCTCAGGTGCCCCAGGATAAGCTCCTTGAGCCCCAGATGCCCCAGGATAAGCTCCTTGAGCCCCAGGTGCCCCAGGATAAGCTGCTTGGGCTCCAGGAGCCCCAGGATAAGCTGCTTGGGCTCCGGGTGCCCCAGGATACACTGTATAGGCCCCAGGCTGGGCTCCAGGATAAGCTGCTTGGGTTCCAGGTGCCCCAAAATAAGCTGCGTGGGCTCCAGGTGCCCCAGGATAAGCTGCTTGGGCCCCAGGAACTTCAGGCTGGGCTCCAGGATACGCTGCTTGGGCCCCAGGAACGCCAGGCTGGGTTCCAGGATAGGCAGCTTGGGCCCCAGGAACTTCAGACTGGGCTCCAGGATATACTGCTTCAGCTCCAGGAGCCCCAGGATAGGCTGGCTGGGCCCCAGGATAAGCTCCAGGTGCTCCAGGATAGCCTGCTTGTCCACCTGGAGCTCCAGGGTAGGTTCCAGGCGCCCCAGGATAGGCTCCAGGAGCTCCAGGATAGGTAGGTTGGGCTCCAGGATGAGCTCCAGGTGCTCCAGGATAGCCTGCTTGTCCACCTGGAGCTCCTGTATAGGCTCCAGGTGCCCCGGGATAGGCTCCAGGAGCTCCAGGGTAGGTAGGTTGGGCTCCAGGAGCCCCAGGTTGAGCCCCAGGACCTCCGGGTTGAGCCCCAGCGGCACCAGGCTGATCACCAGGGGCACCAGGCTGTGCCCCAAGAACACCAGGTTGAGCTCCAGCATAAGGTGCTTGGGCTCCAGGTACTCCTGGATAGGCCCCAGGCTGAGCCCCAGGACCTGCAGGCTGACCTCCAGGAAAAGCTGCCTGTGCTCCCGGACCTGCAGGATAACCTCCAGGATAAAATGCCTGTGCTCCCGGACCTGATGGCTGACCTCCAGGATAAAATGCCTGTGCTCCCGGACCTGCTGGCTGACCTCCAGGATAAAATGCCTGTGCTCCTGGACCTGCTGGCTGACCTCCAGGATAAAATGCCTGTGCTCCTGGACCTGCTGGCTGACCTCCAGGATAAAATGCCTGTGCTCCCGGACCTGCTGGCTGACCTCCAGGATAAAATGCCTGGGCCCCTGGTGCTGCCACGTAGCCTGGTTGAGCCCCAGGGACTGCTCCTGGTTGGCCCCCAGGATAAGCAACTCCTGGTTGGGCCCCAGCAATGCCTGGCTGGGCTCCAGGCTGGGCTCCGGGGGCACCTGCTCCTCCTCTAGGGGCCCCTGGAGCCCCCGGTAAACCAGCTTGTGCACCTGGTGTTCCTTCTCTTTTCTGGGCCCCAGGCTGTGATCCTGGAGATCCAGGGGCTCTGCCTTCTGGTGGGGAGGTGGAGCCAGTTGGGCTTGTCTCCTAGAAATAAACAAAAGGGAAATGAGTTGAGTGACAGAAAAATGAAAAGCATGAATTTGCAGGGAAGGGGTTAGATACAAGGAGAGGCAAACATTCCATACTAATATATAATCTTCTGCCAGGCCTCTCATATGCAATACAAACTACATCTAAAGCAAACCACCTCTTGAGTATTCCTTGTCTAATAAAAACTTAGGAAATTAATGGGGTTGTCCTAAGCTGAAATGAAACTTGAAAGAATATGCACACATATCTAGGAATGTCTGGAGATTAGTCCAATTTACTATGCAAATTGGAAGCAATTGTCCCTTGATTTCCCCCCTTTTTCTTTTTTTTCTAATAAAAATGCAAACATTGCAAAAATTATGTAGAAAATACAGGCATCATATAATCCCACTACAGTGGCTCCAAAGGGCCATGACATCCTATCTCTGGAACAGTGTTTCCCACAATGCTCACTTTACACCTTATCGCTGTTTCAGTGCCAGAAGAGAGACCGCCATGTTAATAAAGATCTTATAAGGTTACACTTTTTTTTAAAAAAAAGTTTAAATATCTCCTCTGCTGATCTTTCCTCACATTTACGCTGCTAGGAAGAAAAGGCTGCATCATTAAGATTCACTTTTTCAAGGTGCACCTACTGCTTTTATCGTACATTAATCACCACGTTGTATTTTAACATTGTATTTTAGTCTCAGTTTTGTAACCAGATGTGCAGCACATCAATAAAACAAAGAGGCTAATCAGTAGTCTCTAATTAGACTTAGAAGCCACAAGCACCTTGAAAATCAGTGTCAACCCCATTCTTTAAACTCCAGAAACACTAAGATGACAGAATATGCATCACAGTCCACTAGCTGCATATTTATGATGATTTCCATACATCCCAGAGAAAAACTACATGTAGGCCACTCTGAGTCTCCTTCGAGGTGAGTGAGGACGGGGTATAAATATAGTAAGTAAGTAAGTAAGTAAGTAAGTAAGTAAGTAAGTAAGTAAGTAAATGGGATAAGATATAAGAATGTGTGCTACAGTCTGATATTTATTTTTATTTAATGTATATTCCACCTTTTTTCCCCAAGTACGTTTGCTGAGATTAGGGGGGAAAAGACTCCTGACAAAGTGAGAAAACTATGAACTAAAAAAACTCCTCTTTTTCACCTGAGAGAACATCTCTCTAGGTCCTCCAGCATGACTCTGCGGTCAGCTTTGTTAAAATTTGACCACTGAATCACATTGGAGGACCTAGAGATGCCTACAGAGAACAGTATAATCAAATCTGCAGAAGTCTAACCCACAAATATGGAGGGCTCCCTGTGTTTCATCTTTTTCGATATCCAACCATCAGCTCTGTGAAATAGGTCTGGGTGAGAGAAAGTGATGGGCCAAGGTCAACAGTCAACTTCATGGTCTCCCTGAGACCTTCCTGACCATCTAATGCTTGTATGTATACACATGACCATGTAGGAATATATACACACTTTTAGTGATGTAGTCGGATACTTTACTTGATTGTGAGCTACATGGGATAAACTCCATCATGGGGAAGTAGTACAGAACAAACAAGTAAATAAAAATATTCTACACATCATTCCCTGCCATCCCCATGAGCTCCGAGACACCCCACTTACAGGACTTGGGGTCCTTTTGCCTTTCACAAGGACATCCTCGAGAACCTCCCAGCGCACCATGTTGTTCATTTCCTCTGGGGAAGGAAACAGGCTTAGCCTCTTCTCTATGTCTTTCTAGAGAGAAACAAAAACATGGGCATCAGTTTCTCCCCCATGTTTGGCATCACTGAGAACACCACTCTCAGCTTCATTCAATCTCAATGCTGAAGTAGGCAAGAAATATCCTAGCCAATATTTGGAGAACTCTTCAAATGAGGAGACAGCTATATCATTTGAGGTCAGCAGTGGGGAACTTTTATTTCAGCAGCTGTTTTGTCACACAGCTCCTATCAATTCCCACCCAGAATGGTCAATGGTTAAGTACTGAAAAATAAACCCAAATCTCTGTAAGGCCCAAAACTTCATTTTGTCCAAGTGTTTGAAGGTAGGAAGACCAAAAAAAGGGAAAGAAACATGGCAGCACTGGGTTGTTGTAGGTTTTTCGGGCTGTATGGCCATGTTCTAGAAGCATTCTCTCCTGATGTTTCGCCTACACCTGTGGTAAGCATCCTCAGAGTTTGTGAGGATGCTTGCCACAGATGCAACCTCCGAGGATGCTTGCCATAGATGCAGGCAAAACATCAGGAGAGAATGCTTCTAGCACATGGCCATACAGCCCGAAAAGCATACAACAACCCAGTGATTCTGGTCATGAAAGCCTTCGACAATACATTGTACATGGCAGCACCTTATGATTAAATTATTTTTATTATTGCGTGGGTTCTGTGGATGTATAAACTCTTCTTTGGATGCAATTGTTGTGTGCCTCTGAATCATTTCCAATCTATGGCTACCCTAAGGTGACCCTATCACAAAGTTTTCTTGTCAGGATTTGTTCTGAAGTGGTATAAAGCAGATTTATACAGATGAGTGAGATGGACAGAACATAACAGGATAGCTTCTCGGCCTTTTGGCTAAGATTAAGTGTTGGATCCAGAAAGATTCAAAATGTCCATAATTTTTAAAGGCCTGAGTGAGGTGACAGAAAGTTTTTTTAAATGTAAAGTGGCAAAGGAAAGTGTTCCATTTTTATTTGAAAGTGAGTGTCCTGTGCCACTCAGAGCAGCATGAGGTCCTCTGTCATGTTTCTTCATCCAGGACAGAGTTACACATCTGGTGTATCCAGACTGATCCATTGCTGTTCCAATGGGATACATCAGGATGCTGTGAGCAGGTGCTTTTAGCTTTGCAGTTTGGTCAGAGGCTCCAGAGAAGCTCATTGGCTAAGGATCCAGAATGCCCCTCCCTCTCAACTGCCAATCCCAGGATTATTTAGGACGTTGGCAAGGCAGAAACAGTGGAACCATAATGCTATAGTCATGATGTGAAGGGGTCCATATCTCAGGTTATTTGGAGTGCTGGAAGATGCTTATTTTGAAGTTAAAATAGAAAATGAGCACACACTCCGTCCACCTTACATCATTAAAGATAAACGATATATGGGCATAGCAGCAATAACATAGTATTCTGCAGCTGAAGTAACATAATAGTATATTATATCTATCAATATAAGCAGCAAATAACATAACATGTTACTTTCTGAAAGATAATCCATCCAAGCTATGATTGGGACTGAAGTGGGACTAGACAATTCTGATGCAAGTTGACTGATAGTCTGATGATGTCCTCACAACTTCAACTGCAAAAAACCCCCTGTGCAACTAATAAAATAGGAACAGCGTGCAACTTTCAATGTGTTGGTTGGTCTGTTCATCTGGAGAAACAGTGAGGAAACATACCACATCTTGATCCAAACTGTGCTGGTCACTTAAACAAGTTCTAAGCCGATCATCCATGTCATGGGTGTCTATCTGTGAAATGAAGAACATGTTCATTTATGTATTTTTCTTCCACATTTATGCACTGCTTTTCCTTTAGTTAACTCAAGATGTTATACACTGTTCTTCTTGTCCATTTTATTGCTCTGCAATAACCATGTGAATCAGGTCAGGTTGATAAGCCCAATGTTATTAGCCGTGTTTCATCTACAGTAAATGTGAGAACATGAACTGGGAAATCTCTAATTGCAGTCCAATGGTTTAACCAGTACTCAATGCTGGATGAAGTCAGCATTGTCTCTGGCTGATCAGGAATGAGATGCAAGTATAAGCAGATTGTAAACTCGCAGCAACAGGGTTTGGTAAAAATGAATCTATTTCTCCACAATTTTAGAGCATTAGTAGTGAGCCCCAGGGACAATCTTATCCAAAATAAAGGGAAGCAAACAAACCCGCAACCACTCCCTAGACACCTTCAGATATGCCCAGCTCACAGCTGAATGTTTTTCCTCTGTATAAACCCAGTGGACAAAAAGGAGTATACATCTCATTTCCTAGAGAGCAGAGAAACAGAAAGAACCAGCATTAAGTCCTCAAGGGACAGTCTGAGTGCAAATGTGTGCATATTTCTACCTAAAGAACAACTTTTCCAGCTTTTACATCAGAACAAGATGGGAAGTCTAAAAACTGAATGCACCAGACTAGCAGAAACTAAAAAAAAGAAAAAGACAAGCACATGTCAATTAATGCTAAAGGCACAGGGCATAGCATATAATAAAGGATAAGATCAAACAAAAACCAAAACATCCTTCTTGTTTTGTTTGGAAGCTCTGCCAACTGCCAGGGGTTAGCCAGAACCAACAAAAAGCAGCTGAATAAAAAGAGCTGGGGTGGTAAGAATGTTTTACCATGGCTAAATGATCCTTGATTTTCTGTATGTCATCCTCTAAGTGGGCTGTAGTTGCTTTCGTGTTGCTGGTCTCATCCAACAGATCTTGTAACAAAGTCATGGCCTATGAAAGAGAAAGACAGCATGCTGAAAACATCATGTTTATAAACTCTTCTAAAAACTGACTTAAAGAAGAGCTCGTTTACACAACAGCTGTGTGAAGGAAACTGTGTAATCTTACTATCACGCTCACCCCACCCACCCGCATTAACTTCAGAGCAGTGACCCAGGAGAAAATGGTAATAGTACAAGGGAGAAAGCTATTTTAGGCCCCTTCTACACTGCCATATAAAATCCAGATTATCTGCTCTGAACTGGATTAAATGACAGTGTAGACTCATAATGTGGATTATCTGCTTTGATAATCTGGATAATATGGCAGTATATAAGGGTATCAAAATAAGATATGTCATAGTGAAAGAGAGACCGAGATCCCTCCAAGACCTGTACCATGATGGAGGCCCACTTTCAATACTTGGCCCTTGCTGTTGCTTTGCATTCATCCACCTTATCCAAGCAAAGAGAAACGAAAACACTAATAACCTCCAGTTGCTGTGTGGATAGGTCCAGGGGGAGAAGCAAGTAAATATGCATGCACAAAGGCAAAGAGGAGAAGGAGTGAGGCACACACAGAGATTCAGGCCAGTGATGACAAGGCAAACAATCCTGTGAGGTAGGCTGCCCTGATTGATAATTATTGCTCCAAACTCAGTTTGGAGAAAAAAAATCTAGAGAAGCACTCCATTTCACAGCATACTAGGTAGTCTTCAATGGCATTGTGTGGCTGACCAAATATGGGGCAGTCGACTACCAAGCCTGCCAACTACATTATTCAGCTAGTCAACCAGGACATAAAGAGAATTTTAAAGGTATACCTCAAAGACTAAGATAATGGATAAGACGCTAAAAGTCAATTTATTGATCTTCAGTTGACCTCAAACAGCCCTTAAAATATGGTTATGTGGTGGTTCCTAATAACATTCTATGAAAGGAGTAAAGATCTTGCCCACAATGAGGTACATTGATGCCAACAGAGTATTAAAAAGGAAATATGAGCACACTGCTTAGCCTGATAATGCACACGTTATCATTAAGTCACTAAATGAAATAATGAAGTCTATGTCTAGTCCTTATGGAGAAGACTTGCCAAGTAGGAGACCAAACAATAGTTTAAATGGTTAAATAATTATTTTCCATCTTCCGCTTCAGCCACCTGCTGTTGGTTAAAAATCAGAACAGCAAGTATTTTCACTAAGAAATCAAGTATGGACTTGCCCTCTCAAGCCTTTGCCAGCTCCCATAGGGCATAAACATTCTGCATTTATTAACCTAGAGCCATTCAATTTGGATTGGTAATATATTTCAGAATACACAACTTATTCTTTACACCAAAGAACTTCTCAATCCATAGCTGAGATCCTATACCACTAAACATAGTATGCTGTAAGAACTATACTACTCGTATAATTCCCTTTCACCATCTTCAGGACCCACTGATTCACAATGACAGCATATCCCCTCCACAGCTGGAAGAGATCTAGATGTGGGGAGATGGTTTGGTATGTCCATCATTCCCTCATATGTGCCAGGATCCTTTGACAGTGGCTCTTTCCACACATTATCTGCTTTGATCTGGAATATATGGCAGTGTGGATTCAGATAACCCAGTTCAAAGCAGATATTGTGGGATTTTCTGCCTTGATATCCTGGGCCCAGTATTGGTAGATGATATTACAGTTCTATGTCTAGCTATGGAATCCAAAAACTCTGACTTTGACTATCCCAGGCCCCTTCTACACTGCCATATAAAATCGATTATCTGCTTTGAACTGGATTATATATCAGTGTAGAATCAGATAATCTAGTTCAAAGCTAGATTCTAGTTCAAAGTTATATGGCAGGGTAGAAGGGGCCAAAATGTGTGTCTCCAGGCCTTGAAGACCAAGGCCCCTTCTACACTGCCATATAATCCAGATTATCAAAACAGATAATCCCCATTATCTTCTTTGAACTGGATTATCTGAGTCTACACTGCCAGGTAATACTGTTCAAAGCAGATTATCTGGATTTTATACAGCTGTGTAGAAGGGAACCAAATAAGGAGTCCTCCTCTATATTAAGTTAATTTGTGTAGAGAATTTGAAGGTTAGATCACTGGTTTCAGTAGAGTTTGGGGAGATCTAAGTGACCATTTGGTAAAGCTCCCTGCTGAAGTTTGTTAGCTCTTGTAGGTCAACAGAGTTTCTACCTCTGGACTACCCAGCTTTCTACTCTGAGGGTACTCTGGTCCTTGCTTTTGAAGTTCTTCCTAGTTTGTCTATGAACCACTGACTGCTCTACCCCACACAATCCTGCTGTTGGACCAATTTATTTAATCAGCAACCTCTTGGTATTTGACCTTGGCTTCTCCTCAAGACCCTGATATTATGGGTTATTATTATATCTGAGTAAGAATGGAAATCTAAAGCTTGGCTAGTTTTGAACCCTGTGCCCTGCTTCCTCGCCAACTCCTGCTGTGGGAACCAGACATGGCAAACTCTTCTGTGATAGGACAACATCTTCAACAGTGCCTGAGAGAAGCTAAAAAGCTTAAGAAGACCTCCCCCCTCAATAAAATCCAAGATGGTTTGAGAACCTATAGAAGGGCTGGTGCCATCGCTGACAGCTTCAATCAGCTGCCTCTCACGCCCCTAACAGTGGGGTGGTCTGTATGATGGAACTTCTCACCTACCCACATGGTACACAGTGCTGCAGCCTCAGAACAAGCAACAATATACCATCTTCCAACAGTAGGGCGAAATATGACTCCATCTGTTCAGTTCAGAGGTGCTTCATTGTGTGGCAAGTATATCAATAACAGGAGTGAGAAGTCTCTGCTGGATGAAATTGGACTGCAACTCCCATCAGTCCTGGCCAGCATAGCCAATGGTGAGGAATATTGGGAGTTATGATGCAACACTAGGTAGGCACTGATCTAGAGACTCCTGCATAAATATGAGCTTTACATTATAAGGGACTATAATGGTTCCAGCCAAGGCCCATTACAAAGCTTATCGCTGCTGGAGGTATTTTCTGCATTCCTCATGGTTCACAAGTAAAGCGGTCTTCAGTTCAGTAGCTCTAAAAGAAGGAAATATAACCTAGAGGGCACATGATGTTGTTGGAACCGGTCCATTTTCCCACTTGAGTCAACTATGATCTACCTTTATCTTTGATAGATCAATTCCTGCCAGCTATTGCTTAGGAAATCCTCTGTATTTCTCAAAACAATCCCTTCTTAGCTAATGTCAAGTACATGGAATCAGGAGTGGGGCGAGATCTACGATATATGGTCCCTTCCACATAACCCTATATCCCAAAATATCAAGACAGAAAATCCCACAATATCTGCTTTGAACTGGGATATCAGAGTCCACACTCAGATAATGTGGGATTTTCTGCCTTGATATTCTGGGATATAGGGCTGTGTGGAAGGGCCCTATGAATCAAAGTGAATGAATACAGTGGGTTGTTGTAAGTTTTTCAGGCTGTATGGCAATGTTCCAGAAGCATTCTGTCCTGATGTTTCGCCTACGTCTATGGCAGGTATCCACAGAAGTTGTAAGGTCCTTTGAGAGTGCCTGCCATAGATGCAGGTGAAACGTCAGGAGAGAATGCTTCTGGAACATGGCCATACAGCCTGAAAAACATACAACAACCCAGTGATTCCGGCCATGAAAGTATTCGACGATACGAATGAATACATTTATTATGTGATTTTTCAAATTCAGTTCATATCCTTGAAAACTCCTATTATATCAAATACAAATTAATTCTACTTCTGATAACTGCAGGAAACAGGATCATAATGTTGTTATAAAAAAACTACCTAATTTATGAAGAGTATTGAGTTCAAATTCCTGCTTGGTCATAGAGACCCACTGTATGATCTCTGCGGCTTGATCTACAGTGCCTTATATTCTGGGATTTGATCCCAGATTATCTTCTTATCTCAGATTATCTGGCAGTGTAGACTCATATAATCCAGTTCAAAGCAGATAATCTGGATTTTATATGGCAGTGTAGAAAGGGCCAGAGTTTTCACTGCATACTTTTGGTATTTCACATGTCACAACCTCGCCATTTACTCTGCCCATATAAACTGGGTAACCCATGTAACTGTATCTCAGGGCAACACATAATTCACCTGTAAGCCTCAGAAGCTTACACCGACATATGTATATTTTCATATTATTTTCTCTAAAGCATTAGTAAATAAGCCTATAGGGGAAACAGTTTGTTGATGACTCTGCTCATGACTCCTTGAGGCATTTTATCCCCAGGGCAAACAGTGAGGGAAGCATCAGATGTTCCAAAGATTCACGCAAAATTTCTAAAAACACAGTATTTCAAATCTTAAACTAGATCACAATTAAGATGTAGTTCCAGGAAAGACCTTGATTTTACACATCTGTAAAGTTAGATAGTTTACCCCCCCCCCCCCCAAAAAAAAACCCCACTTTGAGTTCAAAGAAGAAAAAGGCATATAGGAGGAAGACTGCCTGAGTTGGTGGTGAGGAAAGAGAATTCAGGATGGCAGGAGGGAAAAAGTAGCAAAGTTAGTAGGCAGTCTAGGGCTCCTTCTAACACTACCATATACAATCCAGATTATTTGCTTTGATAATCATCTAGATGATATGGCAGTATAGAAGCGGCCTACATTTTCTAAGACAGGCAAATATGAATGTTTGGGCTAGTAGTCTCATAAAACACAGCAGGTGACCTTGAAGTATCTTTGGGGATAAGCACAGAAGAGCTGTCTCCCCTGCCATTGGGCACCTCTTGAAATCTAGGTGGAAAATGCGAAGAGGTGGCAGTGATATCTGTGCTGAGCATTCCATGCATTTCTAGCCAAATTGGTTAACGGTTTGGAGGCCAAGCCCTATGAGGAGCAGCTGAAGGAGCTGGATATGTTCAGCTACGATAAAATGCTGAGGGAGAACATGCTAGCCATGTTAAAATATCTGAAAAGGATATCACATTGAAAAGGGGGCCAGCTTGTTTCCTGCTTGCTCTGGAGACTAGGGCATAATGGAGAAAAGGATTGAAATAGCAGGAAAGAAGATTCCACCTGAACATTTTATTTATTTATTTATTTACGATATTTATATCCCGCCTTTCTTGACCCCGAAGGGGACTCAAGGCGGCTTACACCATAGGCAATAATTCAATGCCTTAACAACAATATGCATCCAATATACAATTAAATAAAATTTTCAGTAAAAAAAAAAACAAGATTAGAGACATTAAAACATTTAAAACATTGCAATTACTACTATAAATCACGTTATCCGCAATCATAGTCCTGGTCATTTCACATAAGTGTGCTGGAGTTTCCTTCTCTGGAGGTTTTCAAGGAGAGGCTAGATGGCCATCTGTCAGAGGTGCTTTGAGTGTGTGTTTCTGGAAGGCAGAATGGGGTTGGACTGGGTGGCCCTTGGGGTCCCTCCCAATTCTAGGATTCTCAGTTTTCCATAACAGGGCCAGGCTTTAGCACAGCTGGTTAATCACCAGTAGCAATAGATCTTACCAATAGAAAGGTTGGTTGTTTTAAGCCTGGGTCAGGGTGAGCACCTGACCTTCATCCCAACTTAATGTCCACCAGTTGTGAATAGAGAAATTGGGCACCTTTTAAACGGGGAGGTATTTTACGGTACCATAAAAGAAATACCAGAAAATGTTGCCAATCAAATGAAGGAGGAAGTCTATGATCAAGACTCTTTGTCATAGAAGATGGAGCAACAGCACCCTCTTGTGGCCGGAATCGAGCACAACCTCCAGGATGCCGAAGTTGGGAAAAATGTTGACATAATACCTCTATCTGTTGTCTGTTTTATCTGTTTAACAGCATTGAATGTTTGCCGTATATGTGTTCTGTGATCCACCCTGAGGAGAGCAGAATATAAATGCTATAAATAAACAATAAGTTATAATGCAGGTGGATACATCTAGCCTGAGAGTCCTCCTACCTGATTGATGCCGTCCTCATTGGCTTCCACTTTCTTTTGGATCTGCATCATCTGCCACATGTCTGACACGGCAGTGCCAGAGCCACTCTTGGACCTCTCCAGCAGGTCCGTCCCGGAAGGGAGCTTCTCCAGGCCGGAGATGTGCTGCTGGACCCCTTTGAGCTGCTTCCCCACGCCTTTCATCTTATCCTGCACCCCCTGGACATTGTCTTGCACCCCTTGCACTTGGTCCTGGAGTCCTTGGGCCTGGTCCTGGAAGCCCTGGACCTGCAGCTGAACGCCCTGGAACTGGTCTTCGATGCCACGGACCTGGTCTTCCACTCCCAGGAGGTTGGCCCCCACGAGGAAGAGCTTCTTCTCCAAGTCGGACAGGCGGGAGTCCACATCATCGCTCACGCCCTCGGCGGCCTTGCGTGCCTTCTCCTTCTGCCAGGCCTCTTCGGTGTCCATGCCCCCGAGGCCCCTATCCAGGGCGGCCTTCAAGAGGTCTCCCTTGGTTGGGGGCTCCCTCTCCGCCTTCACATCTTCCTGGATTTCCTGGAGGTTGAGGTGCCGCAGGATGGCGTGGAGAAGGGAGTGGAGGGCGTTGAAGTTGACCACGCCGCTCTCGGGGGTCCCGATGGACAGGTCAGCCAGCTCATACAAACTAACTTTGGGAGCCATCTCTCAACACACTCTCTCTCTCTCTCTCTCTCTCTCTACACCTTCTATTCTTTAATTTTTAAAAATATATATATACAAAAGTCTCTCTAGAAATATATATCTATGAAATAACTGACCCTCCAGGAAGAAAATATGCACCTTTGTGGAGGTGTGTGTATAAATAGAATATATAAACACAAGTAGTGCAATGGAAAGTCGTGCAATTCCCTCTCCTTTTCAGAAAGACCCCTTAGGAGCCTCCCTACAACCCAGCCCTCACCAGTCTAAACTTTCCTCTCATGCAACTCTCTCTCCTTGTGTTTTGCTCCCCATAAGCGAATGCTCTCCCACCCCCCATCACGAAAGGAGCTTGGCTCCCTCCTGCTCCCAGCAATGCCCTCCTGCTGTCCCCCTCGACGCCTGTCTCTCGGGCACCTGCGCCTCCCGGGCAGAGAAACAGAGGCAGAGAGAGAAAGGGAGAGAGGAGGGAGGTTCTCCGCCGCCTTCCAAAAGGAGCCCCCGCCCCCGACGTCACAACGCAGCCTCGTTCCAGCCCCGGCGTTCCATTGGATACCTCACAGACCGCCCCATTCCAGGATTCGACGCCCACGTGCCTTTGTTTACCTCTCCGGCGGACAGACGCCGTTGCTGGGAGACCGCGTGGCACCTTCCGCGCGCCGCAAAGGACGAGTTCTTGTCCCTGGCCAGCAGCGGGGTGGGATGTGACTGGTTAAAAATACCCTTTCCAGTGCTCTGGATTTTGAAATACTCCTGGGCAAATAAATACATAGGATCCCAGGCTCCAAGGGCCGTCCGTTCTGCAACGCCCTTGGAACACACAGTCAAAGCACTCCCGGCAGATGGCCACCCGGCTTCTGCTTTAAAAAAATCCCAGAGGAGGAGACTCCACCACACTCCCAAGTATTCCATTGCCCAACACGTTTTCTCTAATGTTTAGGTGGAATCGCTGCGTGATTTAAACAATGTTTAGTCATTTTAAAGCATTAACCAATTGCTTTCATTGCTTTTATCATTTACTAGCCGTCCCCTGCCACACCTTGCTGTGGCCCAGTCTGTGTAGATGTGTTTTGTGGGTGTATATATGTGTATATATATTCAGAGGCGGCCCCAGCGATTCCGCGATGTAAGCGCCGCGTGAGCGCCACCGGCTGGGCGGGCGTCACCAGCTGGGAGGGGCACCGCGGCACCACCTCGCTTCAGCGCCCCCACCCTGCCGCCGCCCGGTGCCGCCGCAGCCATTTCTGCGCATGCCCAGCGCCTGTAGTTTCTTCTGCGCATGCGTGAATGTCTGCGCATGGGCACTGAGTCCCGAGCGCGCCTGCGGCTTTGGAGCCAGCGCGCAGGTGTGCTCGGGCCGCAGTGCGCATGCGCGGACGTTCGCGCATGCGCAGAAATGTAGTGCTTCGGGAGGCTGCAGCACGCCTCCCGAAGCACAGACATTTCTGCGCATGCCCAGAAGCAACTACAGTCCGTGCTTCGGGAGGTGTGTGCGGAAGCGGCGGCGGTGGAAGCGGCGGCGGCATGATGCGGCGGCCGGGGGGGGGGGGCGCCAAAATTTACTTCGCGTACTCCCCCGGAAAAGGTCAGGCCGGCCCTGTATATATTTGTGTATATATGTGGTTTTGCACATGCGTCCTGTGGCCCAATCCCTGTGTGTGTTTTGTATGTATATATGTGGTTTTGCACATGCGTGCTGTGGCCCAGTCTTTGTGTGTGTTTTATTTATTTATTTATTAGTCAATTTTATATTCCGCTCCTCCCTGCAGGCTCGGGGCGGATCACAACACAAAAATAAAATGCGCAATACAATGCACAACAGTTTCCATAAAACAATAAAAACACAATTCGAATCAAAAGCCAGCTTATTACAAATCATCGGTCATAGTTTGAACGTTAGAGCCACCTCTTTCAAGTCAGCCAAAGGCTGTTCTAAAGAGGACAGTCTTGCAGGCTCTTCGAAAGGGCCCAGTTCATGTATTGCCCGGACATGATTGGGGAGCGAATTCCAGGTCATAGGGGCCACAAATGAAAAGGCCCGTTGTCTTGTACTGGACAGATGACAGGCGCGGGGTGATGGAACAACCAGTAGGTTCTGCTCTTCTGAGCGCAGTGATCTCGGGAACGTACGGGTAAGGCGGTCCCTTAGGTACTCAGGCCCTAGACCGTGCAAGGCCTTAAAGGTTAGCACCAACACCTTGAAGGCAATCCGGCACTCGATGGGGAGCCAGTGCAGTTGCCGTAAAATAGGTGTAATATGCTCCTTACTGGTGCTCCCACCAGCAGCGGCGGCGGCATTCTGCACCAGCTTGAGTTTCCGGATTGTCGACAAGGGAAGACCCACGTGGAGGCGTTACAGTAGTCCAGTCTCGAGATGACCGTCGCCTGGATCACCGTGGCCAGGTCGTCCCTGGACAGGTAGGGTGCCAGTCGCCCTAGCCTGGCGGAGGTGGTAAAAACGCCGTTTGCTGACCATGGCGACCTGAGTCTCCATGGTCAGCAAAGGGTCCAATGGGACACCTGAGCTCTTTACGAGGATGACGGGCTAAGCTGCTCGCCATCCAGGGTAGGCAACCGGCACTCATCCAGCCCAGGGCGACCGGGCCACAAGATCTCCGTCTTCGACGGATTCACCTTCAGCCGGCTGGCACGCAGCCAACCAGTCACGGCTTCCAGGCATAGATGGAAACAATCGGGTACGGTGTCCTGCCCACCGTCCATTCTCAGCAGAAGCTGGGTGTCATCCGCATACTGATAACACTCCAGACCAAAGTCGCGAACCAGCTGTGCCAGGGGGCGCATGTAAATGTTGAATAATAAGGGCGAGAGGATGGCCCCCTGGGGGACCCCACAACTTAATGGGAGTCTCCCGGAGACCTCCTCTCCCCTCTCCACACGTTGTCCCCGGTCCCGGAGGAAGGAGGCCACCCACTTAAGGGCAGTCCCCCTCACCCCAGTCACGGCTAAACGGTGGGCCAACAATGCATGATCTACAGTATCAAATGCTGCTGTTAGGTCTAACAAAACAAGCAGGGCTGACCCACCCTGGTCCAGCTGGCGGCGAAGTTGGTCTGTAATGGCGGTGAGCACGGTCTCCGTCCCATGCCCAATACGGAAGCCGGACTGGAAGGGATCAAGTCCAGCTGTGTCTTCTAAGAACTGCTGCAGCTGATCCGCTGCTGCCCTCTCAATTACTTTGCCTAGGAAAGGCAAGTTGGAAACCGGCCTGTAATTGGAGGAGCCGAGGGATCTAACCGGCTTCTTCAGCAGCGGTCTTACCATAGCCTCTTTTAGTCCCCCGGAAGACTCCTTGCTCAAGGGAGCTATTTATGATCGTGCCCAGGGGCGCGTAGCCCCTCCCGGCAAGGTCTAATTAGCCAGGAGGGCACGGGTCGAGGGAGCAAGTAGTAGGTCTAGCTGCAGCAAGTAGCTTATCGACAGCTGCTGCGTCCAGCAGTTGGAAACGGGTGAAGGTGGGCCGCCCCGGTGGCGGCGGAGTCTCGAGTTCAACCACTGTATCAAGGGTGACTGGGATGTCCCGGCGGAGGGTCGAAATCTTGTCGGCGAGTAGTTCTGGAAGGCCTCAGCTGTAGGAGCCAAATCCTTATCGTTTAGGACCGTCGGAATTGTGGTCAATGACCGAATTATTCTAAAAAGTTGAGCTGGGCGTGAACTAGCCGACTCTATCAGGGAGGAATAATGAACCTTTTTGGCCTCCCTGATAGCATGCTCATAAACCTCTTTAAATTGTTTATAAGCTGATTTCGATGCTCCGTCACGGCGAACCCGCCACACACCCTCTAACTGTCTCTTCCTCCGTTTCATCGCTCGGAGCTCCTCGGTAAACCAAGGAGCGCGATTTCGGCGGGGGATGAGAGAGCGTCTGGGGGCGATCTCGTCTAAGGCTGTGGTCAGAGAGGTGTTCCAACAGTCCACTTGCCTGTCGACTGAGTCGCTGGGGAGTTCCAAATCCCTCAGAGCATTCAGGAACCTAGTGGGTTCCATAAGTCTCCTTGGGCGAACCAAAATGGGTTCGGCACCCTTACCGAAGGGGGGCCACCTCGAGACGGACTTCCAGGACACTGTGATCCGACCATGGAACCTCTTCAAGAGAGGCTAGGGTCACTTGAATTCCGGCCGCGAAGATGTGTGTATATAAGTGTATATAAGTGTATATGTGTGTGCATATATATGTGTGTTTGTGTATATATGTGGTTTTGCGCATGCGTGCTGTGACCCAATCTGTGTGTGTTTTGTGTGTGTATATGTGTGTGTGTTTGTGTATATATGTGGTTTTTCGCATGCATACTGTGGCCCAGTCTGTGTGTGTGTTTTGTGTGTATGTGTACATGTAGGTGTATATATATATATGTTTATATATGTGTGTTTGTGTATATATGTGGTTTTGTGCATGCATTGTAATTTATGTTTTTGGCTTTTTAAATATCTTCTGCTGTGTTTTTCAGTGTTTTTATGAGTGACGGTCAATCGTTGGCCTGATAGGTGTCTTGTGTCCAAATTTGGTGTCAATCTGTCCAGTGGTTTTTGAGTTATATTAATCCCACAAACGAACATTACATTTTTATTTATATAGCTTACTGTTGTTGGCATTGAATGAATGCCTGTTGTGAAGCCGCTCTGAGCCCCCCTTCGGGAGGGGTGAGAAGGACAGAATACAAATATGCAAAATAAATAAATAAATCCCTTTTTCCTGCAGTTTGAACCCAAAATATAAGAAGAAAAATTGTGGATTAAAAAAAACCAATTGAATGCTTGTATTTGCATATTAAAAGGTGAAGGCTTCCCCTAAGTCTAGTCATGTCCAGCTCTGGGGGCTGAGGCTCATCTCCACTTCTCAGTCAAAGAGCCGGCATTGTCCGTAGATGCCTCCAAGGTCATGTGGCCAGAATGACTGCATGGAGCGGTTACCTTCCCGCAGAAGCAGTACCTATTGTTCCACTCACATTTGCATGCTTTCGAATTGCTAGGTTGGCAGAAGCTGGGCCTAACAGCGGGGGCTTACCCTACTCCCCAGATCTGAACCGTGAACGTTTCGGTCAGCAAGTTCAGCAGCTTAGTTGTTGAACCTGCTGTATCTTGTCCATAATGGGATATCTTGGAAAAGGGGACCAAGTCTAAGCACAAAATTAATTTTATTTTTATATACACTTTATCCAAGATTCTGAAAGTAATTTTACACAATATATTTTTAATTTTTCCTTCACTAAACTAATGTTTGTTTACACTGAATCCTCCAAACGCAAAGGGGTTGCTATCTCATGCCAGTCAGGGGGACAATGGTGGACTCTGGAGCCCTTGGGATCAGGGATCCTAAATCAGGGGTGCTAGGCCTGTATTTGTTGCTGTTACTTTTTAAAAAGTCATATTGGATCCTATTTGTTTTTAAGGGGTTTATTTTAAAACCACTAACAAGATTTCAATACACTGTCAGTCCCCAAGTTACGGACAAGATATTTATCATTTATTTATTTAAAACATTTATATTCCGCCCTTCTCATCCCAAAAGGGACTAAGAGTGGAGCACAGCATATATACGGCAAACATTCAATGCCGGGACAAGAATTCATATAAAATAGGTTCCCTAGGTTTGTTTTTAAGTTGAATGTGTTTGTAAGTTGGAACATGAACATTTTTAAGTGTCACTCCAGCCAAAAATGTATCTTTTTTATTTTTGGTTAGCATAGGGAAGAATTAATACTTATGTGGTGTTAGTTTTGCTGTCTGTGCCCCTGTTCAGAAGATTTCACCTCACTTTCTGCCCCTGTGATACTTGGATTATGAAAAGGATTGTTGTTGAGCATCGAAACCTCCACCGGGTCAAAATATTATATTAGTAAACTTGGCACTGCAGCAGAGAGGTGTCAGGAGGCGAAGTTTCAAGGATTGGCCATAAGGATGCATAGAGCAGCTACCTGCACCAGCACCAGCTACTTGCACCCACAATACCTTTTTGCCACTTTCTCCTCCTCTTTACTAGTTATATCGTCTTTAACCCCTAAATAAACCTGACTATCCTTATTTTCTGCCTCTCTGTCTCTCTTTTCACTCTGTGTCTCTCTTTTCACTCTCTGAGACCTTTTGTCACCCACTTCCATGTTCTGCAGCCAGTCCAGTGGCCGCTCAGGCAGCATGACTCACAGCACTCCACAGCCCTCCAAAACCCTAGAAGCAGAACCCACTTTCCCATTTCCCCTTGAAATCGCCTAACCTTTTCCCCGATAATCCCATGCCAATGATAACCTCCCCGAGGATACTAAAAACTACCCTGTCAGAGGGTTTTCCTGGTATCTGCAGATCTCTTGTGTGCATCGTCCCTTCTCTTTGGATATCTATCTAACTACCCATTTGCAGAGTTCCCTCGATATCCATGGACTTTTTTGTGTGTGCACGTGCTTTTACTATATTATATTTTATGTCTCAATATAAAATTCTTTTGGGAGAAGTATGCCACCGACCAAGTCTCTGTGATGACTTTTCACCCACATTTCCTGACCCGGGAAGTTCATCCAGCATCCAGCTATCTTCCTAGGGATCATTTACATAAGAAGGACTCAATCACCTGCCACCTTTAGGACAGTCCATCTCTACTGGTCCCATGGACCCCCGACTGGGTGAAGAGTGACAGGATTCATATTGCAAATCATAGTGGAAAGACCATGGTCTTGAAGAGTGGTGAAGAAACTGTTGCTGTTCTGTCCCTAAGTCAAACCTAGTATGGTATTTTCTTAGCAACATTCATTCAGAGGTTTTTTTTGCCTTTGCCTTCTTCTGGGGCTGAGAGAGTGTGACTTTTGCCCAAAGGCACCCAGAGAGTTTCCATGGTTAGTAAGATGCATCAAGCAAACAATTCTGAATTCATTCAGTTTCTTGGCCATCTGCAGGGCCTTGTAATGAGATTTTCTGCAGAAGAGATAGGATAGAAGTTATGCCTGGACCAACCGTTTCAGGACTTACAAGCCAGATACAAGATATATATACTGTCTTTGCTGTTTTCTGGTGGGGTGGCATTGAGATTCTTCTTGGGCGGCAGAATAAACTGCAGATGCTGCTTCTCCTGACCCAAAAGCCTGAGGCATGGACATGGATCTTGGAAGATGAAAGTAAAATGTCGCTCCCCCCCTGTCCCCTTTGCCCTTTCCCTCAGGCAGCAAAATGTTTTGAAATAACTTAAGATATTCTATAAATAGCCTTCTGCTTTCCTTAAAATTTTAAGATTGAAAGCTGTATCTGCGCTGCAGAATTATAGCAATTGGACGCCCCTTCTATAACACAGATTATCAAATCACAAAATTCACATTATCTGCTTTGAACTGGATTATATGAGTGTACACTGCCATATAGTCCAGTTCAAAGCAAATAATCTGGATTTTATATGGCAGTGTAGAAGGGGCCATTGTCATTGCTCAATGCTATGGGATGCCAGGATTTGTAGTTTTGTGAGCCATCACTGTCAGAAAGCCCTGGTGCTGCCCACAACAGACTACAAATCCCAGAATTCCATAGGACAGAGCTATCAAACTGCTATAATTCTGCAGTATTAATGGTCTCTGAGCTTTAAAAAAAACCACACCATCATGTGTGATAAAATTCCTGAACTCTATTTTGACCAGACAAAAAGGATTTGTTTTCCTCAAAATTGTGGATATTAACTTCAGTCTCCAGAATCCTTGTTCATGAGCCACAATAGTAAGAACATAAACCCAAAATATCTGAAGGGCCAAAAGTTTAGCCATGCCAATACAATCAAACTCGAAAACCATAATTAATATTCAAGAGCTCAAAATCTATTGAGATATTCATATGTCTAATAAAACATCCAAGCTGCTATTTTAATACTTTGTTTCTTTTGTTCTATCCACCTGTATACCAGGGTGCCTTGAATTCTGCAACAGTCCCGGTTGGTTTCCATCCAGTCCTTCCTCTCTGGGAGTTACAGGGAAGACTGGTCTTATTCTCCGTTTCCTCAGTTTCCTAGATTCTTGGATCTATTATTCCAAAAGCAAAGGGGCAAATTTAGTAGGCAAAGCTCTCATTAAATGTCCTGTGCACAGTGAGTTATGAGTAAGATGCAACTGAGCTATATTAAACTTACTTCTGTGTAAATGTGTACAGGGTCATCTGTATCTCTGCTAGCTCCCCCGGAAATTTTGGGTATGACTTTGTAGGAATCTATTCCTAATGAAGAAGTACTTTCAGAGAAAACAAAATTCTTTCAGAGAAGCTATGTTTGTTTTCTGAACGGATTATTCACTTTGAATGTTACGAAGTCTATTTTCATCATCATCATGAGGTCCATTCCCCTGATGCTGAGAAATGAATGCCATGCTTTCTGCAGAATTTCAGATATGTAATTAGACATCCAGATCACATGGTGATGGCTGATTACTGTGCTCTCAGCTATGCTTGTATAACATATTGTTTGAGGACCGCTACATCTGTAGGGATACCAAGGTGCTTGTTTATAAAGCTATTGTCCTCCCAATCCTGTTATATGCCTGCGAAACGTAGACTGTCTATAGATGTCCTGAAATTTCAAGTCCTGAAATGATTCCATCAGTGTTGCCTCCGACAAATCCTGCAAATCTCTTGGGAAGACAGGTGGAGAAATGTCAGCGTGCTGAAAGAAGCAAAGACCATCAACACTGAAGCAATGCTCCTACAGTATGTCATCAACTTATCTGGACTGGCCATGTTGTCTGAATACCCAGTTACCGTGTTCTAAAGCAGTTGCTCTACTCCGAACTCAAGAACAGAAAACGGAAGGTTGGGGGACAGGAAAGGAGATTTAAAGATGAGCTTATAGCCAACCTTAAAAACTGTGGCATAGACACAGAGAACTAGGAAGCTCTGACCCTTGAGCGCTCTAGCTGGAGGTCAGCTGTGACCAGCAGTGCTTTGGAATTTGAAGAGGCATGAATGGAGGGCGAAAGAGAGAAACATGCCAAGAGGAAGGTGCGTCAAGCCAACCCTGGCCAGGATCGCCTTCCACCTGGAAACCAGTGCCCTCACTGTGGAAGAACATGTGGGTCAAGAATAAGGCTCCACAGTCACCTATGTACCCACTGCCAAGACACCACACTTGGAAGGCCATCATACTTAGACAATAAGGGATAGCTTAACTAGAGAAAATGCCCACTTAAAATCCAGTTTCTGCCTCTTGCAGAATTATGGGGTTTGTAGTTTAGTGAGACTGGGTAAAGCCTCCTCCCTAAACTACAAACCCCAGAATTCTGCAGGAGGCAGAAAACAGATTTCAAGTGGATTTTTTTTCCTGTAGTGTAATGAAGTAGAACACAATTAGGCATACAACAAAGGTGGTCATTTCCCCAACTCTTAACTGATGTGGAAGATAACAAATCCTGGCTGTTGTGTAAGAACACTATCTCTAAAACCACAAGATACTGCATGATAAAGCATATTTCTTTGCAATATTCTCTGCTTTCTCCAAGTGTTTGGCTAGACAGCAACATTTCCTTTCTGTCCTGACTGCAATGCAGAGGTAGTGGAGTGATTTTCTATATATAGTCCCTAAAGTGCTCAGGGACCCCCTTTATAGGTGCACTGCAAAGGCAGTCATTGCGTTCCTCTTGCAGCTGAGATGCAAACAGAACACAAAGCATCTGATGATATCCTATCAGGCAGGAACTAGTGCCCATGTGTCCACTTCTAACACCAAGCAAGAAAAATCTATCATTATCATCATTGCCATCGTTGCCAGCAGCAGCATCTTCCTCTGTACCCTGCCTTTTCCCTCAAATGGGGGATTCCAGGCAGCTCACAAATTAGAATGACAATATACAGAAAGGCCAACATAAAATTTAACTGTTAATGATATTAGATAATCAAAGGGAGTGTGCATCTTATCACACAATTGAAAACAACACAGCGCCCCTTTAAAATCAATTTTTTAAAAAAGCTTCAGGGTTGTTTTTTAAAGGTCTTTGCCTGTTTCACATTCTGTTTCAATACCCACTCCTCTCCATAACCATTGACTTTTTTCCCTTGGTCATATTCAATCTGTTCTGCTCTATAAATCAAGGATTAAGAAAATGACCATATTGAGCAGTTCCCAGTGTGTTTTTCAAATTGGACTATGTCTGCCATGATTCTTTTCTGCACCAAGTGCTCCATTGCATTTCCAGCACATGGGCTTTCTCAGCCTTTGGTGGGAAGAGCCTTTGTGCTTTCTCTTGCTCTCCGTGATTATAAATTCCCCCTCCACAATATTTCTGAGAGCCGTACCAGGAGTAACCAAATGGCAGAAACTATGGGGGAGGATGAGAGCTTTGCCACCCCATCAATCCTACCCAACATGGCTAAGGAAAGGGGTTGGAGGAGTGATAGTTTAAAGCAGGGGTCCTCAAACTAAGGCCTGGGGGCCAGATACAGCCCTCCAAGGTCATTTACCCGACCTTAACTCAGGGTCAACCTAAATCTGAAACGATTTGAAAGCACACAACAACAACCCTAGCCAAAAGCAGGCCCACACTTCCCATTGAAATACTAATAAGTTTATATTTGTTAAAATTGTTCTTCATTTTAATTATTGTATTGTTTTAAAGTGGTGTTTTTCGTTGTTGTTGTTTTGCAATATAAGTAATATATATGCAGAGTGCATAGGAATTCATTCATGGTTTTTTTTTCCAAATTATAATCCGGCCCTCCAACAGTTTGAGGGACTGTGACCTGGCCCTCTGTTTAAAAAGTTTGAGGACCCCTGGTCTAAAGCATCTGGAGAGTGAGCCATTCCCCACATTAGATGTAGGCCCAAGTCAAGATTTGCACTACATTTGGAATAGTTTTACAAGGTGACCCACCTATAAACACCTTCACCATTAGGCGCAGTGAAAATAATACTAGCATCACGTTCCTAAATCAGTATTCCAACTATATGTCGGACCCCATCTCCTCATTACCAATAGATATCAGGAGGGAAAGTAGCATTAGAAATCACTTTTCAGGGTGAAACCCAATTCCTTAATCAGGAATGATCATCTTCAATTTGAACATACAAAAGACTTGCCTGGAAGTAAATATATGGCATTTCCAGTTTACAGCAGTGACTATCGGGTTCTCTTAAACGCTGCTTGTCCATATGTTGTGTCTTTGGCATCAAAACCGTCCTGCAGATGGCAGCATATCACATGAAATTGAGCACAGACTGTTTTCTACAAAGCTTGCCAGGAATGCCTACAACAAATACGGGTATTATATACCCATTGCTTCAATGAGACTGTAGCCTGCATTAGTTTTGAAGCATGCTCTAATCTAATCAAATACAGCCACTTGGATAAAAACAAATCCTTGTACCAAATGTGAGGGGGGGGGGGGGAGGGTTTGGGTTCCCAAGTACAGTAATTTAATCTACTTATAGACTATTGGATATTCTTTGTGACCAAATATGATTATCTTCCAAGGGCAGTATTGGTGGCAGGTCCATAAGTGACTGTAGAGACCTATTATGAATCCAAATACTTATAGAACAGAAATAAGGGATCTCATGTGACCCTTTGGCTGCACAGTTCCCATCCTCACAATATAAAGGATGACCATAGAATGATCACAGATGATCCATTTACTCTACCTCCATTTACTCTACCTCCATACCCCCCCCCCCCCCAGCATTTCAGCATATGCCTTTTCAATATCCACTTTCTTAAACATGGGAGTATTTGCGTGAATATCTGAGATTTAAAGTAATGAATTACAGGTAACCTTGTTAACGAACAAATTCTCTTTTGGAGTAAGGCAACAAAATGTAACAAAAAACCCCATGTAATTAGCAATGCTGTTTTATTGATCCAATAAGGAACAGAATTTAGTAGCTTTCCAAAGTTATATTTGGAGACATTTTATGGGGACTTAGACAGGAATTCTTCAAATCTTTCATCATTCTCTTATCAATTCTATTTTTCCCTCAAAAAAAGTAAAGGTAAAGGTAAAGGTTTCCCCTGGCATTAAGTCTAGTCATGTCATGCCATGTTCTCCCACTTACAATGTAAAATCATTTTACTTTATTTTTTAAAAAATATCAATAAAAATTAATTTTAAAAAGTTTAAAAAGACTCTGGGAAAGGAAATTGCGGTAATAGGAAAAATGGTGAAAACGGAAAATGATAGGGAAATAAAAGAAGCAATAATAGAATGTGCACAAGCAGTAATAGTATTAGGATGGAAAGATAAATCAAAATGGACAGTAAACAAATGGTCTCATTATATGGTGGAACAAATGGAATTTGAAATTATGAATGGGAAATTAAATGCTTCAAAAATTAATGAAAATAGAATGAGAAAAATGGAAGAAAGAGGGACAAGGGTAAAGAATCATATTATGAATCATTCTGGAGATCAAGCCATAAGAAATAGGATACAAATGTTATATAGTATATAGAATGGAAAGGTATAAAGATAAAGATATAAAAAAATGTCTCCATAAGAAATGAATATGTAAAAGGGAATAATCCTCATGTTGGTGGTGGGAATTGTAAATGTTCTGTGAGTGTTTGGTATGTTTTTTTTTGTGTGTGTTAAAATAAAATAAAAATTTGTTTAAAAAAAAAGACTCTGGGGGGTAGTGCTCATCTCCATTTCTAAGCTGAAGAGCCGACTTTGTCCGTAGACACCTCCAAGGGCAAGTGGCCGGAATGACTGCATGGAGCGCCCTTGCTTTCCTACTGGAGCGGTACATAATTATCTACTCACATTTGTATGTTTTCAAACTGCTAGGTTGGCAGAAGCTGGGCCTAACAGTGGGAGCTCACCTCACTCCCCAAATTTGAACTGGTGACCTTTTGGTCAGCAAGTTCAGAAGCTCGCGGTTTAACCTGCTGCACCACTGCAGGTTAAAAAAAAGTAATAGAAGATTAACTATGCAATGCAAGAAGCTGCTTTCATCACCCTAATGACTTCTGAAAAGTAACTTTCTAGGCTCTGTGAAATACAGAGCTATTTCTTCTCCAGAAATCTATCACAAGGGGAAAACTCATCTATCCAGAGGGGTACTTTAGTAATGCTATCTCCTTTCTCATTAGATGCTGCTTTATCACAATATTAGGCTGGTGAAGGATGACTTCTCACATGATGGTAAGAATGCCCTTTGGGTTTTATACTTATTTGGACAACTGAGTACTAGTAACAAGCAAAACAGTCCAGCCCTCCTGTATTTTCTGTTTCCTCGTGTTTCCAGGAGGAGGAGATGAAAAGCATGTAAAATGTTTTGTGGCTTCCAGTCTAGCTCTTGCATTCCCATACTCTAACCAGAAACTCTAGATTTAAAATAATTACTTCAACAATTGTCTGCATCAGCAACTCTTAATGCCTCCTTTTGGGATGCTCTTCCCATAGGTTTAAATGATAACAATACCAGTTGCATTTCAGTGCTAATCTGAAACCTGCTTATTTACTCATAGTGATCATATCAGATTGGTTCTGCTATACCAAACCGAAGGATTATTTTGAACTATTTTTATTTTTAATGTGTTTGTTTACTAATTTTATTCTGTCATCTTTAGATACAAGGCAGACTAGAAATAGTTCACATGAATAATTGTTATCATGTGCTTGAGAAGAACAACACAAAGATGGAAAAATGTTGTTCAGCCAGGCAGCTCATAATAAAGGTTTGCTCTTTAGTGTCACCATTAAGTGGAGGCACCCAACAGTGCTTCCAAAGCTAGGCCTGGACGCAGCCCCTGTTGTTTCTTCTATACCAGGGGTGCTCAGAATGGTGATCGGGATCACCAGGGTGATCTTTGGGCCTCATCCTGGTGATCTTGAGGCCCCTGACCAGGTTTTTTGCAGTTGGTCCTCTTCATGCGCCCCTGCACGCTGCAAAGAAGTCCTCCGTCGTTGCTCCTCCCCGCTCGCGCGCCGCTTCCAAAAGCTCCAGAGTCCAAGAAGCAGAATGGGCCCCCTCTTTTGGATTCCTCCTCCTCCTCCCTCCGTCCTTCTCCAGCCACTCAGAGTCATAGGAGACCAAAGGGGGCGGGCCTGGATGACGCGATGCATGGCTGGCCCCGCGCGCATGTGCAGAAGCGCCCATTCTGCCTCTCGGACTTCTCGTGAGCTCTTGGAGGCGGCACGCATGCTGGAGGCGTGGAAATAAGAGCAACGACAGAGGAGGAGGAGAAGGACGCTTTGGGGTCATTTCCTTACCGCATCTCAAAGGTCGGTCTTTTTACTTTGAGGTGGGTGCTTGATTGTTCTGTGGCATGTCTCTTTGTTTATTTTTAATGTTTAAAAATGTCCTTTAGCTCCAAAGCCTCTCTGCTTGCTTTGTTCCTTGAGAAATATATGTTGGGGAATATGGAAATGTGGGAGAAATGGGGTGGTTGGATGTATTTTTACATGTCCCTTTGTTTACCTTGCTGAGTATTAAATGGCCTTGCAGTTCAAAAGCCTCTCTTCTTACTTTCTGGCTGATAATATGTGTGGTAATATGGCAGTGTGGGAGAAATGGGGTGGTTGGATGTATTTTTATGCTCTGTTTTATATTGTTGTTATTAAATTGAAATGTTGATGTTTTATAACTTCATTTTATGTAAACTGCCCCGAGCCTGCTGGAAGGAGCGGTACGTAAAAATGAATAATAAATATAAATAAATAAGAAAATAGTTATACGTTTTACATTTCTGGGTAGGTGATCTTTGGGACTTGGTTTTTTAATCAGTAGCTCCCATGCTGAAAAAGTGTGAGCACCCCTGTTCTATACCCTTAAATTCAGTGATTTTGTTGTGCCTACCCACACTCATTGTACAAACTCTGGTGAGCAACTTGTTGACTGCTCTTTGATCACCAATAACATACCTGCAAAGTTGAGGGTCATAAAAACTGTTTACAAATTGTATGCTGTGTTTATAGTAATTTGGCAATCTATCTCCAAAAATGACCTCAGATTTGCTCCATTATCTAGGTTTTTTACAACTTGCTTTGATGTTTGTTATTTTGTAATATGTGCCTAGGATGTCTGGGGAGTAAAGGGTTAGTTGCAAGGCTGAATAGATTATAGGGTTACAGCCTGTGCTGGATGGGGTTACACTCCCCCTGAAGATACAGGTTCACAGCTTGGGAGTGATCCTGGACTTATCATTGAGCCTGGAACCCCAGGTTTCGGCAATAGTTAGCATGCCCAGATTACCCATAAGGCCAACCTAGGCCATGGCCTAGGGGCGCAAGCCGGGGGGGGGGGCACAGATCACGGACCAAATAATAATAATAATAATAATATAAAAAACTGGTCCGTGCCCCTCTTTCCCCTTTCTCATGCCCCTCCTCGCTCCTTCTCCCAGCAAAGTCTCTGCTCCGTCCCCTTCGTCTCTCGCTCTCTGGGCTGCAGCGGGGCCCTCCCATTGATCCATTGATTTGCCCACAGGTCTCTGGCTTGCCTGACCTCCTGGCTCCCGGGGAAGCCGTCTCCATGGCGACTCGCCTGGCTCCCCCAGGTGGCAGACTGTAAATTCCTGCAGCCAGAGTCAAGTGGCAGAGGGCGGTGGGAGGGAGGGGAGAAGGAGGAGTAGGAGGCAACTAGGAGGAAAGAAAGAAAATAAGGAAGAGAGGGAGGGAGGGAGAGGGGAAAGGGCGTTGCTTGGGTGAACCTCTCCAAGGTCCCCAGCACGAGACCACACCAACCCAGGCTCGCTCCTGCGCTCTCGGCCCAAACCGGGGTGGCCTGCTTGGGCAAAGGGAGCCGCGGGAGGGAGGGAAGGATCAAGGCTAGGGTCTGGCTCTCCTGCCTTCGGGAGCAGCCGAACAAAAGCCGCACAAACCCCAACCTGAATCCTCCCTCGGTCTGCGGGAGCACACGCCAAGCGGCATCTCTCTCTCTCTTGCTCTCTCTTTCTCTCTGTCTCGTGCACGTCTTTGGAGCGAGTTTGCACCCGCTGCACTCTCCCCAAGCCTCCCGAGGAGACCTTCAGAGCACAGCGGAGCTTTCCAGCCGGTGGGAATGGGGACCTTGGAGGTGGCGGGATGGTGCCTACTCGCCTTTCTTTTCTGCTACGGAGGCATCATAGCGAAAGCCAGCCAAGTGTGGGTCTGAGTGGTGTGTGTGTGTGTGTGTGGGGGGGGGCAGTAGAGGTTGCCTTAAAGGGGGCATAATTCCCCTTTAAGTGTGGCCTAGGGTGCAAAAAGGTGTTAATCCGGGCCTGATGGTTAGGCAGGCTTTTACACAATTAAAACTTGTGCACCAGTTGCGCCCGTACTTTGGGAATTCAGACTTGGCTACAGTAGTCTACTCTCTGGTTACATCCTGAATAGACAGACTGTACATGGGTTTACCTTTGAAGACTGTTCAGAAACTTCAAGTGTTCCAATGGGCGGCAGCCAGGTTCAACACCAGAGCTGGGTACAGGAAGCACACAACCCCCTTGTTACATTTTAATTGATGTTTTAATTGTTTGGTTTTAATTGTACTTGTTTATTTAATATATGTGTGTATGGCATCAAATTGCTGCCTGTTGTAAGACCACCTAGAGTTCCCTCCGGGGTGAGAAAGGCGGGATATAAATATGGTAAATAAATAATGAAATAATGAAATAAGAAAAGGGTTGAAGTCTGCCAAAAACTTCAAAACACTTTAAGTTGCTGATATGAAACACAAAAAATATTTCAAAAACATTAAAGGAGATTGTATCAAACACCAATATCAACACTGAGTAACAACTGAATTGATAAAAATGTCAAATGTGTGGGGAAAAGTGTGCAGTATTCTGTTTTTCAAATTTCGCATCCAATACATTAAAGTTAGCTTCAATATTTAAAAAGACTTTTTGTATAGCAGCTGAACTGTAGTGAATAGGATGTCAGAGTCACTGCTCATTACCATAAACTGTTTACATATCAATTGCAGGACAGCAATAGATGTTCTGCAATTGCTGGCTGAAATGAATGCTTCAAAAAGGCTGTTTCCAGTTTGAGCTAAACAGCCTTGGCTTCGGAATGCTTTAAAGATCACACTGAATAAAGCCATTTTTAATCATATTCTCTGCCTAAAGTGCTGCCTGGAAGTCCCATTGCAGTTTTGCTTTATTGGAAATGTTACCCAATTGTCTTAACATCAAGGCAATTTTCCATACACAATTTTAGGTATCTGGAGAAGGAAAGTCGATTCCCTTCCATTACCTAATGTGTGCTGCCAGTCAAAAGTTTTAACCTCAGCAGGACCACAAAGCTCCAATGTCAGGTATTATATCACAAACTTCCAATTACGAGCATGAAGGAGTCTCAAATAATATCCCGGTTTTTGGTTTTTATTGTTATTTGAAAGACCTTGTGATTGCATTGTAAATATGCTTCTGGAATGTTGCCCTCTGGGAAATTAACAGAAGAAATTATAAGCAAGCAACCAGCAGGGAAACATTACAGTCCTTTCTTTCGCTGCCTTTTTACTAAAAATGCAGCCACACCATGGAGGCCTTTCACTTAAAATTAGAAAGCCTTGTTTTCTATGTAATTTCCCAATTACATAGAAAACAAGGGAGGCTATAAGAAATTCAAAGCATTTGTGTACCTATGCCAAATCTTCAATAAAACGTAACGGGAGCTGTGATTTAAATAGTTTTTGCACAACTCCTAAAATAGTCACAAGGTTCTGAGGTCTCTTTTGTATACAGTATGTAAAGAATGAATGTGTGAATGCATGAAGACCAGAAGACAACAGGCCTGAAGAGTGAAACTGGACTTTACGCAAAGCATGATATGGGTCGGACCTGGCAGATGAAGCGAAGACGCATAAGGTGTAGCTGAATAACAATGGACAATAAGGTGTGCAGTAAGGTGTATAAGGTGTCCAGGTGGTACCCATAAGTCATATCGCCTGGAATATGAGTTTTTAAACTATGAGAACGGAACGTGTTCATCCAAAGACTGACTGACTTTAGGCTATAAAATGTAGGGGACAGCCAAGATTCAGCACGCTTCCAGAACCGCGGGAACAGAGCATTCAACTCTCTCAAAAAAGACTGATCATCTGCCTTCGGAGAGGCCCATTTGTAAGTATGATTGGGAGCTGGAGATGAGTGAATGAGAGCTCTCTCTTGATGCGATTCTAATGTGATGCCTAAGTTTATACATTACCATGCATGCATTGCTCCCCACTGGCACAATGGGTTAAACCCTTGTGCCCGCAGGACTGAAGACTGATAGGTCGGAGGTTTGAATTCGGGGAGAGCGGATTGAGCTCCCTCTGTCAGCTCCAGCTCCTCATGCAGGGACATGAGAGAAGACTCCCACAAGGATGGTAAAACATCAAAAACATCTGGGTGTCCCCTGGGCAACATCCTTGCAAATAGCCAATTCTCTCACACTAGAAGCGAATTGCAGTTTCTCAAGTTGCTCCTGACACGGAAAAAAACTGCATGCATATCATTTCCACCATCCTTATTTTCATCAAAGCAGAAACACTTCAGACATAACTCTTTCTCAGAGAAGAGCCAATTACACTTTTCCATGTCTTTTTGAGCTGCTGTGACTAGAAGAGTCAACAGTATCTCAAGGGCAATTATACTACAATTTGTTACAAAGGCATTATGATGCTGGCATATTTTTATTATTTCTATTAGACCCAGTATGGAATCTTTTCAACGCCAGCTCATAGCAGGTTGATTATCCACATCAAGATACCCACCAAAACTCTGTATTATTCTTAGTCAATTACCAGTAGATCTCAATAGCATACATGCGAAGAGAGCACTTATGTGGCTAAAGCAAATATCACATCACACTTGCTTAGATTAACCTGCATTCACCATTTTGATACCCGCCCTTCACATTGCCAATTCCTTTTTGAAGTCTTTACTATTCCTTTCTGTCTACATAATTTGGTGTTATCAATCACCATGCTAAATTATGTGGCGTGATCAGCAAACTTGGCTATGGTTGTTTCTCAAGGGGAATGAAACAACAACCAATCTCACAACTTCTACTAATTGTCTTTAGAAGCACCAGGAAGGTGTGTCCAAACACATACTTAAAAGCATGTACAAATAATTGTCACACAAATAAATTTGATTTTAACTGCTTTTAATAATAGAATACTTTTTAGTAACCCAACCTATCTCCCAAGGGGGACCTTTGTATTGCATTTTAAAAACTATGACCAAAGTGTGGGGTACAAATACAGTTAGTAATAATAATAATCAATATCGAATTTTAAACCAATGAAGCTTTTTATTATGGGAAATTGTTTCTAGGGTCCATTGACCATTTATTCACAACATCCATGTGCAAAAATGACTGACTTGATATGGTGATGGATTAGAATGGCATGGTTCATTATTTTTGGACAACCGGAAGCCATTGTAAGACTTTGCTTTCTTTCTTCAAATGATACAGCAACAGATACACATAAGATGGGAAATTAAATAGATCTTAGACTCATTAGAGTATGAACAGTTAGAGAGCAGGATGGGTAGAGATTAGATTCTTCCCGAGTTAGAAGAGAAATGAGCTATTACTTAGGTTTCTCATATGTGACACAGCAGATTCCCCCATACACCCCAAAGGGTTCTCTTGAGACCATCATGGGCTACCTGGAACCTGAAAATGAAGACTGAATTCAAGGAATACACAACTTTAAAACAAAGCTCCAGTGCCAAAGGCTGAGAAAATTAAAGTATGAGTATCCATTTATATCTTTATTAGCAGTCAGATAGTTATTCTATAATCCTCATATTTTTAGCAGCAGTCATAGTAGTTGCAAACAGGTGCTAACATGTGAGGTTGACAAATAGAAAACACAGAAAAGCTTTTTTCAGTCCACCTTGCTTCGGATGCTCAAAACTAACCAAATACATGGCAGAAGGTTTTTCTTACTGCCCACTGTTAACAGCAAGGTTCAAGAGATGTAAATAGCTACATAGAGGTCGACGACTACAGATTTATGATGAATGCGATATATTGTCTTCAAAATCCACTCATAAAAGGAGGCAGTCTTAATGGTGTGCACAAAGGACGTAATGGTCTCGACAGTCCAGTACAGAGATAGCATTACAACTCAAACTGTGGAGAGTAACACATTTCGTTTTTATATGCTCTGATTAAACTGTTTTCTGATTCAGTAAAGAGGTATCCAGGTTCTGCTGGTCAAGATTTGGGTTAAACGGTTTCCCTAAATACACTGAGGGCCTTTCTACATTATTGTTTGGGTGGGGAGGGAGCCTGACAATGAAGGGATGCAACCCAAAGCTTGCAAAATTTACAGAGATTTTGATGGATTCAAATGTGCATTCACGTGCTACGTACAGTGCACACATCTTGCTTCAAGACAAAATTTGCACAAAATTTGCTTGCCTCATGAAGTTAGTGCATTTTCTAAGCTCAGTAATTTCTATTTAGGGAGTACTATTCTTAACAATAGAGGTCGATTGCTTGCTGAAACCTCTATTACAGGCATGGGCAAACTTTGGCCCTCCTGGTGTTTTGGTCTTCAACTTCCACAATTCCTGGCCTCAGGCCCCTTCCTTCTTCCCCTCAACAAATGGAAAACACAGAAGAGCTTCTTAAGTGGCTTAAGCGGCTGAGGGGGAAAAGGAAGGGGCCTGAGGCCAGGAAGTTTGCCCATGTTGGAAAGCTGCTGTGGAATGGATAGTTCCAGCTATCATGAAAACTTTTAGTCTAGGTTTTAAACATTTAACAGGATTCCTCAAAAGTTTTTGGTGTCATATTTTGTGAGTCCAGTGCTAGAGGAGAACTTGGCTAAATCCTCTTTGCTGAAAGTGACAAAATCCAGAAGGATACACCTCTCTCCTTTGATTCTGCCACTACACTGAGACCAGTTCAGATTTGTTTTCTCCCATTTGGAGGCTACAGGTTGGAGAACACACTCACTTTTTAAAAGTGGAAATGGGAGAGCAATCCGCAGAAAGCTCTTAGCTAAAACAGAGTAAGACCAAAAACGTCACGGTTGTCAACAGGGTTGCGGGAACATTGGGTAAATTTACAAAGGATCATTTGCTTTGTCTGATCATGCCTCATCAGTATGTGGTCCTGTGGTTTGGTCCACCACTTTCTAAATCCTGGGTTCCATTTCCTGTGGTTGGACAGAGTAGTTTTGGTCTCTAGCAAATTAAAGTGTAAATTACCTCCCCAGCCACCAGTTTGTGAGGATGGCTATTAACCTTAGAAAGGAATGTAGCAGCTGCACTCATAAATGGGTTTGTGGCATTACCCTGTTATTTTGATAAAAAGGCAAGGTCTAGCTAAACAGTACAACAGAAATGAAGAAGAGGAAAATGCTTCTGCTATTAAAATGTCAAAAAACCAAAAACACTGGAAAAGCAGCTATGAATCTGAATAAACTACATAAAAAGCCAATTAAAAGCTCTTTGCCATTTCAAAACAGCATAATTGTTATATCAGCAGAGTCATTTTTACCATACACCTAACTCAAAGCTTTTTAGCATTGATTATTGCTTGAAATAGTTCACAGATCATTTTATCCTCATTTTTAAAATTCGTCAAAAACAGCAAGGCTGCTACCAAAAATAATGTCATTTTAAAAAGCCACGGACTGAACGAGATTTGCAATGCTCATAGAGAATTATGAATGCAAAGTCAGTGTCTCCCCAAAACTCTGAAATGGAGGGAAAAATTAACAGTTCAAAACACAACCATTTACTAGAGGTAGAGAAGAACTTCAGGAATGCAGGTGTTTTCCCCACATTAAGGCTGATAAGATGAAAAGAAAAAAAATGCTCTATGAATTAGCAGCATCTGGTTTCTACGAAAACCCCATAGTGGAAATAATACAATAACACAATTCCATTATTTAAAATGCTAACTCTGTGTGTAACATGTTTTTATCACTTTCATCCATTCCATATTAGCTTGCAGTAGTCACGACTCTCAACAAATTGTTCTTGTCAAGCTATGTATAAGGAAAAATACATTTCAAAATATTGCTAGAAAAAAGTGGTATGATAATGCATAGTAGAACAATTGTATTCTTCAACATACATATATGGTTTTGATCTTTGTAAAACCATCAAGTAATATCCAAAACTTGATAATGGCTTGAGAAGTTTTGGAGAGTTTTTTCAAATGTCATCCTTAATTTAAGCATTCTGTTACATTCTGTTAGCATGAGTGATGGATTAAGTATGGTCATTTCTCTCTCTAATGTTCAGCATTTACAGTAAAATCACAGTGAACCTACAGTATGCCCTGATATTGCTTACACTAAATGCCTTCTCAAACGGATCAACACTTGCGAACTAGGATCTCTACAGTGAACAGTGCCCTTCTAGCTAGATTTATCCAAACTATTCCAGTCAACACGAGGAAGGAAAAGGTAGTTAAGTTGTATTGTGTGTATTTTGGCATAAATAAATGAAGGACCTTTTGCTTGTTGAACAGTCAATGCTTCTCCTAGACTAGCAGTACTTTTGTTTGTCCTTTCAATATGGAATGGAATACATGTAAATGTACTTTATTGGGAAAAACTATGCATGGTAAAAGTGACAATTGAGTATTTTCTGTTTTTGCATGGTCCTTACTGACAGCGCCATGCATGTTTTGAAAGCTTAGCATTTGAAGGAGACAGTCTGGAGATATCAATATCACTTGCTGTTCCTTGTTAATAAGTCTGAATGTTCCACCATACTTGGCTCAGTTCTTACAATCAGAAATGTGGATTAAAATTACAATTCCACACTTAAGGCACTTAAACCCTATATGTTTGTGGCAAGATAGCTACAAGGCTGGTGTAATGTTGCTGCAGTTCAGCATCCACTGCCACAACTGCTAGCATAGCTCTGCTTTGGACAGGCAATGCTTAGATTATGGCTGTTGATTCAGATTACTTCACTAATAATCCTTAGCTACATACTTGCTCACAAACTTTTGAAATGGGTTATTTATACCACAACAGAGTCTCTCTCCAACCCTCCTCCGGCTTTCTTTTGGTGAGGGCATTTGGGAGTCCTTAAGATCTTGTAATCTATACTGATGCCTGTGGCAGTAATTGACTCATGTTGCAAAATGCCAATTAGTGATGAGGTAATGAAGCCATGTATTTATAGCCTGCCTAATACTGAGCACTGAGGACATGGAATTTAAGGCAAAAGCACTTCATCACAACAAAGAAAAAACTTTTCAGGATGTCTAGCTGCAGTAACTTTAATCTGGTTTATTAAGAATAGGTCCTATGTAAAAGTCAGTGATAAGAAGCTGTACAAATAACTGGCAATTATGAAGAGGTTAACAAGATGCATTGTATATCTTCTGTGCTTTTGAAGCAGCACACACAGTAACAGCAAATCCTTGAAAATAGTGTCTTCCCACTACATCAGTCATTCCTGAAGATACTTAAAATTACTTGCAAAGGGCAACTATGGAGCATTGAAGCTTACAGGGGCAGTCGAAGCAGCAGATTGAAAAACAAAATAAATTGTACTGCTGAAGAGGCCAAAAAGAAAGCAGAACTTGGAAAAATAATTCAAACAAAAGATCTGTCTAAGAAGACAGGAAAAGGGGGGGGGGAGCAAATTTTTTACCAAGTATAAGTTTTTCTTCTTTCATTTCACCACCAACATTGAGAGGGTTGGGGAAGCTTTCCTGATATAATGCTTCTGTCAATCGATTTGTTGAAAAGATAAAGGAATCTGGACACATAATATTGAGGAAGAAACTGTGGCCAAGGGAATTTTGATCAAAATTGGATTGGATTGTGTTGAAGGCTTCCTTTGAGAAAGCTGTTTAACCAGCACCAGATTTTGTTTTCTTTGTTTCCCTCTCAATGGTAGCTCTGACTTTCCAACTAGCTGCTCCTAGTGAGGGAGGCAAGCAAGAACTGGCGCTTCTGCAAGCTTAACTTACCCAACCTCATTGCCGACTGACAGAGTACAATGGCAGCTTTAAGGTGTCAGCAGGCACAGATTTTTTTAAATGGCATTTTAAATTATTTCGAACAAAACCATAGTTGGGGTAAACATTAGGCTAAACTGTTATATGGTCATCATTTAAAAATACCCTCACATTTTAGAATGTGGGCTCTGTCTTCATTTGGGGGAAATACATGACACCATTGCTCTCATATGTCTTATCTTATTTATCCATATAAAGGACCAAGAGGCACTGACTTGAAGACAAGGTCTATGGAGAGTAATGGGCAATTTCCACACACACAGTGAGGCTGTGGTGGAGGGCTATAGGAATTTTGAGAGTAGAATAACAGTATCTTAAAAGCAAATACTAAAAGGATTCTAGCATAAAGGTTAGGCTGCTTCCCTTCCAAGACAGCATCACATGGACTTTTCCATAATGATTAAGAGATAATATAATGGCTGGCAAGCAAGCGGAAGCCCCACTTTAATTGTAACTGATAGAAGAGACGGTAATGTGTTGCTGACACAAAGATCCACAAAAGGCCATTTTGCTAGGTTAACTATTCTGCAACAGGGAGTACTGATGTGGAAGACACAGGAAAGTACTCCATGAATTTGTTCACACTTTCAAGACTGCATACCTTGATTTTGGGCCATGGGTGAACAGAAAGTGCCACTAGAGGCAAATCTCAACAGATTAACCTTATTTAATTTTCCCTCACAAAGTGTAGCGAGAGTCTTAGAAGTTCTATAATAGGCAGGACTGGAATTTAGGGGTCTATAAATGGAAAAGTAGCTTTATTTTAGTTTCTGCTACAACTTTGGAACCATTTCACACCACACCATTCCTGTCAAAATTAACAAGGCTGCCATCAAATTACTCTCAATGAAGATGAAATCATAGAAGAAAGCTTTGAACATCTATGAGATTGCAAATGTCTCCCAAGATTACAGAAGGGCATTGCACATGCCAGTAATATAGGAAAATGACACACTTTCTTCCAAAACAGCATGAGAACCCACATACCCAAACTACTTATTTCAGCTTCAAAATCCCAGTAAGCCTCTTAGTTCATCCCCACCAAAGTTACTCTGCAGAAACATACCAGATTGTTTAACAAGATCAAAAGGCCACCATTTTCATCATTCAGACAAATTTAAAGCAGACTCTAATATCTATTTGCATCTTGATCCAACAACCCCTCTGGTAGCTGGCTCAGTGAATTTGGATATTCAGATTTCACGGTATCATTCCTTAAACACCCAGATCCATATTAAAACTCCCCCCAAATAATAATATGCTATGGCACTGCTTCTTCATGCACATTTCCTTTTTTCTCTTCGATTTGAGGAAACCAGGTGTCAGAATGACAAAAATAAACTAATCATCCATGGTAATATTGCGGAAAAGGTAAGCCATGGATTCCCCGTTGTGGATTCGACGGATAGCTTCGGAGAGAATCAAACTGATATCCACAGTCTTTATCTTAGGACACTGCAGTTTCTGGACTTCATGGGGAACGGTATTGGTTACCACCACCTAGCAATGAGAGGGAAAGAAAACACATTAGAAAATCTGGGTAAAACATCTATTCAGAGAAAATCCACAAGGGACAGAATTGGGCTTCAAAAATTCCAAAGGACACCAAATTCAGTGTGACTCCCAACACAAAAAGTTGGATTTTCAGGTTGCTTAAGGTGTTAGTATTTGACGTCCTTCCATATACTAGGACTGTGATAATTATTTCACAACTGTAAGATTAATAGTGAAAAACCTTGTAGAAGAAGGTGTTGAAAAAGGATATCTAGTTAATGATAGTTTGTGAAAATTCCTTCACACTGCAAGCTAGGGAATGCATACGGCCAAAGCTACTTCCCAGTCAAGAGTAAGAACTTAAAGAAGCATATTCAGAGAATAAAAAGGTGAGCCACTGCATAAATAATAGTGCGAAATGTACAAAAACATACAGTAAGAACAGTGAATTTCACCCATGTTTCATATCAAGGGTGAGCAACAGCTCCAACCTTAAACCTTAAACAAAAGGTCAAATGCCTCAACACCATCAGCAAGACAAGATGATGAGTTGCTCCTTCATCAAAACATTTGTCATCTAGCAATAGATTCAGACAACCTTCTTCTCCCCAGTCAACAAAGACTTGATTGTCAATGGGGAAAATTCACTAGCACTGAGCTAGGGGAAACAACACTAACATCCAGTATCAATTAATGTGGGAAAATGTTAACAATTTAACTTGAAAGAAGCCCTATATTAGGACAAATGAGGGATAAAAAGAAAGTAAATTAAATTAAAGAGCAGCCAGGGGAGTCTCTTATATGTTCTCCAGGATTTAAAATCAATGGAGTTGCATAAGAGCCATTTTACTTAAAAGAGGACTAAAATGACTAACAAACTTCTCAACTGCAAAATTTCCTATGTCATTTGACATAGGCAAAAGATAAAATGGAACCACTATTCTTTGTTTTTCTCTGTGGCACCTCAACAATTCAGCAGGAAGCTTCCAATACATTGCTCCTCTGCTTGCCAGTATTCATGCCAAAAAAGGAGATCAGGAAACACTACACCACCACATTCCTTTCAGTGGAGGAAAATGTTACGGTCAGAAAAACGAAGTTATCAAAACAGACCACTGGAATATCATAACATAGCACAGCACAGCATTCCTATGGGTTTGGATCATGACCAATCTGCTTTGGGCAGTCCCACTGATGGGCCAAATCAGTCATGACTAACTTAAGTCCCACTGATTTCAGGGGGCTGCTCTAAGAATGATTAAACCTGGATCCAACTCATAGTCTGGGAATATGTAGTGCTGAACTATGGCATTTTGAAAAATAAACCATGCTCAGTGTGAAGAGATGCGAGCAGACATAAAGGAGGTCATAGCTGCATAAAATATTTTCTTCAGAAAAGGAAACCCCAGGCAATACTCTTTTTGGAATACTTTATTTCAACTTTGCAATTATTCTTCTGGAGTGACACATGGATGAGATTTGCTCTCCAGTCCTACAAAAATTGCTTATGATAAAGGAACCTTCTCTGTTGCTGCAAGCACCTGCAATAAGGACAGAAAGAGGCAGGTGCAAACAGAAACCAAACCGGCTTGTTCTGTTTCCATTCTGACTACCTGCAACAGTTCTGTATCCACGCATAAAGTATGTGTGCCACTGATAGACCTGCATTCATAATATGATATTTTAGGACAAAGAAGAACACATCATTATCTACTGGCAGGAGGGTGAAAGAGCGATATCTGCAGCTATAGGGACCTGCCTCATCAATGGACGACTCTTCAATCAAACGTGGAGCATCTGCAGATAAGAGCCCGTGAGTGGCCATGATAAAGATCTTGTAAGCACCACGCTCTTTCAGGATTTCTGCAGCTGCTACAAAGCTTTCCACATCATCAATTATGTCATCCTGAAAAGCAAAGGGAATCCCAATTAAAAACTAGAAGTTACTAAAATTCAGAATCATCAGAAGATGCCTCTGTGTGCATTTAGTGTTACAGATGAAAAATGTTAGTACACTGCCAATAACTAATTTAGCAGCAGTTATGTTGTATCAGTATGTTGCGAAATTACAAACTAGAAAATTGCAACACTGAATTAATATATCCTTGAAACAAATATTTCCCACAAATATGTCTGAAGAAAACTAACAAGAAGAATACTTTGTTGTAACAGACTGTCCAGTGGCTAAAAGCATATCTGAAAAAACAAAAGTTACTTTTGATGCTCTGCTGGTGTCAGATATCTTGTAGTTTTAAGTGGTTCTGGCAGCAACTGCCTGGATAACACAATTAGTATCTCACAATATGTCTTGTGAAAAGGTAGACATACTTCCCTTTAGGACATTTTCATGCTGCCAGAAGCCAAGCAGGTAAACAGAGCACCATGCAATCAGTCGTGGGGAACACTGGGGAACCTGCATAGACCCAATGTAAGTTTGGCATGGCTAAGAAATCTATTCCTACATGGTGGAATAATCAGTTCTTACAATGGGAGGATTACTATACCCTGAGTCTCTTGTCTATGGACCAATATATCATATCATTCTAACATAAACTGGGGGACAAGAGAGATGTTATCATTTATTGGAATTTGGCTTTTTTTACATTTTTAATCAAATGAGATTTCTGAAATCTACATCAGGGTAATATAATAGATACTGGAATGCAATGTCCTTATTGAATTAAGTATGGAAAAAATGAAAAGGAAGATCCAGGGTAACTGTTTAGTGTTCCAGTAGAAACAATCAACAGATGGCTTGTAGCCCAGAACTGAAATCCCATCTACATGCAAGTATAAATAATTCAAAGAGATGAAACTCAGAAAAAGCAAACAAACCAAAAAACCATTAACTGTTTTAGCTTTATCGTTCCTTACCACAATGATTGCAATTCTACCTCCAACATCTCCAACTACTGTTATTGGTGGTTTCTCTTTGGCCATCATCACTAATGGAGAAAAATCCAACAAAATCTTAGAATGAAGACTTTTATTGAATGCCATATATAATTTTCATGCTTTACAAATTAATGCTCAGTGCACTCTTCATATTCAGCATATTGGTACTAATTCATTTTACTTCCCTTAAAAATAGTACAAAGAATACATCTAAATAGTCTTTCAACAAGGAACAATTATAACCATCTGTCCATTAGAACAATTTCTGAATTAATGGTGTGAAATTACAAACATTTTGAGGAGCCTATGTTTTTTTATAAGACCTATATTATTGAATATTTATGTGGAGAGAGTTGGAATTATTCAGACATACTTCAGATTCTCTGCAAATGGTAGCATATCAGTACATATCATTACTATTATAATCTTTGTAAATATCATTAAAAAGTTTAAAACACAGCAAGGCCAGCTGCTCTGTTTATCTAACATTTTCTCTAAATCTGCAGCAAGACCTGAGGAAAGTTAATTGATAGGAATACAATATAAAAACCAACACAAACAATACACTGTAACTATCAAATGTGAAGAAGAATCCAGCCATTTAGTGAAGGATTTGATTTTGTGATGCCCTCAAACTGACTTTCCTCAACACTGCATGTCAAGCATTTATGTGGATACCTTAAATACGCAATAGATCCTTGATGTGAATTCTCTACTGCCATCTTGCCAATGCACTGAGGCAGTGAGTGTGGAGAAAGCTTATTTTTTATGATAAAGATAGGAGTCCATAACTCTATATGTATTACTTTGTAGTAATTTCCACCATGTTCCATAGGTTTTCCTTCCCACTAATTGTTTAACTTACAGCCTAAGCTAAAATGGCATCAGAGCTTGTATAATGACACTGCAATTACCTACCATTGTTGGCTTAACGTTAATTTTGTCTAGATAACAGCAAAACCCTCTTTGTGGAGGGACTGAGTTCCAAATCCAATTGCTAATCTCAACTAGAGTAGATCAACTGAATTGGTAGGATTTAATGTTAAACCTTGACACAGTATTCAGCCACTAATGTAGTTGGGTCTTGCAATTGGATTTACTCTTATGTGGGAGAATGCCTCAAACAGGATAGACAACTCTGAAAGGTGTGAAAGCCATTTTTTTGCCCTAGGGCCCTCTAAGGCCACAAGTAGTTCTTCAAATGCTATCCTCCCAGTAAGTGGTGGAAAATGCATGTGTGGTTATGAAAAGTAGACATTTTTAAAATGCAAAATAGTGCAGGGAGCCCTACAATAAATTCACTAGGTTTCCAGAAAAAGCAATTCAAATTTTTGCCAGAAAAAGGATGATAAAAAACTTGAAAAAGTAGTCTTGGGACTACATTTGGTCTTAGGTCCACACTTTATCCACTCCTGTCCTAAAGGAAGATTTGTGGCTTCTAGCATTAAAATACAAGACACCTAATTAAATGTAAAAGAAAAAAGAAACTTCTTCAAAGAACAGTGAGGTCAGTTAAGTAGAAATTCCACTCTATTTGACTTGTATATCTTGCTTCAACAAACAATCTCCTATTGCTATAAACAGACATAATAGTTACAATTACATTTCATCTCAAAGCTATTCTGTAATGGAGATCATAATACGACTGCTACTATTAATTACTTCTGACTTATTAAAGTGTGCACTAAAAAAACCCCCAACCAAGGACATATTAGTCAAGGGTACAGACCTACCCGGTTTAGAAAGGTTCTTTCTTTTACTTGAACAATTATTTCTAAAGAAAAAAGAAACAAGCCTTTGTTCACCTAACCTTAATGGAAAAAAAATACATTGCTCTAAGACAGTGGTTCTCAACCTTTCTAATGCCGTGACCCCTAAATAAAGTTCCTCATGTTGTGGTGACCCCCAACCATATTTTCGTTGCTACTTATTTTCGTTTGCTACTGTTCTGAATTGTAATGTAAATGTCTGATATGCAGGATGCATTTTCATTGTTACCAATTGAACATTATTAAAGCATAGTGGTTAATCACAAAAACAATATGATTGGGGGAGTATTGACAACGGATGATGGGATCTGCAGTACCTTCAACTGATGCACCTCTGACTTCCACAGACCACTGAGACCTCCACGAATTACAGACCTGGACCAAACTTGGCATACAGAACCCCAATGACCAATAGAAAATACTGGAAGGGGTTGGGGGGATTGATAGGGAATTATGGGAGAGGTAGTTCACCTACATTCGGAGAGCACTGTGAACCAAAACAGATATGGATCTGGACAGAACTTGGCACAAATACTCAATATGCCCAAATCTTAAGACTGGTAGAGTTTAGGGAAATAGACCTTGGCATTTTCCCCTTTAAGGCAGATATTGCCTTAAACTTAAAGCCATCTTATGCAGCTTCCAAAACCTAACACTTGAGAACATTTTGTACTGCAGCCAGATATTTCCAAGGTCATGCGCAAAGGGCTTGATGAATATACCCTTTTTGAGATGGATCTAAATCAGGCATGGGCAAACTTTAGCCCTCCAGGTGTTTTGGGCTTCAGCTTCCACAATTCCTAACAGCCAGTATTTGAGAACACAGAAATACTGGACCAGTCTAACAACTACCATGTCAGATTACACAGAGAAGCCGCTTAAATCCACAAGCATGTGGACAATTTCAACAGAAAGGTGGAAATCATGCAAATGAACAAAATATAGCTGCCAGTATTTAAAAAACCCTCTAAAATCAGGACAGTAAATAAAAAACAACACTCAAAAAGCAGGGGAATTCCAGAAAGGAAACAATCAGGGCCAGCTAACACCTCCCAACAAAGGATTCTCTCCCAGGCAGGAAGCAGCCAGGCTTTGAAGCTGCAAGGCCATTCAATGCTAATCAAGGTGGCCAATGGCAACATTCCCACCTGCCTCAAGCAGACAAGAGTTCTTTCTCCCACCCTGGAGTTTCCACAGATATACAAACCCCATTTTCCTAGTTTCCAACAGACCTCACAACCTCTGAGGATGCCTGCCAGAGATGTGGGCAAAACATCAGGACAGAACACTTCTGGGGCATGGCTATACAGTCTGGAAAACTCACAGCAACCCAGCAAGAAGGCTGTTAGGAATTGTGGGAGTTGAAGTTCAAAACACCTGGAGGGCCAAAGTTTGATTTAAATGCAGCTTTTAGCATTAAAGGAAGAAGTGCTCAGGATTTTCCCACTTACTACACATATTGTTGGCATGGCTGGAAATGGGTTAATTTCTCCTGCTATTAAAAACATGTTCTGGATGTGTCACAAAAGCTAAACTATCTTAGAACATTTCTGTTATTTTTCCACTCACATATCTGGTGATGGGGGTTTGTGCTCAACAGAACTGAGCCTTTTGTGTTTTTCTGCAGTACTATTGATGTACCCTGAAGAAGTGTAGGATGCTTCTCTACCAGGCATGGGCTAACTTTGCCTCTATGCCAGGTGTTAGGAATTGTGAGAGTTGAAAATCAAAACAATCTGATAGGAAACTGGGAGTTGTAGTTTGGTATGGTACTGGCTCTCTTAAACAGGGAAGGTTAAGGACCTTGTAAAACTACAACTCCTGTGATTCCATGGCACTGAATCTGTGGCAGTTTTTTTTGGGGGGGGGGGTTCCCCGTTAAGGAGTCTCTCCTTGCACTGGCGATTCCCTTTAAGGCTCTTGGCTGCAGAAACAAAACAAAACAAAACGGGGGGGGAAAGAGCTACTGAAAGAAAGGGAGCTGAGCAAAGAGAAAGGAAAGAAACCCCGAATACTAGGGAGACGGATCAGGAGAAAGAAGTTTCTCCTGCAGGACTTTCTCCCAGGCACCTTTGTTTGGACTCTCCTAGAACAGCCTGCCTGCCTGCCTGCGCTGTTGGAAGAGAGAGAGGAGAAGGGGAAAGAGGCTTGAGCTCTGCTGCTGGGGGCTCTTCCGCCCATCCCTCCCCAGGAGCCCCCAGCTTGATCCAAAGGGCCATGCTGCTGCCTGCCTTCTGACTTTTGTTGCTGCCTGGCTGCTTGGCCCCGTTTGCTTTCTTTCTTTCTTGTTTGGCAGCCTCTTTGCCTTCTTCGCGGTCTGGCGTCTCCCTCGATTGTTTCCCTCCTTGCCCTTTCCTCCCTCTTTCCCCCGTGTTTGATCTTCCTCCCTCTTCTTCTCCCTGACGGTCCGTGTATCCCTCCCTCCTTCCCGGCTTGTTCTTGGGGAATGCAGGGTCGCCTCCTTTCAGAGGGAAGGGGCTGGAAAGCTGTAGTTCACCCACACCAGAGAAATCAACCTCCACCGGTGACGGACCTGGATCAAACTTGGGAAGTAAGAGCCAGCCCATACGGAGAGCCTTCCACTCGACCCCGCCCCTTCCGAGCTCACCAGAGGGCGAGGGCCCAAGGTTTGCGTCTTTGCCTCTAAGCTCCTCCTCCTGACTCCATGCAGCCCTGTGGGAAGAGGAGGAGCTGGCCTAGAGTGCCTGGCTGTGTGGCTGGCGCAGTGGCTGGCAGCCATTTTGTAGAGGGGGCGGGGCTTACCGAGGTGCCTTCGCGACCCCCAGAAAATGACCCCGCGGCCCCTCTGGGGGTCGCGACCCCCAGGTTGAGAACCACTGCTCTAAGAGGAGGTAGAATAAAATTCCAGAGTCAATCTGGCCAGTTTCTTTCCTTCCCAGCTCATTTCAAAATAGTAACAAGATACCTTGTAAAAAAACATTCCTAAACATTTCACCCTAAAGGCAAAGTAAAAACCTGGCTTTGGGATCCGGCTTTTGGAGAATACTGTAGTGAGCAATAACAGATTTGGAATATGTGCAATGACTACAGAACATCTTTGGACTATGATTATGGATGGTGTGATTTATATTGAATGTAATGTTTTTAAACATTTTAAATGCTTAATATGTATTAATTTTAATGTTACTGGAATAGTATGTGTTTTAAGGCATTGAATAATTGCCTATATGTAAGCCGCCTTGAGTCCCCATCTGGATAGAGAAAGGCGGGGTATAAATAGGGTAAATAAATAAATATTTTTAACGTAAAGACAATGTAGGTTTTTTTAAAAAAAGGAATGCAGGTTTCATGCATGGAGTAAATTCATAACTGCTACTTCTACAAGACAAACATAACAAAAGCCTTTTAAAGAGTTGTAAGATGATTATAATCATGATAGATAGTATAATGTCTTTATGGGATTTTACAATATTTACAACTTACAATACAGTATTTAAAGTATTTTATAAAGTTACAATTTCAAATGGGTACAGCCCACCCACACTAGTCATTCAAAAATATGAAATATTACCAATGATTCTGTCTCTCTTGCTAAGTTAATTCATGAGACAAATTGCTGGTTCTTGAAGAATCAGGGAAATGTGATAGACCAGTAATCTTGTTTCATGATATCAGGGATGTCATTACTACAGTGTGAAAAGCATGTTATTTGAATATAGGTGTGTGAGAGTGACAAGCCCACTTGGCCACTAAGCACTATAATAGGCATGGCCAGGTCAGAATAATAGTATTTAAATCTGAGCTATTTAAATAACAAGTTATTGATGACACAGGCTCCTGTAATAAGTTAATTTTTATTGGTTATGATGCAGTATTACTCAAAAGGGGGGTTCATGGGCCCATGTCAGTCCATGAGTCATGAGCTTCTGTTCCCTATAAAGTCACCAGGAAAGAAAAAACTGTAGCCAATGACATAAACACAATAGCAGTTCCTGGTCTTTCCAATCAGGCAATTTAAGCAGCACTGCTGTGTTATAATAAACACATATGGAAGCTACATTTCCAAACAAGTTGAAGCTTCAGTTTTTAAAAACCAAGGAAGGTGAGTAATAGTTCCTAGTTACTTTTACATTATTATTAAAAGGGCATTTTGAAATACTTTTGATTAGAATGTTTCATTTATGCCATTGTCTTATCAAATCTAAAGTGTTTTTTAACAAACAGAACAGTAACAACAAACTGATAGAACAAAGAATGCTGTTTAAGGCATTAGTTTTGGAGTGCTGTGACGTAAGGTAAGCTGAAATATGAATTACTTTTTAAGGTAGCATCCCAAGCTCTGGCTCAAACCACCTCTTCTATCTGTGCATCTAATAAGTGAAGAGAAGCCTAGATCCAAGAATCCTGCACTTTATTTTTAGAAATGCTACACTGTTGCTCCTCCAATTGGATTTCAAGATAGTACAAAGTCACAAATAAAACTACTTATTAAAAACGTAGTACAATAAAGATCCTCAGATGATTGACAGACTGCGCTCAGATAGCAGAAAACTAAAACTGAAATAACATAATGCACACTGTAAGCTTTTGCTCTGTCATCTCCAGTCAAAAGAGAAATCTACATCTCTAAAAATCCCTTGAAAATCAGTTCGAAAAGTTTGTACCAATAAAGGAAATTCACTCTCACTCACTACTGTATTCTTGAAATGTAGTTTATAACACCCTTATTGATTACAAAAATCACCACAAGTAGCTGCATTAGTTTTGACTTATTTACTCAAAGAAGCGAAGAGCTTAACTTATGACTTTTTCTTACCATTTCTGCTTTTCTAAGTGAATAAAACTATTATTTTTATATATGAAGGAACCATGTGAAATGGTACATCTCTGTCCTTTTTAGTTGGAATTATGTCTTAGCATACTTAATTGCTCAGCTATTTTCTAGCAAAGGTATCAGATAACTCCACTGTGTATGTCATCTCCTATTTTAAAATGCTGAGCTTGTCTGGGAAATAACCTGCCTTAAGACTGCTAGTACACAATCTGATAAAGCTTGTTGCTTCAGCAGAGAATTTAGGAGACCTCTCACAGAGGAGCATCTTACCTAACAAACTAAACAAAAATAAAGACATTAAAAGACAGGCAACGTACAGGGCAGCTCCAGACCAGTATGCGATGTTGTGTTTTTTACTGTTGGAGGTGAGTGTCGCCCATCATCCATGTCTTGCTCCGTGCACTGCGCCTCCCCGTGGATGACTGCCAGTCCCAGCCGCAGCCGCTCAGCGTAAGATTGGGCCCTACACAAACATAACAGCCTGTTAGTGGTATGGAAGCCTTTGCATTTGGAGAAGTGCTCTGCTCGGGCCTGTTTCCAGTGCTTGATTTAAACAAAATTTAACCAAGGAAAGGAATTTTCAGACATCTGTGTTTGCTTTTCAACAAACAGGAACTGGTGGATAAATCCTATCACTTTTCTGTCATTGGCTTTGCACTTCTTTTAGAAAAAGAACTTCAAAGCACATTTGATTCTTGTTACCTTAATAGGATAGCAAGATGCTATTTACTGTGGAGGAACAGCACACACAAGTGTAATGTGTCATTCTTCCTATTAAGATCTGAGAAACAGATATCTAAAGATAGAGTGATCTATTACATCTTGACCATCCCTTACCTAGAGTTCTGAAGTCCAAAACACTCCAACATTGTTTCACATACATGGCTTAGTTGGTGACACTCTTGATTTCTGATAGTTCAAGGTACACAAAATCTGTCTCATGCACAAGATTATTACAAAATTGTGTATAAATGATCTTCAGGTTATGTGCATAAGATACATATGAAACATAAACGAATCTCATGATTAAATTTGGGTCTCATCTCCAAGATACCTCATTACGTATATACAAATATTCAAAATACAACTTTGCCCCAAATCCAAAATATAGAACACTTCTGGTCCAAAGCATTTCATACGATACTTAGCCTATACTATCTGAGGAAAATATCTTCATATACCTAACAAAATTAGTTCCACCTCCTCCTTCCCTCTTTCTTCAAATTATCCGTTTACACTAGCTAAAACAAAATAAACCAACAAGGTGAAAAAAACTAAAACAAAAAGCATACCAAAATAATTTATGTTGCAAACACTCAATGAATTACATTCCCAAATGCTACTGGTGTGTATCTTTTCCTAAATATGTATATATATTCATATAAAAAATGAAAATCACTTTACCTTTTAGCAGCATCAGGACTCTTGGCTACAATTACTGCATTTCTGTAATCAGGAATCTGAAGAAAATAAAAAAGATATAATTCTAGTTTTGATTAACATATTATAGTCTTGCATGTGCATGTGTGAGTGTGTGTGAAAGTATCCTACATAGTAGATTATATTCTTTTGTTGCTACTGAAGACTGGAGGAAATACTAACACATTCCCAAAGACTGTGGTTCCTGTAAACTTCTTTTTAATACATATGCATTGTTGATAATTCACTGCTACAGGACATGTCTACACATCATCTATGTATCTGTCTAGACTTCATCTATTTCTTCTAACATTGGGACAAACTGGTAGATCTGAACCTCCTCTGCCTCTACCCTCCCACCCCCCTGCCCTATCAATTGTTCCTCTTTTCCAAACTATTCCCCATGAGGCAAAACAAGCACAGGCATGGCTTTACATCACAGGGCAACAGCAGCTTTGGAAGACATAACGATTTTAACCAGGCATAGTAAGAAGGGATGTGTTTCCTTCTTCCCTCAAAACCATATTGCTAATCTTCCTCACCCTTTTACCTCTGAAACTGCTACTACAACTTTTTAAAAAAATAGAGCAACTCATTTGAGAGTTATTTTTCTCTGATGCTGCAGAACCTCCAGACTGATTTATGATCCACAAGGGCAAATTTTCCCTGGGAGAAAACCAGGGTTTCCATGTACTATCATGTATCCTCTCTGAGTATCAGGCCCCTTCTAGACTGCATATAAAATCCAGATTATCTGCTTTAAACTGGATTATATGGCAGTGGAGACTCATATAATCCAGTTCAAATCAGATAATGTGGATTAACCGCTTTGATAATCTAGATTATATGGCAGTGTAGAAGGGGCCTCCATGTGTTTCTTCAAGCATGTCTGAAAATGAGGAATGCCAAACTGTCAAACTGAGAGTATGACTAGTAATGGATAGTGGTTATTTTTACCTCTTCTTGTATATACTGTAGCAAGAAAGGCGAAGCTCTCAAGTTGTCAACAGGAAAACTAAAAAAACCCTGAATTTCTTTCTGATGAAGGTCCATAGTGATGATGTGGCTTAAACCTAAAAAGAACAGATTAAAACTCATGACAGAACCAAAATCAGACATGACATATAATGAATAATAAAAATAAACTTTATTTATACCTTGCCACCATCTCCCCAAAGGGACTCAGGGCAGCTCACAAAAGGACTCTAGAGTGCCACACATAAATAGCAGTGCATAAGCATAAAACAATACAACATAAGTTTAACTGAATACAAAGCAAATTAACAATATCAGATGATAAAATTTAAAATTATAAAATGCAGTAAAACCTGTGGATAAATTGGGCATCTTCAACTAACGAACCAACGTGCTGGAGTAAACAAATAGTCCTCATATGTAGCCATTGTGAACTACTCCAGATCAAAGGCCTGTTTAAAAAGTCATGTTTTTAGGCTAGACCAAAAGGTTTAGATCTCAGGACCCACACAGTTTCATAGAAGAAGATGTGGTCTCAAAGATAGGTTGGACCCGAAGCGTATAGGGTTTTATAGGTAATAATCTGCACTTTGATTTGGAAACTTGTCGGAAGCCAGTAGAGCTGCTTTAACAGGGCGTGATATGCTCCCTATAGCTAGCCCCAGTTAGTTATCTGGCAGCCGACCTTTGCACTAACTGCAGTTTCTGAGCCATCTTCATAGGCAACCCCAAATAGAGTGCATTACAGTAGTCCATTCTTGATGTAACTAAGGCATGGACCACTGTGACCAAGTCAGGCCATGTGAATCACCTCACTGCACTCATAAACAACAAAGATTAAAAAACTTACATTCGTATGGTGGTCAGCATTAATTACCTGTGCGAACCTCATCTCTGAGGTTGTGGCAATCAGAACACTTCATTTACTGCCATTTAGACAAAGTACATTGCTCTGATGTTTTCATACAGGTCTCAAGTACAGTGTTTTGCTGTTCGGTTTCTAGATAGACTTGTATCAAGGTTCAGTAAGCTGTAACAGATTTCTCACTTTTGAATATGAATTTAGTTAAATATCCAAGGATATAAGTGAGCAAGTCCTTTCTTAGTGATTTAATTTTTAATGTGACATTTCCCTCAAGAATTTCCAGATTAGAACACATGGTTTTCACTCTTTGCTCTCTCTTTACAATAATAAGGTATGGTAGAGGGAAATGTGCCAATTGGCTCAGGATTACATGATAAACTTATTTTGCATAAAAAGCAATGTCTTCTTAGAGTGGGAAGAGAAAATTTTCCACTTGCTTCATTGAGGTCAGATTATCACATAGCACAAAGGTGGGAGGGAAAAATATTGGCACATCTGACAGTCCACTCACCTGCTCTGGCCAACATGGAGGCAAGGAGTTTGCATACAATTGAGCCTCTCTTCCTCATTTTGCTTTGTTTGCTATAGGGGAAGTAAGGAATTACCCCAATGATATTTCTGGCACAGGATGTCTTCAGAGCGTACGCCATAATCAACAGTTCCATCACTGCAGTGTTCACATCTCTGAAATGGTAGAAAATATGAAATCAGCAATCAATCTGCCAGGAAAGCTTCTTGACAGCAACACCTTCCTTCTAGGCAAAACAATGTCAGCCCAAATAGCATAAGCAGTTATTAAAGAAAATCCCCTGCTCCAAGTTCCTGTAATGTAACTAACTTCACCATTCTTCAGAAGGACCCTGGGCTTCTGCATATATATGTCAGAGGTTCCATAATCTAAAGAGAAACCAGAGCAGAGAAGCTGCCCAGAAAGGCTATCACCAAGTCTCTATAGTCCTCAACCAGAGGAAACTTGGTGAATGTTTACTTTGCGCAGGGCTCAAATATCCCAGAATTGCTCCACACTTAACAACAGTACACACAAGAATGAATCTCACAATCTCTGCAATGAACACAGATTATAAGACAGGTGCATTACCTTTTTGGACAGTTAGATTGATTTGGGAGATGTACCCCATAGATAAAAATAATATCTTTTTAAAAACTGCATCATTCAAATTAAAAATCCTGTTTGGAGAAAAAAATTCTGACATGGAAAAAAAAACCTCCACCACCACCCCACTACACAGAAATGTATACAGAATAAATTTTCTTCCTGCCTTTAAGACAAAATGAGCTTAATTTTATTATTCATGGGCTTCACACACCATCCCATGAACTATTTAATTATTTTTAAGAGAAGGAATGTTCTTGCCCAAAGCTTGGAAGCCATACTGAAAAGGCTCCTGTGTTAATTGTATTTATTTTTTAAAGTTGGCATTTTTAAATAGAAATATGATGCAGCAACATAAGTAGCCTTATTCATTTTATTTTATTTGTTTATTATTTCGGCTTCTGGACCGCTCCCTCTAGAAGCTCGGAGTGGTTTACAGCAGTGTAACACAAGCAGAATAATAAAACAACAAGTTAATTTAAAAAATACTACTAACACTAAAATAATTCTAAAACTACACAGTGAGCATAGCAGTTTACTCGGCCGGAAATGCCAAGCGAAAGAGAGCCGTCTTGCAGGCTCTATGAAAAGAAGACAGTTCTCTCATTCCTCTGACTTCCTCTGGTAGCGCATTCTACAGAGTTGGTGCAACCACCGAGAATGCCTTTTGTCTTGTTGAGGACAGTCGGTATTGTCGGATGGAGGGGACATTGAGGAGATTTTGTTCACCGGAGCGCAGGGATCTCTGGGGACAATATGGGGAGAGGCGGTCCCTCAAGTACACTGGCCCAAGACCATACAAGGCCTTAAAGGTTAGTACCAACACCTTGAAGGAGATCTGGTGCTCGATAGGTAGCCAGTGCAGTTGCCGCAATATTGGTGTAATGTGGCATCTCGCCGGGGCATTCTGCACCAGCTTGAGCTTCCGGATCAGTCCCACGGGTAGGCCAATGTAAAGGGCGTTACAGTAATCCAGTCTCGAGATGACCGTTGCCTGGATCACTGTGGCCAAGTCGTTCACGGATAGGTAGGGCGCCAGCTGCCTAGCCTGGCGCAAATGGAAAAATGTGGTTTTGCTGACCATGGAGACCTGAGTCTCCATGGACAACAATGGATCCAATTGGACCCCCAAGCTTTTTACTAGTGATGACGGACATAATGCCTCACCATCCAGCATAGGTAGCCGGCATTCCCCCCACCCGGACGACCCAGCCACAAGATCTCCGTCTTCGAGGGATTCACCTTCAACCGGCTGGACCGTAGCCATCCAGTCACGGCCTAAAGGCATTGATGGAAAGAATCGGGTACAGAGTCCAGCCGGCCTTCCATCCTCAGCACTAGCTGGTTGTCATCAGCGTACTGATGACACTCCAGACCAAAGCTACGCACCGACTGGGCCAGAGGACGCATGTAAATGCTAAATAATAGAGGGGAGAGGATCGCTCCCTGGGGGACCCCACAATTTAATGGGAGTCTCCCAGAGACGGTCCCCCTCACCACCCGCTGTCCCCGGTCCTGAAGGAAGGAAGAGACCCATTTGAGGGCTGCCCCCCTTACCCCAGAAGCGGTTAAACGGTAGATCAACAATGCATGGTCTACTGTATCAAAGGGTGCCATGAGATCTAATAACACGCGCAGTGCTGATCCTGCTTGGTCCAATTGGCACCGCAGCTGGTCTGTGATGGAGACTAGCACAGTCTCTGCCCCATGCCCTGAACGGAAGCCGGACTGGAAGGGGTCGAAACCAGCTGTGTCATCTAAGAACTGCTGCAGCTGTCCCGCTACTGCCCTCTCAATCACCTTGCCCAAAACCACAGGTTCGAAACTGGGCGGTAACTGGAGGGAGCCGAACAATCTAAGTTCGGCTTCTTCAGTAGCGGACTCACCATCGCCTCTTTCAATCCCTCTGGGAAAACTCCTTGCTCAAGGGAGCAGTTGACTATATTCATCAGAGGACCTCGTAACCTCTCCAGCAAGATCTAATTAGTCAGGAGGGGCACAGATCGAGGGAGCAAGTAGTTGGTCTAGCTGCAGCTATAATCTTATCAACAGCCTCTATGTCCAGCGGGTGGAAACGGTCGAAGGTGGGCCCCCCGAGTGGCGGTGGAGTCTCGAGTTCATTTACTGTATCAAATGTGGCCGGGAGGTCCTGGCGGAGCAGCGAGATCTTGTCTGCAAAATAGCTCTGAAAAACCTCCGCAGATGGGGCCGAATCATTTCCATTTGGGACGGAAGGGACCGTAATTAAGGACTGAATAATCTTAAATAATTGTGCTGGGCGTGAGCTAGCAGACTCTATCAGGGAAGTATAATGGGCTTTTTTAGCTTCCTTGATAGCATGCTCATAAGTATTTTTAACTAACTTATAAACTGATCTCAAGGCTCCGTCACAGAGTTGCCTCCACACGCCCTCTAGCCGTCTCTTCTCCCGCTTCATTGACCGCAATTCCTCGGTGAACCAAGGTGATCGATTTCTGCGGGGTCTGAGACGGCATCTTGGGGCGATCTTGTCTAGTGCTGTGGAAAGCGCCAAGTTCCACACCTCCACCTGCATTTCGAGCGAGTCGCTGACAGGCTCCATATCCCTCAGAGCATTCAGGAACCGTGTGGGTTTCATACTATTACTTTTTAATTTGATGAATTTCCAATGACTTCATGTGGACAATAATCCCTCGAGAAAACTTCAAAAGTAATGTTTTGAAGAAAAATATTACCTATTATAACAGAAAGCTAGCATTTACATCACGCCTTAAAATGCTTAATAGTAACAACTTTAGCCTTTATCACAATAACATGGCATTAACATGTTACTTTCAAGCTTTGTTTTTGCATTTGCCAGGCATGACTTCTCAACATTTCCACATTAAGAAAAGGGGTTCTGTACACAAAACTCCACTCACTGCATCAAGTTCCTTCATTGAAAAGTCTTGCTAGTTCTATTCTGGTAAATATGACTGAATGAAAGACATTAATGGTATGTTTCAGAATTTATTAGTGTGGTGTTCCATCCTAGTCAGCCCAGTGGTCAGAGTCAGGTACCGGGGGTCCCAGCTGATCAGGATCAGGTCCCAGCTGATCAGGGGCAGTTTGGAGATGAGAATGGCCAGATGGGTATGGGTCTCCAAAAGAGAGTTTGCAATGGGATGATGAATGGCTAGAGGGATATAGGACTAAAGATGAGTTTACTGAGGATTCCATGGAAGCTGATTCTGCATCAGACTATGAGAGGCCCGGTGGTCTTGGTTCCCAAGAGAGAGTTTCTACTCCCTTCCCAGATGAGCATTCCGGAGAAGAGGAATTTCCTGCATCTCACTCTGATAGTGGTGCAGCTGGGCCTGCTAACGAGCCGGTGTTTGATAGAAGGGCAAACATCAGAGATTCTAGGAAATCGTGGAATCTAAGGAAGGGGGTGAGATGGGTTCATCGAGACTAGCTTCCTTATTAGTCTGTGCTCCCGGGCTTCTGATCAGACCTGAAGCCACGTTCAGCTTGATCAAGTCTCACGTTCAAGTCTCCAAGTTCACGCCGACCGCCGGAGCGGTTCGGATTCAAGTTCATGTTGACCGCCGTTGCGGTTTGCCTCAAGTATCACGTTTGACCGCCGGAGCGGTTTGCCTTGCTTTGGAACTTTGCTTTCCTTGGGATTTAAGCCGCTTGGGCTTACAGCTACAGAACTTAATTGGACTATTTTGGATTGCTTTATTCTTACTTCCTTGGACTATTCTTTATCCTTTATTCTAAATAAAAGAATATTTATTGCATCTGCCTGTGTGTGTGTGATCTAGGGGGGGGGGGGGCTGTCCGAGTTCTGAGGTGCAACAATTAGAAGTCACATATATATCTCTAACATGGCCAATTATACCAAAGGCCATAATACAGTAAGAGGAACAGTCAGCATTTTCCAATGTTGAAGTTCTATACATATAAATTTGGTTATCAAACTTTAAGGACAGGTGTGAGGTATCATTGGGAGCTTGTTTAGAGTGGTCAATCCATCTATGCCATTGTGAGGTGAACAGGTTTAAACATTTGTCTACACTTGCTGGGGGTATTGTGTGTGTGGGGGGGGGGGGAGAGAGCAAGCGCTCTATGCCTGGAAGGAAGTCAGATAAACACTCTTAGGCACTGTTCTCAGACAAGCCGCAAAACTTCTTTCACCTGTTTGGCTTTCAACAAGACAAGAGACCAGAGACTTTCCTGATCACCTAAGATGACACCTTTCTATTTCTGATTCAACTTCTCAACCCTAACCCCCCACCCCCAGCCCCTTGTAAACCTCCCCTTGAAAAATGAGCTCCATTTATCTGGGTACATTGGCCAATGTTCTTTGATTTGTTCTGTCTTCTACCTCCCTCACACTGCACTGATGTGATAGTTTATACACAGGAAAGCTTTGTTCAACATCAAGGAAGCAGCCAAGAATTACATAAAACTACCCCACCACTGAGTAATTAAGACAAAAAGTGAACAATGCACCACTTTCCCCTGCGGTTGAAAGGTGGCAGAGGCTAAAGAATGATGGATATTGTTTGTCAGGACACTTATTTTGTAAGCTGTCAACTTTGTTTTGTGCTGAAAACTAACATTCAACACAACCAAATATGAAGAATGACTTCATATGTTACCAAAATATAAAATTTGTGTACAGTATTAAAGTCTGTAGAAGGATCCAGATAGTAAAATAACAGATTGGGGATAATGAGAGTGAAAAGAAATTCAAAGCAATGTTATTCTTTTCTTACATTGTGGGTACATGTAAAGGAATTTCATCTAAGTTGTTTCATTTATTTTTCACATGTGCTGCAATGCTAGCTCAACTACAATCATTCCACCCCTGTAGACAGCTGGTTCCCATTGACCTGTATAAATTAGGCATGGCAACCATGAAAAAAAGTCTGCACAAACTAGAAGAGAGTTGGTTCATTTTTTTTTCTTTAAGGCGGTTTCTGTGTCACAAGCTGCTATCTATAAAGATGAGAAATTAAACATTTTAGATTGAAATCCTCATAGCTTTTATGGGCCTATTAGCAAGACAAGGCTCTTCACATATCCTCACCATTTTATTAAAAGTGAGTAGATTCAGACCTATAGACCCATGTTGTCTCACCTAGTGTGGAGGGATAAGTGTGTTGTTTTTGTGGTGTGTATTAGGAAAAGCATTTAATTTCATTGTACAAGGTACAATGACAGTAAAGTTGTTTTATTTTATTATATTCTATTGATAGCCTCTGCAAAGAACAGAGATAGAAAACTACAAAGATAGGCCAGCTGATGTTACTCCATGCAAGAAATGGAAAAATCAAAATGCTGTTCTTTTTGAGCTATAGCTCAGACTCAAAATGTAAAATCACCAGCAGGTGAAAAACAAAGTAAAATTTTTACTACCAATAGGCGGAATTATTAGTTTTTCTACAAAGAATGCTCTGGTTGAAATAGGAAAATCCTAAAAACAAAATTAAAAGAAAATGAAGGAGTAAATATGTATAGTTGTCTTTATGACAGCTCTACAGAATCTGATCTCATTTCATTTACTGTGCCTTTTAGTGCCTCATTAAACTGTGTGATTTAAAGCCCCACTGTTGATGCAAGTGATTAACAAGCATTATTAACATCACATGTTCTTCCTGTAATGAAGGCAAAATTAGAATGAGAAACAGAAGAGTACTTACACTTGTAAATGCGTAAATGCTTACATTAAATCCACCAAACAGGAAATTCCAAGTATCCAAGAATCTGGATTTTTATCCTACGTAATTCAAAGGCAGTCCGCGTAGAACCTACCTGGGAATTGTCTGAATGATGAAAACATCTTGGCCTCGGACTGATTCTTTTATTTCAACTCTTGTTTCTGCAGAGGAGACACGGAAATTTAAATGGAATTTATGTAATATATTTACATACCATGGGCTTGTATGTTCTAATGTAACATTTCTCAAAGTGTGGGGTAGGGGCGCACACTGAGTTAGACTAATGTTTCTTTTGGGAAGAAACATTAGTCTAACTCAGTGCTACTCCAAAGTGGTAGTCTCTGGACCACTCTCAAATCCTGAGCCACTAGCTGCCAGTCTCTGGAAAGCTTTTTAAAAAAATATATAGCTGTACCCAATGGGCACAAATATAGTGCTGGTCCTTGGCAATAATAATCGTCGTTGTCAACTTCCATGCAGCTTTCCTCTAACGCAACCAGAAACTCACTGCTTGGCCACCCTACCCTGTTCTACAATTATTTAATTAGGTCAAAAGCAAGCGCAACTTGCCATACATTCACTTCACACAAGCATTATGTAGGAAATTGTCACAGAATATGGATGTAGCATGCTAAGTTGGAGCCATCCCAGCTGCTGCCTTTAAGAACTCCAGGGAGGAGGGAGGAGGAAGACTCTGGGCCATGCCACCGCCACACCCCTCCCTGCTGAAGAGGCTGGGACCCAGCAACAGCCATCCCAGCTGCTGCCTTTAAGAACTCCAGGGAGGAGAAAGGAGGAAGACTCTGGGCCATACCATCGCCACACCCCTCCCTGCTGCAGAGGCTGGGACCCAGCAACAGCCATCCCAGCTGCTGCCTTTAAGAACTCCAGGGGGAGGAAGGAGGAGACTCTGGGCCATGGCACCGCCACACCCCTCCCTGCTGCAGAGGCTGGGACCCAGCAACAGCCATCCCAGCTGCTGCCTTTAAGAACTCCAGGGAGGAGGAAGGAGGAAGACTCTGGGCCATGCCACCGCCACACCCCTCCCTGCTGCAGACGCTGGGACCCAGCAACAGCCGATGTCATTCCAGCTCCGTTGTCCCTTTGGAAATGGTAGCAGGGGGAGGCGAGAAGGACTTTTACTTAAGGGAGGAGAGCATGGGTATAGGTTATTTTTAATTTTTATTATTATTTTATTTTTATAGGGCGCTGGTTGATTATTCCTGGCTTTGGCATTATTTAGGTGGGTTTTAGTAGTTTTTCAGTGTAGTAGTTTTATACTGTGTATTTAGGTTACCTATATAGTTTATTATTGTGATAATTGTATTGTACTGTGTTTAATTGCCCACTTACTGTATGTTTTAGTATGGATGTATATTTTTGCATAATATGCCTTTGAAATATTGTTAAGTGTATTCGTACACAATTTGAAGCTTGTCTTCGCCCTGTAAAATTTGTTTTGGAAGCTTCGCTTCACTGTCTACACTGTTTTGTATTGTATTGTGTTGTGAGCCGCACTGAGTCCCCTTCAGGGTGAGAAGAGCGGCATACAAATAAACTGATTGACTGATTGATTGGAGAGAAAGAAGAAGAAAGAAACAAAACAAACAAGGATAGGAAATTTTATTTGATATACATTTTGTGATCAGCTACTTTCTTTAGCTGCTTTGAGCTATGAAGCGTTATGCCAAATACAACTAGCTAGTCTTCAATATTCTTACACTAATCTGCTGCAGAAAACCTACAACCATGGCTAACTACTCTGGACATGCCTGCAGAATAAAAAGAACTGGATAACACACTGATAGTGGCTGGCTGAATATGAAGAAAAAGAAATACTGAAAGTGTATTCCTTAACCCATCTCATGGACTCTGGACACCATGCTTGGCAATCACACAATAGAATAAAAGAACTGGATAACACACACTGATAGTGGCTGGCTGAATATGAAGAAAAAGAAATACTGAAAGTGTATTCCTTAACCCATCTCATGGAAGCCTGGAAACATTGATTGTTAAGGCTGTAGACGTGGAACAATATCCCAAATTGATGTGCTTCCAAAGGGAGGACTTTTTTAGTCTGCAAAGCATTTATAGACTGGGTTGTTGTGGGTTTTTTCAGGCTATATGGCCATGTTCTAGAGGCATTCTCTCCTGACGTTTCGCCTGCATCTATGGCAAGCATCCTCAGAGGTTGTGAGGTCTGTTGGAACTAGGAAAATTGGGTTTATATATCTGTGGAATGTCCAGGGTGGGACAAAGAACTCTTGCAGTGCCTTTCATGTTCCTTGATCTGTGTTTGGGCGCTGCGTTGTTGGTCCTTATGTAGACTTGTCCACAGCTGCATGGTATACGGTAGACTCCTGCAGAAGTGAGAGGATCTCTCTTGTCCTTTGCTGAACGTAGCATTTGTTGGATTTTCTTGGTGGGTCTGTAGATAGTTTGTATGTTGTGTTTCCTCATCAGCTTCCCTATGCAGTCAGTGGTTCTCTTAATGTATGGCAAGAACACTTTTCCTCTGGGTGGATCTTTGGCTTTACTCTCGTGGCTTGTTCTCGGTCTTGCAGCTCTTTTGATGTCAGACATGGAGTATCCATTGGCCTGTAAAGCTCTGCAGACTGCTTCAACTAGAGAAGTCAGCTATAGCAGAGCACATGATGAACCAACCTGGACACAGCATATTATTTGAGAACACAGAAATGCTGGACCACTCTAACAACCACCATGTCAGGCTACACAGAGAAGCCATTGAAATCCATAAGCATGTGGACAATTTCAACAGAAAGGAGGAAGCCATGAAAATGAACAAAATCTGGCTACCAGTATTAAAAAAAAACTCTAAAATTATAACAGCAAAACAACACCCGAACACAGGGATACTCCAGAGAGGAAACAATCAGGGACAGCTAATCACCTCTCAACAAAAGATTCCCCCAGGCACTAACAAGCCACACCATAAAAACTGCCAGGCCATCAAATGCCAATCAAGGTGGCCAGTTGAAACATTCACACCTAGCTCCAACAGACAAGAGTTCTTTGTCCCACCCTGTACATTCCACATATATATAAATCCAATTTTTCTAGTTCCAACAGACCTCACAACCTCTGAGGATGCTTGCCATAGATGTAGGCGAAACATCAGGAGATAATGCCTCTTGAACAGGGGTGGGCAACCTATGGCCCGTGGGCCGGATCCAGCCCGACAGTTAATTCTGTCCGGCCCAGGAGAAGGGTGTCAGGGGCGGGCCAAGAGGAAGGGGTGTCGCTGCCGCCAGCCTGGGAGTGCCCGCCATCCCTGGAGGCAATCCAGGCCTGCAGGGGGAGCACCCGGCGACCTGCGGGGGCCGATCTCCATGGTGACCTGGAAGACTTAATCGTCTTCCAGGTCGCCAGGGCATTCAGCCACCTCAGATCACCGACTACTCCCTCTGCATGCCTGGATCGCCTCCAGGAATGGCGGGTGCTCCTGGGCCGCTGCTACTCCAGGATGGCAGGCCCCACAGAGCACGTGATGGGATGGCGGCACCGGCACCCCTTCCTCTTGGCCCCGCAGGGCGATCAGCTGGGGAACGGCTGGGGGCGAGAGCAGGCGGAGGCCTGCAGCCTCTGATCGCCTGCTGCTCTGCTGTGCTGCTGCGGCGGCTGAGTCCACTTTGCCATCCTCTGGGCTGGGGCCATTGGGCCATTCCATCTTGGGATCCTTCCTCTCTTCAGGATGTCAGCCTTCATCTTGGTTTGCACCTTATCTTCTTGAATTTAATTTTAGTGGTTTTTATTATTATTTTATAATAATTTTATTATAATAATAATATAGTAATATAATAAGTCATATAATGTTGTATTATAATTTCAATATATTATGTCTCTCTCTCTATATACTATAATATAATTATATTAATACTAATAATATATGAATATTTCTTGATATATTAATATGTTACTATTAATGATGTGTAATATATAGTAAATAAATAAAGCAGATTAGAATGTAGTCCCGCCTCTAGGTGCGGCCCTCCATATTTTTTTTGGCTCTCGCGTGGCCCCTTGGAAAAAATAATTGCCCACCCCTGCTCTATAGCCTGAAAAAAACCACAACAACCCAGTGATTTCAGTCATGAAAGCCTTCAACAATACATTTATAGACTTCTTCAGTAAAAAGAAATCCAATAATGGAATAACCTGTGGTTAGGGTTATTAGTAACTCTAGTAAGTTGAATTTAGCTATTATATTTATACCCCACTTTATCTCCCCAAAGGGGACTCAAAGCTGCTTGACATAAAAGTATTAGTATACAATTTAAAATATACAAATACGCAAACATTAAAACAGAAATACAAACAATACTAAAAATTCACAGTTAAAACCCATCAAAAACATATTCAAACTTAAAAACCACAGCAGCTAGATCTGTAATGGCTTTACTTTTTTATTGTAGTTAGTGCAGGGAGTTCTTTTATGTCTTAGTAATTAGATTGTTCTTACTATAACTGCTTAGTGTTTTAGTAATGTGTCATGGTTTTAATTTCGTTTAATTTTTTCTGAATACTATTTTTGTTGTGAATTCGTTTGTAGTAAAAGTAAGTAAAGGTAATATTACTATGATAGAACTTGTTTTTGAGAAATCCATTTTAAATTTCAATGATTACAGCATCAAAAATGATAATTGTTTTATTTTATTGTAAACCTCTCTTAAGATCATTTGTATGCCTTCAAGGTGTTTCTGACTTATGTTGACCTCATCATGGGTTTTTCCTGACAAGATTTGTTCAGAGGGGATTTGCCTTTGCCTTCCTATGAATCTGAGAGAGTATAATTTGCCCAGAGTCATTCAATAGGTTTCCATGGTTGAGCGGGGATTCAAAACATGGGTCTCCTGTCATAGTCCAATACTCAAACCACTATCCACACTGTTCTATATAAATATCGCCTATAGATATTGTCAAATTAAAAGAAACTTCAAGTAAAAGAGCCTGGCTTACCTCCATTAGTTTCCTGATATACCACAGATTTTCCAAGTTCAGCACCAAGACGCCTTAAAGGAAAAAGATAGTCACTAGTACCTTACTGGCAGGCATTATACATTTCACATAATTATCTGGAATATACAGCCCAGTTCTCTACTTTAATGGCCCATGGATTAAGAACATAAGAAGCAGGATCGTTGTCTGTTACTTTCTCTTGTACGTAAGTAGGAAAGTTCATAATGTGACTATGTTTACTCTGAAGAAACATTTCATTCTGTTGCTTATGACAAAAACTATAAAATATTCATTTATTCAAAATGCTTAGATCATGACTAAAAGGAAATAGCAAAAGCAGCTATCAAAACACAAACAAACCAGGAAGCAAAAGATCACAGAAAACATATATGCCAATGTAACTTACAGAAAGCTCAAATGTCAAATAGGACAGCTCTGTTACTTATCTAACTGAAAATCAAACCATGAAGGGAATCTCCTGGTACCAATAAACAATAAATTGTATTGATTTGTATCTGGTAGAATGTATTTCTAACAAATATGCATATTCAGTAGAGCTTTACTTCCATTAAATTAAACCAGCATCACACTGCTTGTTTATCATTCAACAAGTTTCCTGACATGCCAACACAGAACAGGAAACAACATGAAATACCTGATTAGGAGCTATAGTTCATCAAAGATTACACAATATTAAAATTGTTAGTCTGTATCATGCCACAGAACGCATCGCTTTTGCTATAGCAATAGACCAATCCAGCAATCACTCTGGAAAACAGAACATGACAAAAGAACTAGAGCTCTATTAGCTTGTCAGATCCTACTGAATGCTGCAGTTCTGTGGTATACAAGCACTTTTAGATGAAAGCAATGCATATATCAAAGCAGAATACCATCCTCTGAAATGCTGAGTCCATTCACTTTTTCATGGGGCAGTCATTTCCTGCTGCCACACTGTGTGACAACACAAACTGATGAACACACAGAGTCCTCAATTCACAGGGACATATAGGCAACTGGCTCAGTATACACCGGTTTTATGCCAGTTGCGCTGGCCACCAGTAAATTTCCAAGCTTTATTCAAGGTGATGGTTGTGGATCTTTTAAAAGTATTTTAAAAGTTTGGACACACATTATTTAAAGAACTATCTACATTTTTTTGGGATTTACAATGGTATGGAGGTCAAAACTGGAAGCTCTACATAAGGGCTTGACATTAGATTGTAGCCGCCAATATTTCCGACATAATAACTGTACATGTGTGATCAAGCAACACTATACTGTGGTCAAGATGGCAAAACTTATTAATGACTAGCTAAACCCGGCCATGCTTCGCTGTGGCTCAGTCTGATATGAAAAGAATTTGAAAGTAAATAAAAGTATTGTTGCGAACATAAATTCACAGAGAAAACACATCATTCAATTCAATACCCTGCCTGCGTTGCTGTGTCTATGTGGAATAAAAGGGAAGGAAAGAAAAAAGAGGGGTTTTTTTAACCAAAAATCATTTAATTGTAAAGCTAGGAGATTTACTACATTTTTGGTTTGTCCATTTTCTGCATAAAGATCGGATGGTTTATCAACTCTGTAGCATGCGGCGTGTAATTGCCCATGAGAAAAGCAATTGTTTTTTTAAAATTCAAACCACACACTTACAATTATTGCCCCTGCACTTTATTGATACTCATAGTGAACACAAGGCATATTGGAAATTGAAGTCGAATGAATTTACATGAGGTCTTGCATTGAATATCCGGTTCGTATGAAAAAACAGTTTGGTGATATGTAGCTCGATCATTCAGATTTTGCAACTGTGTAAGTCTTTGCTGTTGTTTTAATTGTTCTTGGCATTGTTGAGGCAATAGTGCTGCTCTTCTTCTCGATTCAACTCGCAAGGCTTCAATTCTTTCTTCCTGCTGATTTGCAGATTCCTCTGCTCGCCTTAGAGAAGTTCTGACTCTAGCACGTTCGTTTTCACCTAACCTTCTTCATCAGTACAGTTTGATCTCCTTTGACATTCTGTGATTGTGTTTCGAGAACTGTGGCCTATGTTCAAATGGGGGCGAGGCATTACAGATTATTAATTAATGCGGTACGATGACATAAGACTAAGCTGCTATTCTATGACTAAGACTCTTTTATTCTAAGTTAAGGATATGAAGTTTAGCCATTCAAATATTGCAACTACATGTGTCTTCGCTGTTGATCGAATTGTTCTTAGCATTGTTGAGACAATTGTGCTGTTCTTCTTCTTCTCAATTGAACTCAGTAAACTTGCACTATGACCGGTGAAACCACCCGTGCTGAAAATTCCAAACACATTGAATTCCCCTGTAGTATTTGTGTTACCAATAGCAACCAATCACAGCTCAGCTTTCATTTCTTATACCGCTGAGGTAAAATTATATCTGCTCTGTGATTGGTTGGTATATCTTTTCTTTTTCTTCTTGGCTTTTCTTCACGAACTAAGATTCAGGAAGGACTCATCCCATGCTTTCTACAAGCGGGTTGGTGGTTCAGAGTTGGATGTGTCCTTTGAGCCTGTGCAATGGATTTTTCTGGTGGAGTGCAGCATGCACAGAACTGGTCTCACCCTTTAAACCAAAGTTTCATCTGCCGGGGCCTAGCAAGCTTGGACGGTGGCAGCGAGACCCCAGGTCGTAGGTTTGGTTTGAGTTTCCTTCTCTTAGATGGTTGACCTTACAGGGTTAGACGAGCACCATCTGCCTGGGTTTGAAATTAGAGTTTTCCTTCTCCTAGGATGGTTGCCAAAAGGCTAGAGAGCCAATCCTGCCCTTTGACACTCTTTGTCAGACCCTTCGGTTGTGACCTGTCTGACATGGGAGGCCCTATTGGTGCCACCACCGCCAGTATAGCTCACAACTTCATTAGGGTACGCAAGCCTCTCCCCCATGACAAGGGGGCGTCATCTTATACTGTTGAGGTAAAAGGAATGCTGCTCTATTATTGGTTGATATTTCTTCTTCTGCTAAGATAAAATGAAAGCTGCTCTGTGATAGGTTGTTTTCTCTTATTCTGCTGAGATTTAACTAGAACTGCTAGTTTTTCACTAATAAAACACATGTTTGTTTGAATGCAACGTTGTGTCAATATTTCACTTTACCATAAAAACTCACGCATACTGGAATGCAACATTGTGTCAAAATGTCAAGTCAATCAACCAACTACTTTTCGAGTTTTGCAAGCACAAGCATACAAAGGCTGAGTTTTTATATATAAAGATTCAGAATTCACAAGCTAGGAAAACATGCAGCAGTTTAGTTTTGCTTGAGCTTCCAGTAAGACTGCCATTTTTTCTCTTCCCCTTCCCTGCTGAGTTAATTAGTACAAATTACCTTTCCACTATTACTTAGCATGTAGAAATGGAAGAAAGCTGAGGACAATGGAGAAAAGACAAAGAATGAGAAAAGGACTGGGACATTATTAAAGCATTTAGAAAAAAGGAATGATTCCTAACAAGTCAGGACAGTTGGAGAATATAAGAAATTGAACTTTATCAATGGTGGACACAGAGCAATTTCCTCCCAATATATATATGCTTAGTGCGATCTATTTATATTTTTAATTAGGGTTTGAAAACTCATTCGATTTCTTTAGCTTCAAGTGAAGATTTTTATTATACATTTTGCTACTGTGTTATTCTAAATTTATTTTAATAATATTTTATTGTGGATGTGTGCCTTCAAGTCATTTCAGACTTATGATGACCCTATGGCGAACTTATCACAGGATTTTCTTGGCAGAATTTATTCAGAGTGGTTTTTATTTTGCCCTACATCAAGCCTGAAAGGATAAGATTTCCCCAAGATTACCCAGTGATTTTCCATGACTGAATAGGGATTTTGAACCTTAGTCTCCCAGTGTCCTAGCCCAAAACACAAACCACTACAAAACACTGATTTGCCTATCATTTAACACTACACTGTATCAAAAATATTTGTTTGCAATTAGTGCAATTTCCATCTGCCAGTGGAATGGAAACTGCATTCTGTTCACACCTCAATTATGGAATGAAAACATATTATACCCTGGGTTTCCACTGTAAAGAACACAACTGTAATAAATATAAAAATGTGTGCTACAACTTTAAAAAGTAATTAAATACGATAATAAATAAATAAAAATTGCATATTTCGTTTGAGAATTTATACTCATGAAACAGGGGCAATTGCACATCTATGTAAAAAGGATTGAATCTTCAACTAGGTCAATATGATACAGTTCTGTTTGAAAATGAATCTGCTTCATTCACTTGAGACAGTACAGCTTATAATGGCATCACAAAGGACTTTAGAAACTTGATACAATGATTGAATCACAACAATTTCAACATGTAATCTTGTTAGGGACACTTAAGTCATATGGGGCCAAGCTCAGGCTGATTTCCAACATAACAATACTGTTCTCCGCTTTGTTTAGGGCCGGTGGGGGAGTGAAGTTTGTATAGCTGATAATGAATCTCCACATCACAATAGTCTACTGAATAAAAACAATATGATGTATCTACACTTGTCCATGCAACATCCCAAAAGTGAGAAAAATTTAAACCTTTCAAAGGCTTGTTTGGAACAGACTTTGCTATTATTCTGTTACTGTATTCATTGGATCCTAAATTAAACTCAGTGTTATGACATGGTTTATAGATGAAGGCATATTTTATTGAATATTTGAGTTACATAGCAAGTTAAAACGTGTCCCCTGCATTTGTTTTTGTTGCTTCCAAAGTTAACAGTAAACAAGAATTAAAATAAGTTGCATGCAGAGTGGGCAAAGAGATCTTTGTCTCTATAGCCCATTGATATCCAGGTCTTTGTTTTAGTTAGTATTATTTGCACTTTATTCTTCAGACATGTATATTTTCACATAATCAATGGACAGAGAAAAGACATGGCCTGGTTACCAAGAAAAGTGATCCTTGCTACCAAAAATAAAAGAGGGGTGGGGGAGACTAACTGTTGAGAACATATATCTAGTTAGCACAAGGGTTCAGCTTGTCTCAATTAGCTGGCTGGTTCTGACCCATAGCCTGTACTCGGGACAAGAGGCTGTCCTTGATGAAACCTGATAATTTTCCAGAAGGAAAAAGCATCTTTTTCAGGATCTTGCTAGGGAGAGGATATTTGCAATTTTACATCTGATCATAAGCTTTCCAAGATTCATATAAGGAGATTGATAAATGCTGGTAGAGTGATTTAGTTGCTTTTTACAAACACTTCACAACAGCTTTACTGTGGAATAAGAATTTTGCAGAACTGACAATGAGTAGACCATGCTTCAAGTCAATAATGATGCTGTCTATGTGTTTTGAGGACTGCACTGGATGACATTGTTATGACTACCTATAATTACTGTCAAATGCAAAGGAGCTAGTGGGATCTCCTTGTCCTTCCAAGCCCTCTTTCCCACTTCCCATTCCTTCCTTTTTGGTGGCAACTGATGCGAGGGAGGCATGAAGGCTGAGGGGAGATGTTGTGGCAGGTAATGGGAGACTTGGTTGAGGGCAAACTTTAAGAATTGACAGGAGCATCCTATTTATCTGTGTTTCCCCATTTGAGATGGATGGTTGCAGAGTCTGGGAGATATACAAGGATATGGGTGGTTATGGGGTTAACAGCATGAGCTGCTGCATTGGTTGACACAAACCCTAGTGATACTGCTATTTATACCTCATACTTCAACCAAAAAAAGTTGCTTATAGCAGTTTTTAAATCATTACTTTGACAGTTTCATGCCCTCAGGTTTACAAATGAGAATGTACTATTTATAGAGGCTATGGTACCCTTTATTTTTGGTCCAAAAATGGCCTAAAAGGCAGTTTACGGGAGGTCTCGGATTTTAAACACATGTTAAAACAAATCAAATTTAAGTAAGTTTTGGTGGCAAGGAGAATTGCTTTAACCTTGCTGCATTTTGTTTTGCCTCGGGGGGAAAAAGCCATCATTTCACATTTAAATTAAGTACTCTAAAGTATTATCTGATCCTGCCAACACATTCATTTAAAATCTATTTAAAAGTTTTCAGCCTCTTTTACCCTTTTTCACATTCTGAAAATATTAGTTCAGATGTGAGGTCCTTAACATATTTTATAGCAGAGACTGCCCCCTGCCAAAAAAGCTCAGGTAGCTTAGTTTCATTCACTAATTATTTTTAATGCTTTTATTTAATATTCTTACTGTGTCTTATGTCCCATACCCAGTATGTCATATTTGTCTATATGGTTTTCTTTTTGGCAATTGAATGTTTGCCTTATATGTTGGAGATTGCCCTGAGTCCCTTCAGGGAGATAGGGCGGTATACAACAACAACAATAATGCCGGATTACTGTTGTTGACTTACATCAAGTCTATTCTGATTTATGGAAACTCTAAGGTGGGATTTTCTGGGCCCGAGAGTGCATGACTAATCCAAGTCACCAACTGGGTCCATAGGTTAGTGGGGAATAAAGATGCTCAAAAGTAAGTCTGTGTATTAGAAAGACTCATGTGGCCTTCAGGGACTCTTAAAAGAAATTGAGAGAAATAAAAATCTTCTTTCGTTTCGGTCTATTCTGATATAATCACAGATTCCAAGGATTGCCTTTTACACATATAATTTACTCAGTCAAATGCATTAGTCCTAATTCACAACCAGATGCAGGAAGCACCTCAGCACTTATTTTATCTAAGATTTAAAAAAACACCTAAAGAGCAGGGTTGAAGTTTATCCCGATAGGCCTCCAAAGCCTCAGAAACACTGCAATGTAGTAATACTTTCTAAATACCTCCAGAACTTCAGACACATCAAAACAGGCCTTTGATATCCTGCAGTATCTTGCCACCAATATGAAATTTTATCAAGAAGCCAGACAACAGTATTTCCCATTTGTAATTCTCTTGTGTTCTCCTATCATTTTTTCCACCTGTTTTCTTCCCAGAATATTTCATATATTGGAGAGTATGAGGATAGAATACATGCACAATTTCATATATGAGAATAGAATGCATGCACGGTTTGTGCTCTTTAGGAGTCCTCCACTTGGAAGCAGCTTTAGAATACCAAGTGAGACAAGATGTTATGAATCTCTATGTTTACTCTAAGGGCCTCATCACACTTGAGCATTTTCCCACTCAATCCACTTTAAATGCTGTGACTGCCTCCTGCAGAATTTTGGGGCTTGCAGTTTAGGGAGGGGCCTTTAAACTGCTCATCCAGAGAAGCCCTGGGCCTCCCTAAACTATAAGGCCCAGAATTCTGCAAAAGGCAGTCACAACATTTAAAGTGGATTAAAGTGGAAAAATACTCAAGTGAGATGAGGCCTTAAGAAAGGTAAAGATAAGTATGAGGTGACCCAGTTTTCTTGCTTCCTACTATGAAGTCAAATCTTGTGATTCTCTAAACAAAAAAGTAATTATCATGTTTCAATTTGAAATGCTTTAGTCTTGGCTGCAATTAATACGAAAATGTATCCAAGTGTGATTATACATTTTATAAAGAAAACATTATATCAAAGAGGTGATAGAATTTCTGAACATCGGTCTAAAATTAGGAATTTTTCTGAAGATTCCCCTCTATACGTCCACTTTAAGACCTTGAAACATGGACCTGATGACCTTAAGTTCTTTGGTGTAAAACGGGTCCAGGCACCCCCCCCCCCATGGCGATTTGGATCTTCACCTCCGCAGAACCGAAACCCGGTATATTCATACCTTGGGTACAGAAATTCCAATAGGGCTTAATGACAAAATCACCGTAACAGAACTCCTGCGTTAAACCCTTATCAATTCGCTTCGGTATTGCCTGCACCTGACCCTTGGTTACGCTTATAAGCGAACCAAGTCCCACTATGCAGTTGCTTCGGCCGTTGGTCATTCGTAGATGTGTGTAATTGCCTCTATGAATTAGGTATGTGTTTACTATTATGTACTGTGATACTCTGATATTATGTATGCCATTATCTGATATTACTGAAATACTATTTGAATTGCTTTTGGGTGTTTTATATATGTTTGCAGCCGTTTATTGATTGTAATCTGTTGCCCACAGACCTTACCTATTTGGTATGGAATCGAGTTGTGTTGCCCTAATACTCTGGCCTTGAGAAAGACCCCGTTCCAGGGGGTCGAAACGGGAGTTGGGACCATTGTACAGCGTATCCCCGTCGGCCCAACTACTCCTCGGAGACCCAGCTGCTATTTACACATATCCGCCTTCCATGTGCATGAATTACCTGGGCTCCGGTCAGCAAACAACTCCGCATTACCACCGCTTCCTGGATTTCCATCACGGCTTGTTTGCCAACCCGCTCTTTGGTTACGACACGGCCCTGGGGGCCTAGTGTCTATCCTCCCCTCATATACTTACCTGGAAAACCCGTCTATTACAGCGAACCCTTGAACTCTTTCCTCGAACCCGATACTCCTGAACTTTAAGTAACGCTATCAAGCGTATGGGGTAGGAGCCCAGAGCGGGCGCACTCTTTAATTTGTACCTTGTATTGATGTATACCTCTTTAAGATTTGTGTATTAACACTGTATTAACACTGAAAATTTCCTAAAAACTAGTTTATGTGATTATTTACCACACTCTGTGTATTGCAAGTAAAATGTATTGCCTCTCTTCATGAAACAACACAATTTGCTTTGTAAAGAGTTCTCAACTGCAATAATTGAATTGATAAATCTGGGCACAACACCACAACATAATAAATGCTTATCTCATACAAGGCCTAATGAGAGCCAACTAAAAATATTTCAATCCGATTATCACAAAAATTAAAAGGCAATTATTAAATGGAAATAAGTACATTTCTGAACATTTGAATACCAAAAAACACTGAAGATAACACATGTGAGTGTTATGCATTCTTTTACTAAGCTGAAATGAAATAAATTACTCAAACTTAAGTAATTTAACTCTGGATTAAGCTAACCTCAAGGTTTTTTTTTGCCAGTAACAAAAAACCTTCCCATTGCCATGCCTAGTTCAGCAAACACTGCTTATTTTTTTCCTTCACGCTACTGCTTCAGGCAACTGACTAGGAATCATCCCACAGATAATGCCTGCAAATACAGGAGATTGGGGAGCAATTAAAAAACGCGAGACACTTACTCTGTGATCCTCTTTGCCAGCTCCGTGCAGGCTGCCGTGGAGTTTGCCGAGAAGACCCGGTAGCCACTTCTGGCCGCATTCATTGCCAAGGAATCATACAAGCCCCTTGGGACTCGAGAGTGAGAAAAGACAGATCTATAAGGCAACAGCAATTTCCTTGGCATCCTCCTCTTTAGCCTCTCCTGAGAGTACTACCACCCCTTCAGAGGTGGGAACCGGGAGGAGAGAAGCTGCCCCAAAAGACTTTCCCTTCTCGCAACCCAGTTCACACAGCAACAACCACAACACACTATTTTAAACGTCGGGTGTTAAAATGAGTGCAGTGAAAGTCATTTTGGAACTGGCCCTTCGCATGCTGCCCCTGGGAAAAGCGAATATGAAGTCTGTTTGCTTCAAAAGGGCTAATAATAAAGGGGGGAAGCAAAGAAAAAGATTGGATAGCAGGAGGGGAAGAAAGAGAGTTGTATATCCCGATATTGCTGTCAAATTAAGACCAAGAGGAAGGGACTGCGCCTAAATCAGACTTGCAGCAAAGAGTGGGAAGGGGAAACAATGAAAGCAAGCAATTAGCTCTGAAGTGGAGGGAAGAGAGGAGGAGACAGGCTCAGCAGAAGCAAGGGTTGTGGAAGTGCCAGAGAGGGGGCTTCAGGGGAGGCAAGAACCAGAGAGTCCCTTGGCAGGGAGGCAGGGCAGGGAGTAGGAAAAAGCAGGAGTAATAACAACACAGGGAAGGGGCATCCCCTGCTGCAGAGGAGGGAACGGGGCAGAGAATGGATCTCCTCCGGGAACTGGCTCTCTCTGAATGGGCAGGAGGGAGGAGAGATGGGCCACAAGGTGAGCAGGCAGGCAGGAGAAGGGCCTTGAGGGCGGCAGGGATCTCTCTCCTCAGGGAACTCGGGGGCAAAGGCCTGCTGTGGAGGTACAGGGGGAGGCCCTCTCAGCAAAGGTTAGACACAGAAATAGAGGGAGGAGGGGGGGGGGCTGAGGAGGAGCCCCAGAGCTGGCCGAAGCGGCGCCGGTTCCTCTGTAGAGGCCGCCTCCTCTTCCGCCGCCGCCTTGCTGCTCCCTCCTGGGCCCCTTTGCCCGCTTCGCCTCCAGGCCCAGCGACGCTCCGCTCCAGCCTCCAGCCTGCTCTCTTACCATAGAGGCGCCGCGCAAGAGCGCCACCTCCTGCCCTCGGCGGCCATTTCGCGCCCACGACGCGGCCTCGGCTCTGAGAGGCTCTGCGGCCTTCGCCTGCCTCGCGCGGACATGTTGAGTGAGGGCAATGGGGGAAGGCGGCCCGCCCCTCAGCGCTATGCCTTGAGTGCCCCCCTCCTCCCCCCCCCTAGATCCCCGAGGAAGCCTCGGCCGGATCCCCGCCTCCCCCTCCCTCCCTCGTAAACCTATTAGTAATCTAATGAATGGCTCCTTTTACTTTAAAGCAATAGAGAAGTCGTCTTTTTCCCGGAATAAAGATGGCTGCTCCCTCTCTCCGGCCAAACTAACGGTTAGGAGCGAAGCTGGGAAGAGGAAGTGGGCGGAGCCAGGGCGGAGGCAGGCAGGCAGGGGGCGCGCGAGGCCCTTCGCCCGCCCGTCTCCTGAGGTGCACAGCAGGAAGGCGGAGCGGCAAGCTTCAGGGCGCATGCGCACTGTGGCATGCACGAAGTTGGAGCAGCATCCCAACTGCCCTGGCGTTCTTCAGAGAGTGCCTTAGGCCGCAAGAGGGTCCCACCAACTCCAGGCTGCTCACTGGGGGGAAGGATGTTAGAGGCAAAGATGAAGGACTTTGGCCCCATAATGAGAAGACAGGAAAGCTTGGAGAAGACAATGATGCTGGGGAAATGGAAGGAAAAAGGAAGAGGGGCCGACCAAGGGCAAGGTGGATGGATGGTATCCTTGAAGTGACTGGCTTGACCCTGAAGGAGCTGGGGGTGGTGACGGCCGACAGGGAGCTCTGGCGTGGGATGGTCCATGAAGTCATGAAGAGTCAGAAGCGACTGAACGAATAAACAAAACAACATGGCTCAGTGACACGGAATCCAGGGATTTGTAGTTTGGGGAGGTCCCAGCGCTCTTTGATAGGGAAGGCTCAAGCCCTTGCAAAATTACAAGTCCCATGGTTCCACAGGATTGAGCCAAGGCAGTTGAAGTGGTGTTAAACTGTGTTCATTCAACAGTGTAGACCAGTGGTTCCCACCACCCCTAGTTAGCGGTGGGGCCAGGGCCGTAGCCAGGATTTTGATTGGGGGCTGAGTTTGGTTCCTGAGACTGGGTGGAAGAGGGTCTACCCTAGCAAACCTTTTGTATTGTTATCCCAATAACCCCATGAATATGGGATATAATGATCATGGTGATCAGATCGTGATATGAATAAACACAAAAGTTTAAATAATGTACCAGTAAGGCCTTTTCGCAGACCCCCCTGAAATTTCAGGGGGGCTGAAGGCCTGGGTGGGGCGATCTAGGGGGGCACTGGAAGGCTCAGGAGAATTTGGGGGGCGCTGAACCCTTTGTAAGGGGGCGGTGGGGGCGGGGGCGTGAGCCAGGCGACAGGCTACCATCCATCTCTCTGTGTGTGTTTCTCTCTCCCTCTTGCTCCCTCCTCCTCCTCTCGCCAAGCAAGGGGTAATAATAATACCTTTGGGGTTCCCTTCCAACTGGTTGAGTCTTATAACAATAATAACAATATCCTTCAACATATTTAGTGGAACGTGGATTCAGTGTGGTAACCAATTTATTAACAAAAAAAGAAACCGATTGCAAAATAGTCAATCGCGATGATTTGAGATTACTGCTGACGAAAATAGAGCCGAGGATTACTAGATTGGTAGCAGCATACCAGGTTCATCCTTCTCATTAAGATGGCTTTGAATGTTTTAGCTTTTTTTGTATTGCCTTTCTATTCTAACTTCAATAAATAGTTTCATAATGTCAAACTTCAATGTTTCTAATTTACAACTTTATTATATTTTACAAAAAAGGTAGAAATATTAATACATATATCTTTCTGTGTAATTGCTATTAAAAATTAAAAAAAATTCTAGGGGGGCAGTGAGTACATTTTTTACTGGAAAGGGGGCAGTAGGCCAAAAAAGTTTGAGAACCACTGGTGTAGATCATGCATGGACAAACTTTGGCCCTCCAAGTGTTTTGGACTTCAGCTCCCACAGTTCCTAACAGCTGCTAGGAATTGTGGGAGTTGAAGTCCCAAACACCTGGAGGACTGAAGATTTCCCATGCCTGGTGTAGATGCAACTTTTTGTCATTCTCTTTTGGCAATGTCTGGTGGCAGACCAGTCTCTGTGCTTAAACCTTGTTTTATAAGAAAGAACAGAGGGGGGGGGGGTATAGAATCCTAGAATAATAGAGTTGGAAGAGACCACCTGGGCCATCGAGTCCAACCCCCTGCCATGCAGGAAAAGCACAAAGTTGTACTTTGACTATAGCAGTAGCAGTGGTTCCCAACCTTTTTTTGACACGGGACCACTCTCCAACATTAGTACCAAAAGGGTTACAAATCAGTTTTTGGTCAACTTTAGATTTGGTTTGGTTATTTTGGGTGCTGTATCAGAACATTGCATTTAATAGACCACATCCGCTCTAGTTTCTGATACAGAACATATGCTGCCCAGTAGTCACCATCTGCTAATCGCCCACAAAAAACATAGTTACCGGTAATCATCCAGAGCTGATGTAGTAGTAATATTTTGTGAGTAGTCATCCCCTCTCCTCCCAACATACCCATTGCCTTGGCACTATATGAGGGTTTTGCAAGACCAGTTGTGTTCGTTGCATGGTTTCGAGGCAACAGTGTAGTAATAGTGAGGCTGCAGACCATATTTGTTTCCTTGCAGACTACTGGTGGTCCATGGACCACAAGTTGGGAACCACTGGATTGTAGGACACCCTACTTACCTCCTGATGGATTAGAGACCAAAGCACTGTCAAAGAATGGAATCACTTGAAAATGGGAATCCCGGGTTGTTTTAGTTTAGCTGAAAAGCACAGATAACACACTATCACCTTGTAAGATCAAAGATGGTTCTGCACTCATTAAGAAGTGATTCAAGGAGGGAAGCTGTGTTTTCTGTAGGTAAGCCTTGGGATTGCAAACATATTTGTTCTACGTTTTGGACAGGGCCACTTTTCATTCTGTTTATCTAGGCTGTGTAGCACAGCCTTATGGCGGCAGCAGCTGTACCCTCTCCTCCTGGGAATCACAGTATCACAGAGAAATAAGCAGCAATGTGGCAGATTCCTAAGGACTACTAAATTGCACCCCTCTTTCATTAATCCCATCCCCCGCAGTCCCATTCTGTTCAATAAAAACCTTGAAGGAGGGCTTTTCATCTATTACAGCTGGAGTAACACTCCTTATTCTAAATCTGTGGAATCATATGTGTTTTCTCTTTGGGCCTTTTCATTTTGTTTTGGAATATCTGTATTTTCATATACAGATATTCTTAAACATTAATTTATGTTTCATATATCCCTGATACATATAGCCCAGGCTCTCCAGTTGTTTTGGACTTCAACTCCCACAATTCCTTAATCTGATATGTGTCTTGTTGACTGCAAATAATGTGTATCCAGTTTAGGGGTGGGGATTGTACCCTGTTGTTGGACTGTAGCTCCCAATAGCCTTGTCCAGCACAGCCAATAGTGCAGAATAAAAATCTGGACGACTCCAAGATCCCCAACCCAATTTAGGATGTAAACTGTTACTAAAATGTATCTATGCTCCCTGTTCTCCAAAGATTTGAGGGCAAATTTTCTCCAATTTGTTGCCACCTTACTATTTTGTTGCTGATTGCACATTCCCTCAAAAGAGAACCCCTGCAGTCTTACCGACACAACATCTGTTTCTTGGCATGTGAAATGATTTAAAATTGCTGAATCGTATTTTCTTGATTTGTCTTCTGCTAGGATGAAAGCCAATCAGCATGTTGCCCCGGATGGTAGTACCGTAGATCTTTGTTTAAGGACACAAAGATTTCTGTGAGAAGTTTTACCTATATTTAAGTTAGTTGTCAATGCAAGAATGTAGGTCCCCCGCCAACTTCCACATAATGGGCACAGGATACCAGAATTTTGGCTTTAGCCTTATCCCTAAATCAGAACTGAGGTCATAATGCAGGTATATCTTCTGGAAGCATTCCAATATCACAGTGACACAATACATTCTTTTCTAAAATAATTCTAATCCCATCATCCCAAAATGGCTATCCTTTGTTTAGTCAAGGGACCCTGCCATCCTAGCCCTGATATCAATCAGCAATCAGTATTTGCACTAAAGTGATCACTTTCTGTTCTAATAAGACTCCGTGGGTGGAAGTGGGGCCGGTGCGGATACAGAAGACGGGCTCCAGATTTTTCCAATAAAAAGCTTTATTACATTTTCCAACATACTGTACACCAATCACACACTTTAAACATGATAGGAATTAATGTACTTTGAACCAGTAAGACACCAGATTGTAATTTGCACCAATTAAAATGACGTCTCTTCTTCTAATATGAGTATAAAAGACTGTTATCAACAAACTGAGGGCATGTCAGATCTGGGAAATTCTCCCCTTTACATCCTTTCTTGATTAATGAAGCAATAAACCTCTGATTCCATCGTCATCTCTGTGTGTCTTGATTGGTAAACATTGGAGCTGGCATGCCAGGAACAGACCCCAAGATTTCTGACAACTAACTGATAAACTAAAGGTTTATTGATCTGATCAGACCACGAGGTACAGATGGAGGTCTTTATGTAGTTCAGTGGTTCCCAGGGACCACTTTGACCAGAGACAATTCTCCAACATTAATACCGAAGGGGTTACGAATAACTTTTTGGTCAACTTTAGATTTGTTTTCGTCATTTGGGGTGCTGATTCAGAAAATTGCATTGGATAGACCACATCAGCTATAGTTTCTGATACATAATATATGCCATCCATTAGTTGCCATCTGCTCACTAACAGAAAACCATATTTATTCTAGAGCTGATTTGGTCTATCCAATGCAATTTTCCGAATCAACATCCCAAATAACCCCAGGAACAGGCCTAAAAACGAAGACACCAAGGCACCGCTCTTCACATGGAATGGCTCCACTCGGGGAGGGAGGAGCAGAAGCAACAGTCAGGAAGCTTCTTGTCATATCTTTCATGGATAGCCAGCCTCTCCCCTCCTGACATCCTTGTTGCCTCAGCACTATAAGAGGGTTTCGCGAGACCAGTCGCTCTTGTTGCAATTATGTAGTAACGGTGAGGCTGCAAACCATATTTTAGTCCTTGGGGACCACTGGTGGTCCACAGACCACAAGTTGGGAACCACTGATGTAGTTGGTGTGTACCCAAAAAAATTGCTCAAGCTTGCTGTGGTAATCTGGAGTTCTCTACACCTCCTGTGAGATCATTCCACTAGCTTAAAGCAAATTTAAATATTCCCTATTGTAATAACTTAGTGAGCATCCTATGATGATGATAATAACAATAACTTTAAGCCTGAAGAAGCAGTTCTTTAAAACTGAGGATGAATGTTCGCAGACGTTACTTTGCATTAAATAGAAAAAAAGCTTATATTAGGATAGTGAATGCAGCATAGTTACAAAGTTATATTTGGTGACTTTGACAGATGCGCAAAATTCACGACAATCACCTTCCTTGGCCAAGAAAGCCACAGTGCTGGATCTTCCTGTCACTCTCCCACAGGGAACGATGATCGTTCTGTCTTTTTGGGATGCCGCCTGATGGTATCCATCTGTATTTGCTGCCCCCCTGAAACTTCTGAACTAAATTGCATCCTTTCAAGAAAACAGTGCAAAGATAAATTTCCCATACTCTTGCCTCCTGAAAATAAAAATAATCTAAGAGTTCCCTAGTCCAAGGGTTGCTAAGTGAAGTGGATGGTTTTGGAATTGATTAACGACTGGAATGTCACTGCATAACATATTGTGAAAATCCAGTAGTGATTAAGTATCCATTTGAGCCCCTCCAAGGATTGTTTCATTGGATGCCTGCATAATATTAATAAAGATAAGGCCTGTTATTCATAAGTACTTCTCTCTATTGACTTTCATGGAAGTCTACAATTCTAGGAAGATTTAGCCACAGCAGAGCTTATTTCTGAGGAAACATGCCTGGGCTCAGGTTGTAGAAAGCATTTTTCAGGAAACAGCACTTGCACCATTTTGGTCTTTACTGCCTTAATTTCTGACAGTCATTATTGAGAAGCAGTCAGTTATTTACAGTAGGTCTGGAAGTGCTAGAAGTTGCGATAATCATGCTAACTTACATTATTGTCCGTAAGAAGATTTTGCTAATCTTCTTTCTTGGGATGCATCTACATTGGAGAATTAATGCAGTTTGACACATCTTGAATTGCAATGGCTCCTTGCTATGGAATCCTGAGATTTGTAGTTTGGTGAAGCACCAGCGCTCTTGGCAGATAAGCTTAAAAACCTTGTAAAACTACAACTCACATGATTCCATAGCACTGAGCCATGGAAGTGGTGGTGCAGCAATTCTACAGCGTAGATGCACCCTATAATGCAAGTTTACCAGTTACTGCTGAAAACAGTGTCTAACACAGAATCTGGTTGACTTAGCAGAAATGATGTAAGAGAAATCTAGGTGTTTGTGATCATGGCGAAGTGTCAGGGTAGGCATCTAAAAATACGTTGCTGCAACACAAATCAATGGGAGAAAATGTGTTCATTAAAAAGATTGAGCTTGAAACCATCTTAGGACCCACTTATCTCTCTTTCTATAAATAGCTCAGTTTATCCAAGTGTAAAAAACATGCAAATAAAGTGAATATCCACAAGTGTTGAATCTGCATAATTTGTTCCACTCACAGATACAGGGTTGCAAGATTTCAACTCAATCAGATTTCCAGTATCATCTTTCAGAGTCGCTGCTCTTTCTTATAATGCATGTCTCTTTTTTCTCTCCTCTTTCCCCATACTAATTGGGTGTATGCCTTTCATTCATGCATTCCTTTACACATGCTTTGCCAGAGAGGAATGATTCATATCTTCATGTTTGTTCTTCCATGCATTAATTTATTCAACACTGGCATGAACATCGCCACTCCCTGCATTTGCTGATTTGTTTAGGTTTGGGGGCATTTCTAAAAAAGAAAAAGCAAAAGCCAGTGGGTTCAGCTGCCCAAATTTGCCAACTGCCTTGAAGGAAAGAAACAGAAATGTTTAGTAACATGTCCTAATGCAGCCAGGCATCCTACACCAATGACGGCTTTAGGGCAACAAGCGGTGATAACCCTTATATCCAGTATAAATTGCTATGCTCTCGAGCTTATCAACTCTCAGCCGTTGCTTCAGATCTAGATCTTTCAGCATTGTTGCTGTTTTGAAAGGAGAAGCGCTGGCATTTTCATTCTGCAGCAGAAGCAGATGTCCTCCCTAGACACCCCCTTGTTTCTTTCCGAGTGGCATCTTCCTATTTCCTAACACTAGTCAAGGTTCTCCTTATGCAATGTGCTCTCATTAAAGAATGTATGTAACTTGTAATTGACCTTCAAATGAGTCCGAACCCAAGAGCAATATGAAAGAGCTATTTATAGTAACACATGGAAGAAGAAAAAATAGGAAATTTTTATGCTTCATCTCTCTTCGACAGCTGGCTTATTCCAGATGTGTATAACAGAGCACTTAATTGAAGGATGCAACAAAACAACCTCTGATTTAGCAAAGCTTCATATTGTATATTATTATTATTATTCGTAGTAGTAGTATTAATATTAGTATTGTTTTTATTATCATTGCTGCAGAGAACTTGAAGTTCAATAGCCAGCAAGCTACTTGATCTTGAAAGCAGAAGCATCTTCCTCAAGAGGGCAGTGGTTATCTCCAAAATAAGAGCACAGACTTGGTAAGGCTCCGGCAAAAGGACCAGAACTGGATAATTAACCAAAAATAACTAATTAGATGAAGTATTTCCTTAGTGGCAAGAATCATTCAGAAATTATGTGATTACAGCATATGATTAAGTATGTGTAGTTAGACTCTCAGGTTAAGATATATCACTTTGTTGCTGATTTTCCCTCATTTTTATTAACAGAAGGGATCGATTTCCCCCTATTCAGGTGCAACTTTCATAAAGGATCTGCAGCAACTGTGTGAAGAGTAGGCGAACGGCCTGGCCAGGGGTATATATTGCCTCTGCAAAACCAGAGAATGTCTCATCCACGCCTCTGCTATATTCAGTCTCCTCCTCGCTTTAAAGAGAGAAAAGCAAGGACTGTGGGAATTTGGGTCAAGAACACATTTTGTTATCATTACTACAATCATTCATATATAGACTGGAAAGAGACAGAGGGGCTTGTTACTGACCTTTTCTGACTTATTCCTGACCTACGCCATCTGAATCCCAAAGGCATACACTTATTTATACACGTGTTTAAAATATTTACGGGGCATTGTAAGAGTGTACAAATAAAAACCATACCATACAAAAAGATGAAGAACAGAATATCAAAATGTAACTATGAGACCTGTTCAATGACACTCATTTAATTAGCTAAGTTATAGGGCAAAGAGAAAAAAGAAGTTTTTAGGCCCAACTTAAAAGCTTTTTTAAAAAAATAATTAATTTTTATTGTGATACACACACAGAGAGAGAGAGAGAGAGAGAGAGAGAAACATACAATCTTCAATATTCCACAATCAAAATACAAGTATTATTTCCCCAGCTCCGTCCCGTCCCCCCATTCCCACCCATGAACCCCCATCCTTGACTTCTCTTTACATAATGCAAAGGTACAGGAATACTATTGAATATTTCTACCTCAGTAAAATCAAGCATGTAATGATTTTCCCTTGGTTTCACCAGCTATTCTATTATTGCTCAAAATCTTATTCATCTTATACATAGCCATTTGTCTAAGGTTCACAAAAGTACTAATTTTATTGTCTTCATCATCCTGTATCCAGATTTACAGCATTTCCACTCTTTCCCCCTCCCCCTTCTATTTGACCTCCCAGATCTTTCTAATTTGGCCCATCCTATAACAACTTTTTATTTCACTCATATAGTCTTGGAGATGATAGCTAGATATTTATACCAAATTTTTGCCTCCCATATCTTTTTGTCCTTCCAACTGAGGGCAACTGAGAATTTAATTTCATCTAACATGTGTTTTATTATTTCTTCCCATTCTTTAAGTCCCCCATTGCCTTCCATTTTTTGAACAAAAAATTGTGTTCTGTGCCAATCTATTTTTATCCCTAACAGCTTTCCATTTTCTTCTTAATTGTATTATAGCACCTTTGTATTTTTTCACATTCCCACCACATGTGGGTGTATGTTCCGGTTTTTCCACAATTATGCCAACATTGTTTTGGACAATGTATAAGCCAATTGCATGGGAGTTCTATAACATTTTGTAAGTATTTTCCATTGCATTTCCTTAATCTTTAAATGTTTTATGTTATTGATTTTATCCAATTGTCTATTTCTTTCTTGCTGTAGCTTAATTCCTCCTTCCAGACTTCTATTGGGGTATATTTTGTGTTATATTGTTTTTCCATGATTACCGGTATTTGTATATTTATTTATTTATCATGTCAGGAGTGAACCAAACAATTGTATTTTTTAAATTAAAAAAACCCACACACACGCAAACTTTGCAAATTTGGCACTCTATTAAAAGTCCTTTGACTAGTAGCTGGCCACTTGGAGTGCCTCTGGTGTTGTGCATGTGGCAGGGCTCGGGTTGCATTGTAGTAGGTGGTCTGTGGTTTGCTTTTCTCCACACTCACATGTTGTGGATTCCACTTTGTAGCCCCATTTCTCATGGTGCCAGAGCACCTTCCAAGTCGCCCAATTTTCTGTGTGCCCAGGAGGGAGTCTCTCATTTGTATCAGCCATTGATTGAAGGTCTGGGTTTTAGCTTGCCACTTTTTAACTCTCACTTGCTGAAGTGTTCTAGCAAGTGTTTCTGTAGATCTTAGAAAACTATTTCTTGATTTAAGTTGTTGGTATGCTGGCTGATATCCAAACGAGGGATGGGCCAGAGATGTCACTGCCTTGGTCCTTTCACTATTGGTTGCTACTTCCCGTTGGATGTCAGGTGGTGCAATACCGGCTAAACAGTGTAATTTCTCCAGTGGTATAGGATGCAGACACCCAGTGATAATGCAGCATGTCTCATTAAGAGCCACATCCACTGTTTTAGCGTGGTGAGATTTTTTCCACACTAGGCATGCATACTCAGCAGCAGAGTAGCAAAGCGCAAGGGCAGATGTCTTCACGGTATCTGGTTGTGATGCCCAGGTTGTGCCAGTCAGCTTTCGTATGATTTTTTTTCTAGCACCCACTTTTTGCTTGATATTCAGGCAGTGCTTCTTGTAGGCCAGAGAACGGTCGAGGGTAACTCCCAGGTACTTGGGTGTGCTGCGATGCTCCAGTGGGATTCCTTCCCAGGTAATCCTCAGAGTGCGAGATGCTTGTCTGTTCTTAAGATGAAAAGTGCATGTCTCTGTTTTAGATGGATTAGGAATCACCTGGTTTTCTCTGTAATACGCAGTAAGATCACCTAGAGCTTCAGGGAGCTTCTGTTCAACCATTTCAAAGCCAGTTTTGTATATGAATCCCATAATTCCTTTCTCCTTCTCTACTTTCATTTATTTTGTCAAGATCTGTTTCTGAGGTGTCTGAACATGATTACTAATACCTTCCTACTCCATATTCTGAGTCAGTGAAGAGCTTAAATTTGAGTCCTTGCCTTCAACTTGTTATCCTTTTTTGGAAAATCAGATGGGGCTCACACGGAATTGGAATGTGGACCCACTTAGCTCAGTAACATTGACCACCAGCTGATCTCTACATTTTTGTCAGGAGTTTTTCTCAACCCTACTTGGATATCCAATAAATGTTATCTTTTACTTTTTTATGACAGGCATATGGGACGCTACTAAACTATGATCACTATCATCCCTCATTTGATCACATCATGGCATCCCAACCCTCCTTCTTTTATTTCTTGTAAAGTAAACAGTATTGCGGCCAAATGTATTCAGGCAAATCCATGATAGGTGTGTTAGACAATCCCAAAGATGAAGGGTCCTGAGATATATTTGGTAGAGCTGCATTCAGAAAATCCCATGCGCACTTCCTTGTCTGAGCCTGTTAACTGTAATGCAGTGAAATGGAAGATTAAAACAAAATCACCATCTCAGCAGCAGTGGGCTAAAAATAGAACAAAGTAAGAACGCCATAGCGATTGAAGCACCACTCTGAATAGTAATGTCTTTGCTTGGCATGGTGGGTGAATGGGGGTCAAAACTGAAACAAATGTGCTTCCAGAAGTTTCTTAGTGATCACTTGTTTTGTTCACTTGGGGAACAGTTCTGCCTGCATTCGTGCAATTGGGCAGCCACAGTTTGCCACAGTTTTCAGTCTGCATCTTTCTTTCATACAAATTACCAAAGTGCACCAGGGCATGTGCACATTGATGAAATCGCGGTGAATCCAGATGTGATTGTGCAATTGAATTAATATATCCTTTTCAGGGGAATAAATAAATATGAACTCAAAACTGACAAGTTCCATCAGAGTTACGGATATTGAATGTAGATGCAGATGGATTTTCAAAGTTGATGGAAAATAATGTAAGGCTAAACAAGATCAGACTAATTAAGGAAGGCACCAGTCTACTGAAGTTGCATCCTGTATGAATTTGTGGGAGAGTAGCATTCTTTGGATTTTCTACTCCAGAAACCAAAATGTTAAATCATCACCTCTATTGAGTTAAGGGATCACTTGCAAAAAATTACTTTAGTGCATTTTCAAAACAGCATTGAAAAAGGTAGTTTTGCTGTGCAGATGATTACTTCTTATTCTTATTCTTATTATTATTAATACCCTGCTTTAGCTCTCTCAAAGGGGACTAAAAGCAGCTACATAGGTTACATAAAAAATCCAGTAACCGTTGGAGGCCCGTATGGTGATTACACAAACCACAGAGCACTGGTGTGCATTAAGGGCTTTCTTTCACCTGTTTTTGTGGGAAGTTGTTGTCTAACCACCACAATTTTCCTCCTCACTCCTATCATCTTCTCAGGCATCATTTTCTCATGCTAGGAGGAAGAGAAAAGAGGATTTATGGTGGCCAAGGACCTTTTTAGTAAGTTTTAGAGGGTAGATGGGGAGCTTTGGGGTGGCTTCATACCACCCTGATTTCGGTCGGGATGGCATGTAACCACACACATGCAAGAAAGTCCAGGGTTTGGGTGGGTGAGTTGGGACAAGAACCAGTGCCAAAGTGGGTAATTTAAACCCGCTTTGGTGCAGGATTTAAGGCTCTGCAGAATCATCCTTAGATACTATATTTCAAAGTTGGGGGGAGCTTCTTACATAAAAAGGCCTGCCCCCTACTCTGTTCTCATGGCCTAGCTCTAAATATCCAGTTAAGGGACCTTATAGAAAGCGAGTGGTACCTATTGATCTACTCATATTTGCATGTTTTCAAACAGCTAGATTGGCAGAAGCTGGGGCCGACAGCGGGAGCTCACGCTGTTCCCCGGATTCGAACCTGCGACCTTTCAGTCAACAAGTTCAAGCAGCTTAGTGGTTTAACCCACTGCACCACCTGGGGCTCCAGCAACATTAGTAATGGGGAAATTTAAAATCCATTTCCATAAACCATTCCACATTTCCTAAGGCATGTATTCAGTCACTCATTTCACCATTCGCTTGGGAACAAAGGAAGGTTTTCAGTTGTTTCCTGAAAGAGGGCAGCAATGGGGCCACTCTGATGTTTTTTGGGAGAGATTTCCAGAGGCATGGGGGCAATTGCAGAGAAGGCCCTCTCTTGTGCCCATCAGCCGGCTTTGGGATGGGTGTGGGATTGAGAGGAGGGCCTCTCCTGATTATCGCATTGTCCAGGCAGGTTCATATAAGGAGAGGCAGTTGGTTAGATAGTCTGGACCCAAACTGCTTAGGGATTTAAAGGTTAACAATCAGCATTTTAAATTTTGCCCAGTAGCAGCGAGGCTGTCATAACACGGAAATTGTTCTCTCCCTATGGTGCTCCTGTTAGTAACCTGGCAGCTGACCTCTGAACCAGCTGAAGCTTCCGAGAGGTCTTTAAAGGCAGCCCCACGTAGAGCGCATTGCAGTAATCCAGTTGGGATGTAACTAAGGCATGCACTACCTTTTATGGCCAGTTATCTAGGTATATGAGTTTGATACCACTTTAACTGCCGTAACCCCTTCCTGTGATTCCTGGGATCTTAAGATACTCAGATTTCTCTAATAGCCATGGGTGCTTAATGGAGTTGAGGGGACAGAATCAAGGCATTGGAGGTGAAGACAACCGTCTCATTTGATATCTAATCTGTTTCTTTGCTGTTACTGTTTCTCCTCTACCCCCCTCTCTCTCTTCTCTTGCTTGTTCACTCCTTCATCCCCCAGTTAGTCACATATATACATATGCATGTATTATTTATACGTTAGTTACATTTATATCTCTCGTTTCTCCAATGCATTCAACTGCTATACGGGAAGCTATGCCTTGTGGATAGAATTTCTGTTGAAATGGTATTTGAAACGTTTTCATTTCTTATAAATGCTTGAGAGAGAGAGAGAGAGAGAGAGAGAGAGAGAGAGAGAGAGAGAGAGAGAGAGCAGCTTTTCGGCTACATTGTAAAAGAAAGAACTATGAATTGCTTCATCCAATCTGTAAAATTAAACATAGTATTGGAAGAGCACACATTGGAGGATTACACAAAGTCCACACCAACTGATTAATGCATTCAACTTACAGTGAAGTGAAAAGGGCTGGAACTCAAACATCCTTTTTTTTAGGATGCTCCCTTTATTTTCCACACAACGCACATTAGCTGTATAGAAAAGAAATGGATAGTCATTCCATTTTCACCCTCTGTCATTATCCAGTCCAACTCTACTCTTCCCATCCCACTCATTCTCCCTTCCCTTATCCCAGAGTTTCAGAAAGTCCATCACTGTCCTTATCCATCCATTCACAAGTACCTGGCTTACTATTCACAACAGTACCGATTAACGTTTTTGTTGTGATTAGCTTTAGCTAATGGTGATTGAGAGACCTCTAAGAACCTCATCAATTTCTTCACACTTTGAAAACATTTTAAAGATCCACAGAGTCCATCAAACAATGGAAGTTTATTTCCCGCAGTTTAAAGACTCTGTCTTTAAAATGTTTTCAAAGTGTGTAGAAACTGAGGTTTTTTGAGTCAGGGAGAAATCATCTTCAGAGCTCCTGGTTCACACTTCTTAAATGTGCTTATTTTAACATGGGATGGGAGCTGAAGGATTCCCGTGTTTTAGATGGTTGTAGTGACATCAAACTGTGGGTGTTCCTGTGGACGGTCGCGAAATGTGTCTCAGTGCTACTTTTCTCATCATTAATCCTCTTCCATTAAACTTATGGTAATTTTTAAAAAACATCTTATTCTTCAGAAATTGCACAATTTTGATATATTACCATTTCACTGTAGCTATATTTGCCCCCTTTTTAACAAAAAAAGGTTTTCTGTGCTGTATTCTCTCCTGACGTTTTGCCTGCATCTATGGCAAGCATCCTCAGAGGTTGTGAGGTCTGTTGGAAACTAGGAAAATTGGGTTTATATATCTGTGGAATAATGTCCAGGGTGGGAGAAAGAACTCTTGTCTGCTCAAGGCAAGTGTGAATGTTGCAAATGACCACCTTGATTAGCATTTGATGGCCTGACAGAAAGAAAGTGGTATGGGCAGAGAATACACTTGGCTGTGTGATAATTTAGAAAGTGGAGGATGTCTGCAGAAACAGACAGAGTACATCATGTGTGGTGGTGACAAATTAATTATCTTTTTTTCTTTTAAAATTGAAAGGCATTAAACAATGTGGTAAGATTACTTTTCCCGCCTTATGCTTCTAATGAGATGAGGTCCTAGTCATCCTATCCTCAACAGCTCTGCTCAGATCTTCCAAACTCAAGTTCATTGCTTCTCTGATTAGGTTCATTCATCTGAAATGGGGTCTTCCTCTTTTCCTGCTGCCTTAAATTAATCACGCATGATTGTCTTTTCTAGTGAGACATGCATTCTCATGATATGGGCAAAGTAAAATAGCCTCTGTTTACTGATCTTGACTTTAGAGAAAGCTCTAGGGGTTTACAGACCCTTCAGCCTTTCACAGATAAAAATGGGGAAACAGTGTGGCCATCTAACAATGTGTGGTCAAGACAGCAAAATGTATTAATTAAGTCTTATTCGTTAGGAGAGGCTGCAGCTGATTGCTTTTTCCTGAACCTGCTGGGAAGGGTAAGACTGCCTTCTCTGCTGAGTTAATTCAGTATGAACTACTTTTGGTTTTGAGATGAGTTTGCAGCAACAGAAATAAGCTGAGGAAAAATGGGGAAATAGAAGTGAAACAGGGATATTTTATAATTGTTGAGAAAACAGAATAATAGAGGATTAATTGTGACTGTCCTTGCCAAAATGGTAATGTTGGATGATATGGATTTAAATGGGGGGGGGGGCAATGCTGCCCTTTCTCTAAGTGCCACACTGACCACTTTAGGCACCTTCTCATTAACACTGGAAAAGGAAATTAACAGAGTGGCTCAAAACTGGGACTTACTGGATAGTTATGATAAGTGACAACTAAAAGGATGATTAGTTTCAAGGAACAAATTTATGGGAACTGAGATAAGCCAGTTCCTGCTACTACCCTTTCTTATAGTTTATTGCCCGTTCTCACAATATGTTTGTGCTATTCTTCCTTTACCAACACAGCTGGAGCCTAGTTGAATTAACAGAGTGTCATCCATGCTTCTCCTTCACATCAGGTGGTAAATGTTTGTACAGTTCTGTCCTCCAAGTATTTTTAAACATACTGCCTCTATAATTTCTGCATAGAAAGCTTTAGTGTGATAGTTCAGGGAATTGTACTAGAACTCTCTAGGAGATCAATTCTGAATGCCTCACCAAACTAAAACTTCCAGATAATTTTATGAGATAGGGAGTCATTGAGAGGTATCAAATAGCTGCAGGTATTGTGTGTGCATGTATATACACATACATTCTCTATCTGTAGCTCTAATGACAAATTAATAATAACAGGATTGAAAGGATCTTAATGTCATGCAAGGATGAAACTTTAATTAGGGCAATCCAGTACATTATGATTGTCAAATTTGCAGGACCTTTGCTTGTAGTTTCATTTATTAATGTCTGAAAAAATATGTCCTCTGTAGATATTTTCTAGGACTTCCAGCATGAATGAATGATATGCTTGAGCCAGAAATCTTTCATTTCAGTAGGGCTTGCTATTATCCACTGCTCTGTATGTTATTGAAATATTGACGCTCCTCCTCTAATAATAATAACAACTATAAATGTATAACATATTTTAGGGGTCTTAGCTGGGTCTTAGCCCCAGACCCAAAAATTCCTGGGAGGATTAATCTAATCTCAGGGTTTTTAAACTTTTTCAGCCGTAGAGCTCTTTTTGAAGGAAAAATTTCTCGTGGAGCCCCAATAAATGCTTATGTATTATATATTATACTAGCTGTACCCGGCACACGTTGCTGTGCCCTATTTAGGAGATGCGAGAAAGTCTGAGTATGTAAGGGTTGGAATTGTTGTTAGTGAATTGGGTGTTTTATGTTTGTGACTCAGCTCTTTGCCTGCAGTCCTTCGGGTTTGACTTGTACCATGGCCAGGACGGATCAGCTTGGGGAGGGCTTGTCCTGTCAGGGGATCTCTATCTTCACAGGTGCGTCCAGTGTCTGTTGGGGGACTGTTAAAAATCCTTTCCGTATCCTTTTTAGCCACTTTCTCAAGATCTTCATGTCTAGCTTACTTTCTGCTCCTCTCTTTTTCAAGATGTCCTGCTCTGTGTGTTTTGCACCCATTGGTGATGACCTCCATCCCTTGGAGCCAGCATATAGAGGGGCTGGAGCACCCTCCTTGGCAAACCCCATTGTTGCTGGATGGTCCTCTTATTAATGTGGAATTCCAAGCCACTGGAGATCTTTTGGGAAAGGAAGAAGAGCTCCCCTTGAATGGTGTTGATCTCCATCATGGTCTTCTGATTTGAAAGTGTTGGAGGAGGCTCTGGCTGACAGTTTCTTATGGGTCGGAATGTTCATGTTGGCTGGCCAGTACAGTTATGCAAATCCGCCCTTATTGGCAGCCAATCATGTTGTCAGAATGTAGAGGCTGGCAGCCCCGGAGGATGCTGGGAAATGTAGTTTTATTTTTACTCATTGTTTTGGGGGCCTTTTAGGTTTTGGGGGGGAAAGTTTCTTTGCGACAAACGTACCTTGCTTGAGGCCTATTTCTGTTGGCAAGTTTTGTGTTTCTGCGTTGTAAGGTTTCTCTGTTTGAGGTAGTCTTCACATGACAACTGTTACTTTATATATATAGATTATATATAGCATATATTTATTTATTACAGTCAATGAGCAGCATCAAAAATGTACAAATGTCAGGATAGGTGTTGTGACCCAGCTATGGCAGCAATAAAGTCCAGGAGTAGAAAAGGATAACAAATATTTATTTAACAAGACATGGGAGTTGGTCTAACAAAAAATAGCCTTTCGTCGGCTGGAGAAAAACCCTCACTAAACCCAGGAATCCCTAAACCAAAAATGCCGAAGATAAAAGAACTATAAAACAAATAGCAGACGTCCATCTGTGGTATCCAGTAGAGGAATGTTCAAGAAGCGAAGTCATCACCGGTCCAAGGTCGTCAGGTAGGAGAAAATCAATCAGGATAAGGAGGAGACGTCACCGGGTCGAACAGGAGCTAAGTATATTAACAAACACATAACTTGCAGCCCCCATACCACCCAGCATCTGTCTCCCTCCAAGTAATACTATACCCAGTTCAGTAGCAGCCACTCACAGTATTCACACGAGGATCAAGAGGCACACGGCAGTAGCTAAACAAAAGAGCAGACATAAATCCAGAAACCCCCCACCTTTTCCCCAAATCAGCTAGAGCTGCCATAGCAGCTCTCCCAAGAACACAAAATGAATAAAGAACCCAATAACTCACGAGTAGTCTGGAAAATCAGGAACAAGAATACCAGGAACCAGGATACATGAGCTAGAACAATAACAACTCCTTGACCACCGCAGGGATCAAGCCAAATACTCATATTTCTTATAGGACTCTCAATCAGAGTCCTCGGAGACCCCACCCAGCTCCAAAGCATCAGCATTCCTATTCCCTGCAGCTGTAGCACCAGGCCCAGATCTCCAAGTCAGCCAAAGCTCTTCTTGGCTTAAAGGGACCCCCTCAGCCTCAGAATGCGAAGACAGCCAGTCCTGGTCTGTCTGGAACCCCAGAAACGTGCTGGTCCCCGAGTCCGCATTACATACATCCCTCACCTCCTGCACCAATGCCGAATCCAGATCGGTATCACTTTCCTCTGACTGCAATTCTGCATTCCCTGTGAAACCCTCAAAAGAGCCAGACTCAGAAGGCTCCCTAAGTAAATGCTGGATTTTCCTCCTTTGTTCATTGTCTTCATTAATGCTCGAGGCACTAGCCACCCTCTTTACTCCAGCTGTAGGAGCCTGGTCATTCAGAGCCGCGCCCCAAACTGAGCTATTGCTTGATGTTACTGCCTCCATGTTACTACCTGTAGCAACTAGAGGCTCATTCACAACCATTGGCACATATACATTTAGGTATTAAGAAACAATGTCAAAAGCAAAGTTAAAACCCAGAATTAACTATGATAGTTAAAATGGTATTAAACATTTAGATGCTAAAATGTATATATGTCTATCAGGCATGGGCCAGGCCAGGGGGAGATGAATGGAGAGTGTTTGTGTGAACTAATTCACACAGTGCAAAAAGAAAAAAGAAAAAGAAAGAAAAAACCCCAATACAATATTTAAAATGAAGAACAGTTTTCCAGTGCAAACCTCTTCTGCCATACAAGAAAAATGCAATCAAAGCACTCCCAACAGATGGCCCTTCAGCCAGGTGGGGGAGGGAAGAGGGGGATGGACACCACAGTGAGGGACTATGTCTTGGGAAAAAACACAGATTCTTCCAATGGACTCCCTGCTGAGAGACTGGTTGCCATCAACCCTCAGAACCCAGGAAGGACTTTGTTTACCCACTTGATGGACTTTCTGGTTTCCCCCGAGACTGACTCTTTGTGTATTTTTTTTATAGGTTTCATTTATAAGTTTATCAAACAAAATGTATACATTCTTCCTTCTTTTTACAATACCTTAGATGAAAAAAAATTGTCATATTATATACAATCTAACAGTAAAAGAAAAACCCCATCTTTAAGCATATTTCTTATTTTTAAAAAACTTTCCATTACAACTTTGCTACATATACCTTTACCACACACCTTTTATCTACTTATACATGTTTTCTTTCTTTATAATTATTATTACCGTTTCTTCCCTTCTTCCCCTTCCCCTTATTTTGTGACCCCTTCAGCAGGACCTACAAACTCATGTTATTTCACAATTCCAAAATTTCATTGCTTCTGTTGCTGGCTTATACCTTTTTTCCTCATTACAGATATACTCAATAAATTTTGCCCATATTTTCCAAAAATCTGTTTGTTTCCATACTCCCTTTTAAAGTGTAATATTGTAAGTTAGCTTATCATTAATAGCTATATTTCAAATTTCCCTATATCATTCTTCTAATTGAATTTTTTTTTGTTTCCAGTTTTTTTGCTATTAGCAATTTAACTGCTGCTATCATTAATAAACCGAGATGCAAAAATATTAACTGACTCTTTGTGTAGAGATTATTCCAAGCTTCCAAGGTCCATTAGTGCTAAATACCTGTGCTTTCCAGTCTGGATAATGGGGTTCACATGCCTCAGAAGTGGGCACTGCAACAGACCTTTAATTTTGAACCCCATCAATCCCAGCTGTTCTCTCTTTCTCTCCGCCTTGGTCTGTGATGTCAGGAAGAAGTCTCATCCAATGAGAAGGCAGATCCTAGGAGGCACCATTCCTGAGCCAATCAGGGGAGGGAACTGGTCTTCTGAATGGCTGCCAATGGGATAAAATGCTTTGCACTGTATTATATGCTATGTCAATTATTTTGACCAGTTAAGCTGTTCTGACATCCATCTGTCCAGTTGAATAAACTTATGACTTCAATGTAGCGGTGTGCATGGGGCACTTACTCTCACCCACCATTTGTGGCAGCTAGCTGATCTCAGTAACACATGCTTCCATGTGAATTCCGGGAATGTGTCCTTTGTGGATATGGGAATTGTACTGTAGATGACTGAATGTATGTAATTATTTTGGATAAGTCAAAATGTCACAAGATGGTTTAGATATTATGGAGGAGAGCTGTGAGGATGGGTGTAACTGTGGTCATTTTCAAACCTTTATTGCACAAATGTACTTAGTACATAATCCTCACTATCCTAGAAGGCAACATTAGGCCAGCTGAAATTGTGCTTGATATTTGGTCAGCCCAAGAATGCAGGAAATTGCTTAAAATTACCCTGAACCAGGCTTGACTTTGTGTTGACATTATGGCTGTCTCCCCAGGCATGAGGAGATATGGATCTGACACATTTAGTTACTCTCTCGCCCTAAGCTATGGTATTTTTAAAGCTTTAGATTTCTTTTTCATCCATAAGATTTCAGCTGACAAAGAAGTTCTGCAGGTAGGTTTCTCTGATCAGCTGGCAAGAAATGCACTTCTGCCAGCAGAAGAAGAATGCCCAATTCTAACCCTCTACAGATGGCACATTTGCTAATTGGATTAATGCCATTTCTAAGTGTAACACAGATATAGTCACAAGACTTAGATATAAAAGTATCTATTTCATGTTAATATGATACACAGCATTGGGATATACAGATGTAACAATCATTATTTAGGACGTGTCACATACAAAAGCATAAGAGGGAGACGCAATATCCACAATAGATCAATAACTATAAATCATAATAGAGGCGCAACTCCCCATCCAAATAGTGCGACAGTCCACAATATCAAAGGGGTTCCCATATGCTGTGAAGTCCAAACAGCAGACGATAAAAGGACACAGGAGGCTAGATATGCTCCAAATCATAAGTTCAAAAGTTGGCCTTTACGGGCTGGCGATGCCAAACTTTTCGGGGCCACTCCCCATTTCGCCCCAGGCGGGCTTTCTCAAGGCCATAAATGGTATTTCCATGGTCCAAATATCTAGAGAAGGTATTAAATACACATCATATACAATATAGTAGTCTACAAACAAAACCCAGAGTAATATACAAATTAAAGGTAACATACCGATCAGCGAAGCGTTCAGGCTTAACCTTACCGCGGCGGTAAGGTGACCATAAAGGTAAGAAAGGAAGGATCAGGAGAGTATTATAAAGTAATTCAGGTGGAACATTAGGCAATTAGTGATTGAACACTAATTACCTCATTTAGCCATTCGAATCTCTGAATTTAATCGGATTATCCAGAGTCTTTCAAGTTTGCAAAGGGCCTTAAAGGGGTCAGTATGTGAATGCGGTTCTATTTTATCAAGTACTCTAATGCGCAATGAATCAGGGTGGTGCTTATGATGAAGGCAATGTATGTAAAAAGGTAAATCAGTGTTCCCTGTATTAATCCTACTTCTATGCTCAATAAAACGTTGTCGTAACGATCTCGTGGTCATCCCGACATAAACTGCCGGGCAGGAACAACTGATGGCATACGTGACGTATGAACTGGCGCAGGTGTCAAATCAACGTACTTCAAAGCTTTTCCCTGAGGAGGGGCAACATATAGTAGTGTCTGTACAAACATTTTTACAGATAGAGCACCGGCCACAAACCTTAGTGCCCTTGCTGAGGTTGCTAGTGATGTATGTCTGAGCATGATTCGAGTGGGTAAGAGTGTCACCTAAATTACGTGTACGCTTATAAGCGACAAGAGGGGGATGCTCTAGCCCTTTGATGTGTGAGATAATCGGCCAGTATGTTCGTATCAGTTTGATAATTGAATTAGAATGAGGTGTGAGTGTTAACGGCCACACCAGATTATCCGATTGAGCCTTAGGTCTACTTACAAGTAAGCTGTTTCTATCTGAGTGTCTAGCTCTAGTGAGTGCTTTGGAGACTATCTGTTCTGGATAGCCTCTTTGTAGGAATTCCTTTTTCATAGTCCTCGCTTCCCTCTCAAAATCATAATTAAAAGAGGAGTTGCGTTTAAGTCTAGAAAATTGAGTATAGGGTAAATTAGACTTCAAAGGGTGTGAGTGGAAACTCTTAAAATGCAAATATGAGTTCATTTTCACAGATTTTCTATAGTTTCTGGTTTTGAGGAGGCCTCTGTCTATGAAAATGGTTAAGTCAAGGAAATTTACTTTCTCTTGACTGGCATTCACTGTAAATTGGATATTGGTATCCCATGTGTTTAACCATTTACCTTGACTTAACCATTTTCACAGACAAGTACGTTGTTTTGCCACCTGCGCCAGTTCATACGTCACGTATGCCATCAGTTGTTCCTGCCCGGCAGTTTATGTCGGGATGACCACGAGATCGTTACGACAACGTTTTATTGAGCATAGAAGTAGGATTAATACAGGGAACACTGATTTACCTTTTTACACACATTGCCTTCATCATAAGCACCACCCTGATTCATTGCGCATTAGAGTACTTGATAAAATAGAACCGCATTCACATACTGACCCCTTTAAGGCCCTTTGCAAACTTGAAAGACTCTGGATAATCCGATTAAATTCAGAGATTCCGAATGGGCTAAATGAGGTAATTAGTGTTCAATCACTAATTGCCTAATGTTCCACCTGAATTACTTTATAATACTCTCCTGATCCTTCCTTTCTTACCTTTATGGTCACCTTACCGCCACGGTAAGGTTAAGCCTGAACGCTTCGCTGATCGGTATGTTACCTTTAATTTGTATATTACTCTGGGTTTTGTTTGTAGACTACTATATTGTATATGATGTGTATTTAATACCTTCTCTAGATATTTGGACCACGGAAATACCATTTATGGCCTTGAGAAAGCCCCGCCCGGGGGCGAAACGGGGGAGTGGCCCCGAAAAGTTTGGCATCGCCAGCCCGTCGGCCAACTTTTGAACTTATGATTTGGAGCATATCTAGCCTCCTGTGTCCTTTTATCGTCTGCTGTTTGGACTTCACGGCATATGGGAACCCCTTTGATATTGTGGACTGTCGCACTATTTGGATGGGGAGTTGCGCCTCTATTATGATTTATAGTTATTGATCTATTGTGGATATTGCGTCTCCCTCTTATGATTTTGTATGTGACACGTCCTAAATAATGATTGTTACATCTGTATATCCCAATGCTGTGTATCATATTAACATGAAATAGATACTTTTATATCTAAGTCTTGTGACTATATCTGTGTTCTTGTGAACCCAATACTCGGTGATTTAGATTTCTAAGTGTAAAGCAAGTTTCAGGTTTGCATTGAAGGATTAAAAACCCGTTAATACCTGGATTAAAAACAACAACTAAAGTCTATCAATTTCTGGGATCAATCTCCCACACCAGGCGCAACACATAGATTGCTTTGTGAGATGGAAAGCAACAGCATATATCAAGGACACATCAGTGGTGTAGTCTCTGTGTGCACAATGGTTTATATAGAGGACAGGAAAAATAATGTGGCTGCTATGTGGGGAATGGTGTTATGCCTTCATTACTCCTCTTTCAGGCTGTTTTCTTTGGAAATCTGAGCTGAAGAGAGAAGGGTTTGCAGTTGGAAAATGTCCCTGGGAATGATTAAGCAAAATACTCTTTCTTGAAGGAGGATTATGAGCCTTAACCCAAATATTGTTCACTAATAGGTAATGTATAAATCATTGTGTTTAATAGAGAACATGGACAATGTCATACATTATTGTTTCTGAAGTTGTACCCTTTATCTCAAAGACAACCTTGTAACCAATCTCCAATAACTCATTAACAGAAGAGAACAAGTTAATCTTTTTTGTTGTTGTAGCAGCTTTGTTTCATTACTTGGGTTTTATGATCACTCTGTCCAGTGCATTACTAACTGTTGCCAAGTGGGAGAATATATCAAGGAAATTCAAAAGGGTTTTATTTATGTAATTAAGCTTTTTGAGGATGTTTCTACACTGCCATATAATCCAGTTCAAATCAGATAATCCAAATACAGACACTGGATTATATGGCAGTGTAGAAAAGGGGCCTGACATGGCTGTATTTTGAAGACTCCAAAGATTTGTAGTTTGCTCATAAGCAATAGAGGAGAATTCTCTAGCTGAGGATCCCAAATACCACTTCTGCACTAGATGCAGAAGTAATGATGGCATTTCCAATTTTGGCATCCTATTCTATTGTCATCCCCAGTGGCACAGCAGGTTAACCCGCTGAGCTGCTGAACTAGCTGACTGAAAGGTTGGTGGTTCAAATTCACCAGGGAGCAGGGTGAGCTCCTGCTGTTAGCCCCAGCTTCTGCCAACTTAGCAGTTAGAAAACATGCAAATATGAGTAGATCAATAGGTACCTCTTAGGCAGGAAGGTAATGGTGCTCCATGCAGTCATGATCAAGTAGGCATCTACGGACAATGGCGGTTCTTTGGCTTAGTCTCCTTGAGGGGTGAGAAAGGTGGGATAGAAATGAAGAAAGAAAGAAAATAAATAAATAATAGAAATGAGATGACCACCACCCTCCAGAGTTGGACATGACTAGACTTAATGTCAAGGGGAATCCTTTACCTTTTATTCTTGTTCAGTTTTGCTTTGATTTCGTATTTTGAGAGGAAATAATAATAATAAATTTTATTTATACCCCGCCACCATCTCCCCAATGGGGACTTGGGGCGGCTTACATGAGGCATTACAATAAAACATCCACACAGATAGGATTTAGCCTGGTTTAAGGCACACATTTGTTTTTAAGTTAATTTTTTTTCATTCCTGGGTGACCTGTACCAAAAAGATCCTGGGGTCTTATTACATCTCATTTCTCACAATCTTAACCAATACAGCCACTAGTCTCAGTATATGTGTTCTTAAAAGCTGATAACAGCACTTCCCTTGAGCATATTTACTCAGAGGTAAGTCCCACTTGCTTCCTTTGTACATTTGTTTAGTATTGCAGCCTTAGCTTATGTCTGATGAGACCAGCCCACCTGCTTTTGTTCAATTCTCCTCATTCTTTCTCACTTTGGTATTACCCATGTTTTAAAAATCCATATCAGATGGAAGCATTGTTTATATCAAGCTTCTCCTAGCAAAGTAGAGAAAGAAACAAGGGAGTGAGCCGTATTCTGTCCAACAGACACTGATTTTTGTAGTGTTCCAAAGACTGGATGTAAAGAGGAGCAAAATAACTGTGCTTCACTATGAGGCTGTGTAAATGTGTAACTTTTATATTACACAGAAGGACTGTGTAATATATAAGTTACAGGGCAGTGGCTACCTTTACTTATGTGGATGTTTCAGTGGAACCTTCTCCACTGTCCAAGGTTAGCCCATGGTGTGATCCAAACAAAGCCATCTCCCAAGATGGAGAAACATGAATAGGTACTGGAATCACTGCCATTTTAATTTGAAAATTTATAAACAATCTACCTATTTACATTTCCGTTGCTGGTTGGGGAAAAACAATAAAAACACACGTGAAATGACAAGTGTCAGGTTTCTTTCACACTGCCTGTCACTTTGTTTTAACTATTACACACAGATTAAAGTTATGTGTCATTATTGTTATGCTAGATAGGAATGTTTGCTTTCAAAATGAGCGCATATATATATATATATATATATATATATATATATATATATATCCAATTTTTGAGGTATACTTGCTGTTGTATGCTCCAATATATTTTGGAACAGTAAGCAGATGCATCAGTAGTCAGTTTTGAGTACATCATTCTGTCAATATAAATCCTATGTGATAAAAAGTGTTTTCTACCTCTTAGAATAGCAGTTTTAATATAATGCATAACATCAACATGCAGGCACCAGCCCTTGAAAGGGCTGCTCCTGTTCATTCCTAACAGAAGCTCTGCTATTTCAACTGCAGCAAAACTGGCAGATATGTGAATCATGGCTTTTTGCCACCACAGATCTGCAGTTGTGAGGGAAAAGAACTCCACCTGCAATACTGCTGCCAAGCACATGGCACTAATCCATCTAGAAATGTCATAGAGCAACATGGGGTAGAGACAGAAACAAAATTGATCAGAACAGGTCAGAGTCAGAAAGCAAGGTGGTGCAGCATAGATATGCCGTACTTCAGTCAATGTACTCCAAGCCTTCACTTCATCAGAAATACTGCTACTAGAAATAGAAATAATATGGACAAAATACAGGTAGTCCCCATGTTATGAACAAGATAGGTTCTGTGGGTTTGTTATTAAGTTGAACTTGTATATAAGTTGGAACAGGTACATTTTTAAAGTGTAACTTCAGATATATTTACACACACATACAAAGGTAAAGGTTTCCACTTGACATTAAGTCTAGTCATGTCTGACTCGGGGGTGTGTGTGTGCTCATCTCCATTTCTAAGCTGAAAAGCCGCGGTTGTCCGTAGATGCCTCCTAGATCATGTGGCTGGCATGACTACATGAAGCATCATTACCTTCCTGCCAGAATGATACTTATTGATCTACTCACATTTTGCATGTTTTCGAACTGCTAGGTTGGCAAAAGCTGGGGCTAACAGTGGGAGCTCACCTCAGTCCCCAGATTCAAACCACCAACCTTTGAGTCAGCAAGTTCAGCAGCTCAGCAGTTTAACCCACTGTGCCACTGGGGGCTCATACACACACACACACACACACACACACACACACACAAGGCTATATAATTTAAAATATATATCATGGTACTTTTGCTGTTTTGTGGGGGTTTGCCACCGCCGCTCTCCAAGGCACTTTCCCTCCTCAGACCTCCCTCCCTCCCTCCAGCCTCAAAGGCCTTTTCTTCCTTTCCTTCACTTTATTTTAAGTTTATAAAGACTTAAAATAGTGTATAACTACTAAAATAATGTATAAATATTAAAATAAATAGAGCATCCCTACATCATGGTTTTTCACTTATTGTGGGAGGTCCTGGAATGTAACCCCAGCAATAAGTGAGGGAACACTGTATAAGAGTAGGAAATCACCTCTCTTATATTGTCAGGAATCCAGTTTCATGTTCTGACTCCCCATCACACTCACATGTGGAAACTTAAGAAATGGCAACACGTTAATCATAAGGTTGATATTACTTTATTTTAATTGGGAGAAACAACAATGTCCAAAAACCAAGAGTTCCCTTGCCCTACCCAAAGCCCCTTACATTAAAGAAGACTGACAACCATTCAAAACCACTTCTTTCCATGGGATCCTATTGTTCTGCCCCAAGCTCTAGACTAGAGGATGCAAGGGACCGTGATCCAGCTTAAAACCATTTATTTCCAAAGGATCCTATGGTTCTGCATCACACCCCATAGGATACAAGAGACTGCTAATGGTTGGGCAATGAAGCAGGATGGAAAGTTTTTAATGGTTCCCATCACCTGTTTTTCAGTTGTAAACATGGGAGTAAAGTGTGTTGAGAGGTAGTAACTCTGAACATGATGGTTGGCCCGTGTTCAGAGTTCCCGCCTTTCAGGACATTTATGCCTCTTTTCAACCTTGGAGCATGTGATGAGCTCCATGCATCTCCTTGCTTGAAAAGATGCTGAAGTGTCCTACAAGGGTGAAATTCTTCATTGTGATGAGGTCAGATTGCTGGAGTTCCCTCTTTTCAGGACACTTTTGCCTCTTTTCAACCATGGGGGGCTATGCATGACAGCTGGAAATACTTTAACTCACGTGATGAGCTCAGTGCCTCTAAATGCTTGAAAAGAGGCTGAAGTGTCCTATGACTGGGAAATTTCTCAGTCTGATATGGTAGTTACCTGTGTTCTTAACTATGAGTCATTTGTAGGTCGGATGTTTGTAACTCGGGGACTGTCTCTGGAGTTAGATGCCTGGACAACAAAAAGTAGCCCTTCAACATTTTTCATCAGTGATTTTATTCAAAACTGACAATATGGATGTATTAAATGAAACTAGCAGGAGAGATAAGCCTTGTTAGTTAAAGGAAAACATTTTGAACCTTCTAGAAATTATTTAAAGGCTTCTTTCATAATGCGTTCAAGGATGACCTTTTCTTTCAACAGCTTCCACTTTTCTTATAATTTCCAGTTTTGCAGGCCAAATTTATAGATTGATTCAGTTTCTTCAGTCCTTCTTCACAGTGATACTGATACTGCTAAAAATCTCCTAGCTAGACAAGAGTATGATGAGAAAAGGGAGTTTGAGTTCAGAGAATGTAAAAAGCCTTTGTAAAAAGGAGCTTTGCTGTCAGAAACTTTGCTAACTGAAGTATATAGCAAATACCAACTGTAGGGCCCCTTGAGACTCCTGTGGAAGTTGTGCTTCACATGATCAATTATTTATGGGGGAATAGGCTGTCTGTCCTCCCCATTGTTCTGCTATGCCCCTGCAGCATTGCTCCCACTTATGTCAGATGGGTGAAATTTCTTTTAATCTTGAATTTAAAAGAGCTATCAAAAGTGAGAACTTATCACGGGACTAGGGTTCATCACCTTGAACAGTATTATGGAAATGCAGACTGAAATCCAGAGAGGATTCACTTCTCTAATTGCCCCTTTTCTTGATGATCCATGTTTTAGGACCTAGTCAAAATCCAAAAAGAAAAGCCAAGCAGGAGGATATACTAGAGAGGTATAGGAGTACCATACTCCCATAGCAGCCATGCTCTTTACTATGTTTTCTAATCACTTCTCTCTGGCATCCTCATATAGCCTCTGTTGCCAATCTGGTTTTGTGGCCAGGGCATGGGTGATTAGAATTTGAAACATATTCTCAAGGTAAGTCAACAACCAAACCAAGAGAAATGCATAGATATCCATTGTTTTAACGCACATGGGGAGAAGTCTAAGAGTTAGCTAAGCTTTTCCATGATATCATCTAGATATTTTGGACTCCAATGCCCAGGATCCTGGATCATTAGTCCTGATGTCTGGGAATGATGGCAGTTGAAATCCAAAACACCTTCTGAACATTGGGGAAGACTGGATTTAATCATAACTAAACACTTTGAACTCATCTTTATGAATGTATGTTGAAACTAATTGTTTGCAAACAGTATTTTGTAGGATTAAATTATAGAGTCAGTCATCAGTATCCATTTTTTTACATTCTAAAAAAGAAGTTTGATTTTGTCATTTTATATAAGGGATGTCATGTTACTACAGCATGATACACAACAGGACTTGAGCATTCAAGGATTTAGTAATCGTGGGGGCAGGGGCTGGAACCGAACACCAGTGGATACTAAGAGTCCACTGTATTTCAGTTCAGTATTTCTTAAAAACACATTGTCTGTTGTGTGGGATTGGCAACCCACCCCAGTGTGCCTGGAACCAGCACCACATTTAAGTTCATTTGACTATAGAGGTTCCTTTCTTTCCTGGAAACTCTCCACAGACTGTTGATGCATTGTGGGCCAGCACGGGTCCATCATTTTATGTAGCTCTGCATTAGATAAGTGCATTTTCCCATGAGTATTTTGTATAACCCAAGATGTATGGTTGCAATCAGATCTGTCCTCCACAGCTGGGGTCGCTCTCTGCACATGACAGCCAAATTTATGTGGAGCAAGCCCGGATTAACACCTTTTGCGCCCTAGGCCACACTTTGGAATTACGGCCCCTTTAAACCAACCTCCGCCCCCCCCCCCCCCACACACACCACTCACACCCACACTTGGCTGGCTTTCGCCATGGTGCCTCCGGAGCAGAAGAGAAAGGCGAGTAGGCACCATCCCGCCACCTCCAAGGTCCCCATTCCCACCGTCTGGAAAGCTCCGCTGTGCTCTGAAGGTCTCCTCAGGAGACTTGGGGAGAGTGCAGTGGGTGCAAACTCACTCCAAAAGCGCGCATGAGAGAGAGAGCGCGAGTGAGTGAGTGAGTGAGTGAGAGAGAGAGAGAGAGAGAGAGAGAGAGAGAGATGTCTGCTTGACGTGCGCTCCCGCAGACCGAGGGAGGATTCAGGTTGGGGTTTGTGCAGCTTTTGTTCGACTGCTCCCAAAGGCAGGACAGCCAGACCCTGGCCTTGATCCTTCCCTCCCTCCTGCGGCTCCCTTTGGCCAAGCAGGCCACCCCGGTTTGGTCCGAGAGCGCAGGAGAAAGCCTGGGTTGGTGTGGTCTCATGTTAGGGACCTGGAGAGGTCCACCCAAGCAACGCCCTTTCTCTCCCCTCTCCCTCCATCTCTTCTTTCTTTAGTTTCTTTCTTTCTTTCCTCCTAGTTGCCTCCTACTCCTCCTTCTCCCGTCCCTCCCATCGCCCTCTCCCGGACTCTGCCACTCGGGTCTGGCTGCAGGAATTTACAGTCTGCCGCCGGGGGAGCCGGGCGAGTCACCATGGAGACGGCTTCCTTGGGAGCCAGGCGGTCAGGCCAGCCAGAGACCCGCGGGCAAATCAATGGATCAATGCGAGGGCCCCGCCGCAGCCCAGAGAGCGAGAGACGGAGGGGACGGAGCAGAGACTTTGCTGGGAGAAGGAGCGAGGAGGGGTATGAGAAAGGGGGAAAGAGGGGCGTGGACCAGTTTATTATTATTATTTTTTGGTCCGTGATCTGCGCCCCCCCCCCCCGGGCTTGCGCACCTAGGCCATGGCCTAGGTTGGCCTTATGGGAAATCCGGGCATGTGTGGAGGTACTCCAAGGCACAATTATCAGCCAAGCCCAAAGAGTGTGTATAGGAGAGTCTTCCCAGCTCTGCCTCTGATAGCTTGGAGAGGTGGTACCTGATCGAGAAAAATAGGGAGTCATAAGAGGAGGGAACTTCAAAAAGTTTCTGCCTTTCAATATTTTCATTGTTCATTTTTCACCCAGAAAAAAAGCCTGGAAGGGTAAAAGTCTACAAAAACTGCTTAGAGGGGGAACACTAATGTCCACTCATTTTGTGTGTGATGGTTCGACCTATCCACAATGAAATAACATCTTCATTATTATAGCAGCATTCATTCATACTTTCACACAATGAAATACTCTAACTCCTTCAGTACTATGGCACTATTGATTCTTACCATCTAGATTACTGAACTCTCCCCACCCTCATCTTTAATAACAATTTCCTTTTTCTTCTTCTGTCCTCTCTGTAAGATTGCAGACTAGAATCTGCTGTTCCACATAGAAAACACAGAGTCTTTGTTTAGGGCAGCAGGACAGTATCGTACAGCCAGGCTGGCTCCAGATAGCAAATTAATTGTGGACACAACAAAAGGGCTGTGACGGACCAAATTTTGGCTGCCATTTAAATCAGTGGCTAATTCTGGTCTCACCAAATAAAGTTTCTGCAAGTGGCACTTTAAAAATAATTCTTCAAGAGTTCACAGTGTTGTATCATGCAATACAACAATAACTGAGAATAAATTAATGGCTATATCAGGTGCCAGTTCTCCACATTTTGGGGTTCCGCTATCCACAGACTATCCACAACTGTCTTAAATTGCTCAATTTCACAGGTGGCACTCGATGGGCTGCACCAACAGCTTTGTGTTGTGCAGATTTGGGCTAAATGAACAAACAAATACATAAAGGTAATCTGGCAAGATTCTCTTAGGCATTTTAAGGGTCCAGACTAAATGCATTGCCAAAACAGTTTGTGGAAGTTGACAAATTAAACTTTTCAGAGTAAATATTAATCACTAAAAGGAAAGGGAAATATTAGAAAATAATTGCAAGTCGTTTCCATTGGAAACCCACGAAGAGAAAACATAGCACATGAAATTTCAGTGCCCTCCTCCCTGGATGATGTTTTGAACTGGGAACTGTTTCAGGAAGCAGAATACGCCTCCTTCACCAGATAACTTTTTTTTTGTTTAATCTTTTCAGAATAATCTCTGTGTGATGTTTGCATGATGTATTATCATTCCTGGTATAGCCTAATGGTAGTTAGATATTAAAAAGCTACAACCTTCTAGTTTTAGATGCTGTTCAGCGTCTAGCCAGAAAAAAATTGCTAGTTGGATGTTTTCCTTGATGTTGCTTATGTAGCTTTTTAGAACTTGCCCTGCAAGCTTGTTTTGGGAGTGATGACCTATAATCCCCAGAGAAGACACCCATTGTTCCAAAACCATTCATTTTTTTCTTGTATGTGGCAATCCACTTAGTAAGGGTTTTTAGCCTGAATAGCGGGATACGAATATGGTAAATAAATTACCAACAACAAGATGGACAGACAGACAGATAACAGATATAGATAAACAGGGTGGTAAGGGTGAAATTGCACACTTGCACATGATGTGGTCACTCTCTGTGTTATTTTACCCAAAATGAGATGCCTTCTTGTTTGTAGCTTCTTTAAAAAAGAGATGCTGAGCAAGGACCCTCCATTCAATTCCATCAAAGAGGAACCACAAAGGCAGTGCAACATTACACACAGAAGTAAAAAAAAATGGGAAAACTTTTTCCAACAGAACACTGCCACTACATATGAGGTCAACAATAACTTTATAATAAATTTGAGGACTTCATGAGTGACATATTTTGACAATGTTTGAATGCACGGGTTGGCAAATAATATAGGACAAAGATAGTGAACCTTTTAGAGACTGAGTGCCCAGACCAGGGGTGGGTGGAGTGGGCACTCAGGGGTGACAAGTGGGAATGTTGGCGAGCGAGTGGGGGGCGGGGGGAGAGAGCAAGCAGGCAAGTGAGCAGAGGGCAAGCGGGTGAACAGGAGGCGAGTGAGCAAGTGGGTGGGCAAGTGGGTGAATGCCACTTCTGGCATGCATGCCATAGGTTTGCCACCATATAGAATCAAAAACCCTTTCACACTGTATGATTATAGCAGTATGATTACACTTGGACTGCCATGTTTCCACTCTATGGAATTCTGGGATTTGTAGTTTCATAAATTATTTAGACTCCTCAACGAGATTGCCTCTGACAGAACTACACACCCTAAGAGGGTTCCATAGACGACAGTCATGGTAGTTAACGTGGAAGAATAGCGATCTAATTGTGGAGTGGAACGGATGCCAAATTACCCAAGTTTTTATCTTTACTAAAAAAAACAAATGACTGGCATCCCTTTCAATATTTATGTGACTCTAAATCAGATTTATAATTTTGCAATTCAAGTTTACACTCATTAATGACCAAAAGGGACTCTAAAAACCAACTCTTAAACTAGGCAACAGCCCAACCAAAAGGCTTCTAAGGCTGCAAGATGCTGGAAAATTATAAATGGGGTGATTGTCTCATCACAGAGCTGATTGAGAGAAGCAATTTCCCCACCAGCCTGTTTCAATGGATCCTATGATCAGGGCAGCACTTCCCAGCACCCTGATCTGGAGTGTTTTGTTTTTAAAAAAACTTTGGTGCACTGTCTGGCTTAAGAGGTAGGTATTGGGACGTGTCATTGGCATAAGTAACTCTGATGATGGAGCTCCATCCCAGTAGGTATGTCTGATGACAGAAGAATTTGTTCTATCTTGAAGGAAGGTACCATATTCTCAATTTAATTCTTGCTTCTGAAAATGCTAGGGAAGAAATAACACTGATACTCAAAAGTAATTTTAAGCTTCAACAGGAGGGACAACTCTACCTGCCATTTTGAAATGAGGCATTCCTTCTTACTCAAAGTATAAGGGTCCCCAACTGATACGTATATTATACTGACACATATTGTACTTTATTTTTTCAAATACAAGTCTAATAGAAATATTTGGGGTAGCTTTCATTTGAATAGATTTCACTTGAATAACAGTTTAAGGGAAAATAAGAAATAGTAAAACTTGTCTACTACAGTACTCTAAAGACACTAGATCAGGGGTGCTCAGAATGGTGATCGGGATCACCAGGGTGATCTTTGGGCCTCATCCTGGTGATCTTCAGGCCCCTGACCAGGTTTTTTGCAGTTTGTCCTCTTCACGCGCCCCTGCACGCTGCAACGAAGTCCTCCGCCGTTGCTCCTCCCTGCTCGCGCGCCGCCTCCAAAAGCTGCAGAGTCCAAGAGGCAGAATGGGCCCCCTCTTTTGGATTCCTCCTCCTCCCTCCATCCTCCTCCAGCCACTCAGAGTCGTAGGAGACCAAAGGGGGCGGGCCTGGATGACGCGATGCATGGCTGGCCCCGCGCGCATGCGCAGAAGCGCCCATTCTGCCTCTCGGACTTCTCGTGAGCTCTTGGAGGCAGCACGCATACTGGCGGCGTGGAAATAGGAGCAATGACGGAGGAGGAGAAGGACGCTTTGGGGTCATTTCCTTACCGCATCTCAAAGGTCGGTCTTTTTACTTTGGGGTGGGTGCTTGATTGTTTTGTGGCGTGTCTGTTTGTTTATTTTTAATGTTTAAAATGGCCTTTTAGCTCCAAAGCCTCTCTGCTTGCTTTGTTCCTTGAGAAATATATGTTGGGGAATATGGAAATGTGGGAGAAATGGGGTGGCTGGATGTATTTTTGCATGCCCCTTTGTTTACCTTGCTGAGTATTAAATGGCCTTGCAGTTCAAAAGCCTCTCTTCTTACTTTCTGGCTGATAATATGTGTGGTAATATGGCAGTGTGGGAGAAATGGGTGGTTGGATGTATTTTTGCATGCCCCTTTGTTTACCTTGCTGACTATTAAATGGCCTTGCAGTTCAAAAGCCTCTCTTCTTACTTTCTGGCTGATAATATGTGTGGTAATATGGCAGTGTGGGAGAAATGGGGTGGTTGGATGTATTTTTGTGCTCTGTTTTATATTGTTATTAAATTAAAATGTTGATGTTTTATAACTTCATTTTATGTAAACTGCCCCGAGCCTGCTGGAAGGAGTGGTACATAAAAATGAATAATAAATATAAATAAATAAGAAAATAGTTATACATTTTACATTTCTGGGTAGGTGATCTTTGGGACTTGGTTTTTTAATCAGTAGCTCCCATGCTGAAAAAGTGTGAGCACCCCTGCACTAGATCATATCTGATCTTGGAAGGTAAGCAGTGTCAGCCACGGTTAGTACTTGAATGAGAGATCCCCAGTGAACACCCAGTGCTGTAGGTTATATTTCAGAGGAAATACCTGGTAAAGCCACTTCTGAGAATGCCTTTCCTAAGAAAGTCTTGTGAAATTCATGCAGTCGCCTATGACTTGAAGGCACATACACACACACTACAGTAACAGAGGCTTCATCCAAATTCTTCTTGCCACAAAAATTATTTAAATTCACCTAAAATGTGTTAGGCAAACTCTGTTCATAAATGCACTTCCCTGATATGAGCCATTTTCTATCCTTACAGTCCTTTGACTGGTAAGGCATAACACAACTTTTGGATTGATTTTCAGTCAATTTTCAACTGATTATTTGTGTTTTAAAAAATTGTTTGAGGGTATGCAGGCACAAACCTGAAGCAATTTGCTGTGGTTTTGACACGTTTGAGGCAGGTTTGGGGGTGAAAATGTTTAAAACATGGTGTCTAGGGGACTTTGGGGGACCCGAGGAGTTAAACATTGGGCTCCTGAGGGCTACATGTAGTGCTTGGGCCACCCTTTGCCCATTCCGATCTGCATCCCATCCACTTTGACCTTAGATGCATCATTGCAAAGTAACAATAATCTGCATGTGGTTAAAAAAACTATATTAGTTTTGATTTGTGTAATCTACTTTAAGTCCCAGCTCTGGAAATAAGGTAGAGTGTTTATTATTTATTTACAGTAATTCTGCCCTTCTCACCCCAAAGGAGACTCAGCGCGGATCACAGAACATATATTCACAAACATTTGATGCTGTTATACACTGACAGTACAGACAACAGTACAGATAGAGGTATATATAGGCTTTCCCATCTTCGGCGTCTTGGAGGTTGTGCTTGAATATGTGTGTATTTTCAAATAAATATAGTAATACGGTAATGACAACTTTACAAACCCATTTCAATATATTAATAATACACCTACAGGTTAAGAGAAAGATTCCGAATAAACAAGTTTCTCTCCCATGTTTGTGTAGAAACAGGTCTGCTTGATGAACTTTCCAGAGACTGTGCTGCTACTTGCTTTTCCTTCAGTCAAACCCTGAACACATCCTTCAGATACTCATCAAATGTGATATGTCTGCTTCTAGTTTTGTTTTGCTTTGAGAAATTCACAGTGTGTCATAATCAAGAGCTGATCAGCAGTGGAACTCTCTGCCCCGGAGAGTGGTGGAGGCTCCCTCTTTGGAGGCTTTTAAGCAGAGGCTGAATGGCTATCTGTTGGGGGTGCTTGGAATTTGATTTTTCTTCTTCTTGGCAGGGGGTTGGACCGGATGACCCACCAGGTCTCTTCCAACTCTATGATTCTGTGATTCTAACTGTAGACCAGGGTTGAAAAATATGGCCCTGCAGATGGTTTTGGATTGCAAATCCTAGCAGCATTAGTTAACATGGCAAATTGGGAGGGTTGGTGGGAGTTGCAGTCCAACGACATGTGGAAGGATGCCTTATTTCCACCCCTCCTATAGTCTTGTGCCATTCAGCTGCCCTTCTCTTTGTTGTATTTCGGATTTACATCTGCACCTTTTATCTTAAGCTACAGCTATTTATGCAACATTAAGTAATGATGCTAAGAAATATTTTCAATATATGTGAAGAAGGAGATGTGAGACAGAAAAAAATGTTAAGCCAAACACACTGTTTGGCTTAGGGTTGCCTTCTAACTGAAGATATGGTGAAGACAAAACCAGTTTGAGCATCTCTTGTGTGAAAGCAGCCTCAGTCTTCAACTGACATGCACAGGCCTTTTTCTTTCCCTATGACAAACAGTTCTGCGCATCCATCTCACTTAATATGATTGCATAATCAGCCATCCCTGGGAATCTTGCCCCTGGCCAGACAATAACAAACATGAATTACAAACAAGAACTGAGATCTGTCACCAGAGCCAGGAGGGGGAAAGAGCGGACTCAATTAGAGGAGAAGGAAGCGTGTAGGATGCTGGGCCTGAGTTTTTGTGGAAGATTAAGAAAGCTCCTTTGAGGCAGGAAGAGAGAGGGAGAAATTATGAATGAATGAGATCTGGCTCGTCTGTGGAGCACTTTCATTGAAATGGTTCTGAACTCTTAGGGAAATAACAAGGTCCAAAGGGAAGAACTGGATAGCTTAAGTTTGTAGAGGACATCACACCAGAAGCAAATTAACTGGAGGCATTTCCGGTCATGGCTAGTGTGAAATTTGGTAACAACAATATGCAAATGGCAGAATCTTTAAACCTGCCTATTTTAACTAGACTATACTTGTCTATGTAACATTATTTGATTTTACTGTAATTTATACTGCTCATCTGAATGCCTGCTGACGCTGTATCAAAATGCATTTACTTGTATGCATGTAAACATAGCTTAATCATAGGTATCTGTTTAGTCACGCTCACAAGATTTTTTTAAAAGAAGGCTGATCCATTAATGAACCTCCAGTTTGTAGCTTGAGTCAAGAAATATGAAGCCTTATTATGTTTTTAAAATCTAGTTAAGTGTTAAGTCAGCTTGGAGGCTGCCATTGTTCAGTGGGAAGAGAATACCTCTGGACTAAGTTGCCTGGATTCAGACCTGAGTCTCAAGAAGCAGTGTGCTCTTCCCTGGCTGACAGGCCAGGGATTAATATCTGGGCAGTAAGAGAACTATGCTACCTACACATGCCCACTTTGCAAAAGCGCCTTGAGAGATTATTAGCTTCTTGATATTAGCTAGACCAATTATTAGCTTTCTGTATTTTCAAAGACACTTTGTTGATTATTCAAGTGGTTCTGCCTAGGTTTCTGACTTCTCCTCCTCCACCAGTGCCAGGGGTCAACAGATGGATGTGGGGAGAATCCTCCTCAAGGCCACCCACAAGAGAGGAAGGGCTGATGAAGGCATATATACACACAGCGGAGGGATGTGGGAACATCAAAGCAAGTGGGAGAAAAGAGCATGTGAACAGCAGAAACAACTTGACTTAGGCCCCTTCTACACTGCCATATAAATTCCAGACATCACAACCTTTGAGGATGCTTGCCATATATGCAGGTGAAACGTCAGGAGAGAATGCCTCTAGACATGGGCCATATAGCCCGAAAAAACATACAACAACCCAATAATCCAGATTATCTGATTTGAACTGGATTATACGGCAGTGTAGCCTCACATAATCCAGTTCAAAGCAGATAATGTGGATTATCTGCTATGATAATCTGGATTATATGGCAGTGTGGAAGGGGCTTTATTTGCTCATACTTCTCAGGCCCCTTCTACACTGCCAGATAATTCAGGTTATCAAAGCAGAAAATCCACATTGTCTGATTTGAGCTGGATTATTTTACCACCTCTTCATACTACACCATGGAAAGCTGGTGGAGACTGTAGAGGAGATGGAAAGCGAGAGAGAGAGAGAGAGAGAGAAGAGATTGGAGTCTTAAGAAATAGAAGAGCCAATTTTTTCATATAAAGCTGAAAGATTACAGTGTGCTTTGGAGGTGGATGAAGTTGCTGGAATTTGTAGAAAATAACTGTGAAAACTATGAGTGTCCTGGTGTTGAGTCTAGGATGGTGAAAGGAGGTTCTTTTCTCGCCGGATACCTGGGAGGTTGGACATCTCCTTCCATATTATCTCTTTTCCAAACAAAATTGGGGTTAAATGTGGACTTTGACTTTTGAAAAAGTGTTAACAACTTCTAGTCCCATCCTAAGTGTGAATTTACCACATAGGATTATTTTTGTCTTGTAGGTTTTTCTCTGTGCATTGGGAAGGGATATCTTCTTGATGGGAGAAATTACCTATAAGTTTAAATTCCAAATCTCCTCATACCACACAGCAGATGTGATATGATGACCAAAGTTATTCATGAGGAAGAACACACAAGCCAGGAGACATTGCAATGGTTTGCTTTTTCATGTGCCTACTGAGAAGAGCAAGATTTCACTTGTGCCTCTCTCTTTTTTTCTGATGAGTTAACAGATGCAAAGTACTTTTGAACTCAGAACTCAAAAATTATGTCATGGCCAGTCACATATGTCACATATGTCAAATGCAAGGTTTGCAAGCGAAATCATTTTATGTGGCCAGCCAGGTTTTCAATGCCATAGCAACATACCCATAGTTACATATTTACATTTTTACAATTACAAACAGCCATACCAAATAAGGCACCTTTAAAATGATCAGCTAGTAGGTTGAGTATCCTTACAACCCCTCTTTAACATTTCCTTGGTTCACCAAATTTTTACGACATCCACCCACTTGTTTCTTCTCCTCCAACCTTTTTCTATATCTAACTTTCCTCTGTTTGATCTTTTGCTTAATCTCTCAACTGACTCTGTTTTTCCAAATGACAAACTCCCAGTGTTATTCAAACCATCAGTCATAGGTGAGGAGCTATTCTCTCACTTGCACTAAGTCCACTCCTGAGTGTGTGGCAAAGCATCACATTATCAAATAGAGATGCACACCCTCCGTCTTCCTGCTAGGCAATGTTTTCCAAACTGCAGGAAGGGAACCCAAACTGATGCCATCACCATGGCAGGATGGCATACCTCTACAAATAGCCTTGCCACAAGACTACCTCACAATTGTGGTTTCAAAAGAACTGAAATAAGCTCTGAAATGTCACATTACTTACCTGAAATGTATTCAGTTCTTCAATAGCCTAATGCTTTTTATACTCATTATAGTAAGACAGAAGTGCTTGGCCGTTGTGCAATGATGCTGTGGCTCATGTCGTAATTTTTCTTCTTCTCAAAAGTAACTTCCAATCTTCTGCTAGCTAGGAAGTGAAACTGTTCAAGACTATGTATGCATATCTGCAAATCGGACTGAGTTCAACAGGACTTTCTCCTAAGTCAGTTTGTGTATAGGTCTATAGCCAAAGATAGCAGTCTTCTTAGCTGCTAAGGCAGACATGGGCAAACTTTGGCCCTCCAAATGTTTTTGGACTTCAACTCAGAAATCCCAGCCAGCTTACCGGTTGTTAGGAATTGTGGGAGTTGAAGTCCAAAACACCTGGAGGGCTGAAGTTTGCTTGTACCTGTAAAGAGTATATAAATATAGTAAATAAGAGTACTATCTGTATATCTGTATACCTTTATAAAGCGGAATGTTTGTATGTATGTATGTATGTATGTATGTATGTGTGCGGAGGGCGGAAGGGCGGATATGTGGCAGCCACTTTCACAGGCCACAGCGACCAGCGCGGGTGATGGACCTGCACCAAACTTGGTACACATAACCCCCCCCCCCTAGGACATGACCCCCGGGATTATGGGATTTGTAGTACTTTCCAAGACTTTGGTTCCCACAGACCACTGAGGCCACCAAAAAGGACCAATACAGACCACACTTGGCACACACAGCCCCCATGACCCACTCTACATCCTGCTGCAGTTTGGAGGAGGGCAGACCATGGATGATGGGACTTGAAGTACCTCTACTCACTTCCCAAGTCCGCTGAGACCCTTTTCCAATTACTGATCGAGACCAAACTTGGCACACATAACCCCCATGACTACCTTCACGTCCTGCTAAGGTTCGGGGGAGGACTGACAATGGATGATGGGATTTGTAATACTTTCACACCTTTCTGTTCCCACAGACCACTGCGGCCCCCAGCAAACACCGATAAAGACCACACTTGGCACACAGAGCCCCAGTGACCCACTCTACATCCTACTGAAGTTTGGAGGGGGGCAGAACATGGATGATGGGACTTGCAGTACCTTCCCTTACTTTCCAAGACTGCTACAAACCTAATCCAATGACTGATCAACACCAAACCTGGCACACAAAGCCCTCATGACCCACTCTACATCCTGGTGCAGTTTTGTGTGAAACGGACCACGGATGATGGGACTTGAAGTACCTTCACTCCCTAAAAAAAATACAACCCTCATCCATTCACCAATACAGACCAAACTTAGCACACAGAGCCCCCATGACCCAATCTACATCCTACTGCAATTTGGGGGAGGCTGGACCACAGATGATGGGACTTCCAGTACCTTCAGTACTTTCATGATACCACTGCAAATCCCAAGAATGATGGATCAAGACCAAACTTGGCACACAGAGCCCCCATGACCCACTCTACATCCTGCTGCACTTCTCAAATGACCCGGGCACCGCCGGGTCCCCAAGCTAGTTGTTTTAATAAATGCTGGAAATAAATAATTGTACAACCGAAGTTACCTTCCCAGGAAGATCTCTAAAGTGATGCTTGATTTCTGGGTATTGGTGACAGATTACTTAAGCTATATATATTAAAGAAAGGAAGACTATATTACACTCAGAAATATTGCCCTTCCCGGTAGTCTCAAGCAAAAGCAAATATTTGCAAACCCTCTGAGCCTATATGTTCTTCTTCATGAATAAGATTGAAACACAGGAAACGAGTTTTAAATTAGTGATTAAAACTAACTGTGTAGGCCTGCCGAAAGATATAGGTTTTTAGATCAGTGGTTCCCAGCCTGTGGTCCGTAGACCACCAGTGCTCCACAAGAACTAAAATATGTTGGGGCCTTGCCGTTACTACACTGTTGCAACAAGAGCAACTGGTTTTGCAAAACCCTCTTATATTGCCAAGGCTGATTAAAAATGGTTTTCTGTGTTTGAGTAGATGGTCACTACTGGATGGCATATGTTCTTTATCAGAAACCAGCTGATGTGGTCTACCCAATACAATTTTCTAAATCAGCACCCCAAATAACCAGGCCAAATCTTTAATTTACCAAAAATTGATTAATAACCCTTTTGGTGCTAATGTTGGAGAATGGTCCCTGGTCAAAGTGGTCGCTGGTCAAGAGGTCCCTGGTCAAAAAAGGTTGCAAAACCACTGCTTTAGATAGTTTTAAAATTCCAACAGCTCATCTGTTGGAGCTCTACCGGCAGGTCGTTCCACAGTCTTGGCAGTGGTGCAATGATGCTGTGGCTCATGTCGTAATTTTTCTTCTTATCAAAAGTAACTTCCAATCTTCTGCTAGCTAGGAAGTGAAACTGTTCAAGTCTATGTATGCCTATCTGCAAATCGGACTGAGTTCAACAGGATGAAAAAGTCCTCTGGTTCATGGCCAGTTGGGTTCTGGCTGGTTGGAGTAAACATCCCCCACAAGACTGAAGTGGGTTTTATTTGGTGGAGGGGGGGGGGGTGATCTTGTAGGTGACCTGGGCCCAAACCATGTAGGACCTTGTACTTTGCCCAGAAACTAATTGGCAGCCAGTGGAGTGACTTTACGACAGTTGTAATGCGCTCACTCCTAGGTGCTCCTGTAACCAATCTAGCTGCTGTATTTTAAACCAACTGGAGCTTCCAAACTTGGTACAAAGGTAAATCATATTGCAATATTCCAACCTTGAGGTTACCTATCATCTCTAGGTCCTTTGAATCTAGGAAGCTGTAACAGCGGACGTATCACCCAATGCTGATAATACTTCTGACCATTGCATCTACTTGGGCTGACATTTGGAGAGACTGATCCAGGAGCACTCCCAGGCTGTGAACACAGTCGTTCAGGGGGAGTGCGATCCCATCCAGAACTGGTTGACACATCTCCATCCCCAGATTAGGATCCTTGATGGCGAGCACCTCTGTTTTGTCTAGATTCAGTTTCAATTTGTTTTTCCTCATCCAGCCCATTACCTCCTCCAGACACGCTATACTTAACGGAGTCTGGTTTTGAAGGTATGGAGACATATATTTGGGTGTCATCAGCGTACTGATAACACCCCGCCCCATGCCTTGGATGATCTATTCCAATTGTTTCATGTAAATGTTAAAATGCTTTGGGGATAGAATGGTATTTTGTGGGATGCCATATAACATCTCCTTTTTTGAGGAGCAGCTATGCCCAAGCGCCACCATCTGGAACCTGCCTGAGAGGTATGACTGGAACCACTACAGCACAGTGCCTCTGATTCCCTAACCCCGCCAGGCGTTCTAGAAGGATGCCATGGTAGATGATATCTAAAACCACTTAGAGGTCTAGAAGCACAGATGGGGAAACACTCCCTCTGCCAGTGTTGAGAATGAGATCATCCACTAAGACGGCCATTGCAGTCTCAACTCTGTGTCCTGCTCTGAAACCAGTTTGAAATGGGTCATCCAAGAAGGGCAACTGCACATAGGTACAAAATAGCTAGTCAGTCACCATCCAATCTTTATTTTGTGTTTTTTGTTTTACAAGTAGTACAATATGTCCCATGAGTTTTTATTTAGATGTTGTAATATGTTGAGGTACATTGGAAAGTTTCTTGCTTTTGAGATGATAGGAATGAAAGACAAACCTTTTATTTCTGCTGAACTAAATTTTGTAGGAATAGGAGCAAGCTTTCAGAAAGTTATTTTTTCCTTAATCAGGAAAATGAGAAGGTGGTTATTTCTCTATGGTACAAAAAGTATGAAAGTAGTTTAATGTGTAAATTCTGCAGACAATTAACGTTTTTGTACAGCTACAGTGAGAACTACAAAGACAGCTGTAAGTTCTGAAGGTATAATTGTGTTGGTCTGTAACAACAACAAATAAAGTCATTGTGTATTGTTGAAGGCTTTCATAGCTGGAATCACTGGGTTCTCGTAGGTTTTTTCGGGCTATATGGCCATGTTTTAGAAGAATTCTCTCCTGGCGTTTGGCCTGCATCTGTGGCAAGCATCCTCAGAGGTTGTGAGGTCTGTTGGAAACTAGAAAAACTAGGAAAGTCCAGGGTGGGAGAAAGAACTCTTGTCTGTGTGAATGAATCAAGGTGGCCAACTGAAACATTCACACCTACCTCCAACAGACAAGAGTTCTTTTTCCCACCCTGGACTTTCCACAGATATATAAACCCAAGTTTTCCTAGTTTCCAACAGACCTCACAACCACAAATGCAGGCAAAACATCAGGAGAGAATTCTTCTAGAACATGGCCATATAGCCCGAAAAACCTACGAGAACCCAAAGTCATTGTGGTATGTTCAATGCTAACAAGATTTTATGTGGCATACATCCCTGCATCTCTGATCTTGCTTACTTTCTAAGTTGAGACAGGAATCTCTGATATTTTAAAGACCATGAACTTTGTATTCATAGCAGAAAGTGGCTTCTGATTTTATTTACAACTCAAAGTCACTCTTATTTATGCATAAGTTTGTTTTTAAAAGGAGTCAAATTATTTAACCAGTCATTTTGTCACAACCTTGCTTGGCCGCAGTGTTCACAAAAACTGCTTTAGAAGCCTTGATTACAAAATGAGCCAGCACATTTTCCTCTGCTGAAGCAAAGGTTGAACTTTTAGATATGTTGAAAAAGTTGTTGGAAAAATGCACTGGTTTTTTTTAAAAACCAACTCTGTAAAATAGCAGCTTCAGGGCAACACCTGCTAGAAAGAAAAAAAACAAGTAGTTTCATCTTCGTTTTTTTCTCCCAGTGTGGAAGCAATTGGTTGCCGTCTTTTTAAAAAAAAGATTAGGAGAAAGTGTGCACTCTGGAACATCTGATTTGTAAGACTGAAAGGATTTGATGAGAGTTTGATTTAAAACTTGGAGATCAGCCCTTATCCCTTATTTGAGAAGCCAGCATGCTCAATCTGTTCCAAAGTGGCACATCTGAAGAAGCAGAAATTTTGTCTTGTCACTTCACCCATCCACCTCTGAGCTCAAATCAGAAGACAGCCAAGGTTAAATTATTTCTGCTTCTTTCATCCTCCGTTTCCAGTAAACTTGTTTGTCTATATTATATCCATCGATATGAGGAAGTGCAGGATTAATTATCATGTAAGTACATTGTTATGTTACCTTGTCATATAATTATCTAAGAACATGCACATGCCCTCTACAAGAATCTAGTAAGAAGAGTCTTCAGTGCTTCGTTTCAACAACAAGATCAGTGACCATGTTTCTAGTACGTGGGTGTAGGAAATTTAAAGTACTGGTAGTCTGCCTAACAGGAGAAACAGATGGACCATATTATTTATTAATTGTTGGGTTTCATGTGCAAAATCAGCTGTGTATAGACAAAAAAACCCTCCTTGGATTTGAGCAATGTTGGCTCCACATTTTTCTGGTTGAGGCCTAGCATCTTTATTGAGGATTCCTTAATCAAGAACAGGTGAGGCATATAAAGTCAGAATCCTCTTAGGTTACTTCTAATTATTTGCATATGCTGTCCAAATTGAAATAATAGCACTTCTTGTGTGGCTAGTCTTGAGACCTCAATGAATGCCTTACACCAGTGTTTCTCAAGCTATGCTCCTTCAGGTGTTTTGGGTTTCAGCTCCAAGAAATCTCAGTCAGCTTACCAGCTGTTAGGAATTGTGGGAGCTGAAGTCCAAAACATCTGGAGGAGCATAGTTTGAGAAACACTGCTCTACATTGTCAGCTTTTGGAGCTGGCCTTGTTGTTTGGGTTGATTCAGTCAGTAATTGTACAATACAAACAGAACATGGGACTATATGTAGGCAAGGGAACATAGCTATGAGGTAATGGGGTGGTTCATTCAGTGGTTCATTCAGTGATTCACAGTTAGAGATCTTGATTTAAGAGGCAAGCACATCACTGACTTGGAGCAAGAAAATTAAGCTTTATTGTAGGACCTCATTTCTAAGATATTGATGAGTGATTTCAGCTGCCACAAGAACTGTGGATTCGGAGGCCCAGTGTGCCAAGCTCCAAAGATCAAATGAGACATGGACAAGTCGAAGGCAAAAATTTGGCTGAAGCAAATGCCAGCAGAGTCTGCACTCTCCAAACTGACATCAAGGCAATGGAAACATACAAGAACATATAAAGGTTTTGACAGCAGTTCAAAACAATGGAGTTTTGCCATTCCCAGCACTGATTGGTTTAGACTGGTGCTGGCTAGAATTCACATGCTGGTTGGCTTAGGGCGTGCTTTCTCTCACTACAGCTTATTGGCTTTTGTGTTTGGCGGGAATTTTAATAAACTGTTATTGATTAATTTGAAGATTTTGGCTGTTTCTTGGTCCACCTCTTGAGGATATGTGGGGAAGAATAAATGATCTAGGTCATGGGTGCTCATTAGGTAGCTCGGGAGCTACTAGTAGATCTTCGGCCCTCTTACAGGTGATCTTTGGGCCTCACCAGCCGGATGGGGCGCTCCTGCCATGTGCGCGCACACCCTGCGTGCATGCGCGCTCCTGCTGCTCGCTTCCGCTCTCGCGGTGCTTCTTTCGCCTGCGGGGCATTGCAGGAAGAAGGAAGCACGAGGCAGGCCTCTTGCCCAGAAGCAGCTGTGCAGCCTCCGTTGCCAGTGAGACAGGCAGGGCGGAGCGCTCCCTCTGGATGCCCCGCCTCATGCTTTCTCCTTCCTGCAATGCCCCGCAGGCAGAAGAAGCACTGCGTGGGTGGAAAACAGCAGCAGGAGCACGCACAGTGGCAAGAGCGGATGGCGGTGGGAGCGCGCGGGGGCAGGTAGATCTTTTGGACTTGGTTGCTTTAAGAGTAGCTCCCATGCTGAAAAAGTGTGAGCACCCCTGATCTAGGTTACTGCGTGCTAACGAGGGTAGTTTACCTGGCCTGGATGAGGACAATGGCCCTGTGTTGTCAGAACGATGGGTGAGCTGGGCATTTATTTATTTATTTACAGCATTTTTACCTTGCCCTTCTCAATCCCCAAGGGGGGATTCAGAGCGGCTAACAAAGGCAATCCAACGCCACAATCAATACAATATAAAGCATAAATACAATGTTAAACAATAGCAGTAAGATTAAAATAATAATAAACAGCAATTAAATCAGAACAATACTCCACCCACAGTTTCAAATTGATAAGAACAATAAACCATATCCTCAAATCTGTTGCCATCACTAATCCATTCCAGTCAAGATGTTGTGCAAAGGCCTGGTCCCAAAACCAAGATTTTAGCTTCTGTCTAAACGCCAGAAGAGATGGGGACAAGTGTATTTCACTTGAAGTCTTATTTCAGAATTTTAAAGACAGAGTTAGGCTTATCCCTCTAGCTTTCTTTTGTCTGCAAAAGTGTATGCAAGAGAGAGGGCCTCTGTTGTGGCAATCCAGTTATGGGATGGTCTCTCCTTAGTCTTAACTAGTGTCTACATCAGGCATGGGCAAACTTCGGCCCTCCAGGTGTTACCGGCTGTTAGGAATTGTGGAAGTTGAAGTCCAAAACACCTGGAGGGCCAAAGTTTGCCCACGCCTGGTTTACATTGTTGTTAATTTGATGCCAAATAGAAATCTAGTTATTCACAAAAAGCCTTTGAGACTCATTCATTTTGATCTGCTCATCTCTAAGATATTACGAGGTTCTATATTTCTGCTGCAACAAACCCACTCTTTTACTCTCTTCTGACAGCTGATATTAGAATGTTTTCTGAACAATTTCTGCATATCAAGATAATGCTAACATTAGAAGGGCAGAATTTACCCCTTTCCACTTATCTAGCAGTCTGGTATCACAGATCAAGTGACTAGATGCAAAATAAGACAGTAAGTTCTTATCCAATATGCCCCATTATAACCAACTACTACAGACAAAAAGAGAACTTTGTAAGTTGTTAATAATAGAAAATTTCAGTCATGTGTGTATCCCCATGTATTTCATAGAGTTTTGTTAGGCAGGGAAAACTCAAGAGGCCGCTTTGCAGTTCCTTCCTCTGCAATGTAGCCTACAGCAGTGTTTTTCAACCTATTTTGAGCCGCGGCACATTTTTTACATTTACAAAATCCTGGGGCACACCACCAACCAAAATGACACAAAATGACACTTTAACACAGTAATACATATAGTTAATATGTTTTTAATGTATTTATACACTCAGTGTGAAACCTGGGCCTGTTTTGATGAACACAACATAGATATCCTGGCAGGAATGGCAGAAAGACACACAAGAAGGTCTTGCTCAACAGCTGGGAGTTATAGTTCACCTGCAATCAAAGAGCATCCTGAACACCACCAATGATGGAATGGAATCAAACTTCCCATACAGAACTACCATAACCAAGAGAAAATACTATAAGAGTTTGGTGGGCATTGACCTTGAGTTTTGGAGTTGTAGTTCACCTATATCCAGAGAGCACTGTGGAGGGGAGGGAGGAAGACGTGGGGCGAGTCTGCGCAGAAGCGCCCGCACGGGTCACATCTTCCTCCCTCCCCCCTCCCGCAAAAGCAGCAGCGTGGCAAACCAAGCAGAACGAGGCTGGGAAGAAGGGAGCCCGAGTGGAGAAGAGAAAGTGTTCGGCAGGAGGGGGAAGAAAGGGTATTGGAGGTTCCAATTTCCCAGGGCACACCTGATGATCACTCATGGCACACTAGTGGCCACGGCACACTGGTTGGGAAACACTGGCCTACAGAACCTGATATTTATTGGCAGTCTCCCATCCAAATACTAACCAGAGCTGACCCTGTTTAGCTTCCATGATCAGATGCGCCTGATGCCTTCGGGTTATTTAAGGAAAGTGAACCTTCTGCAATGTTGTTTTCTACACATCTGTTAAACATCAAAGGGCCCTTTTTTCTTTTTCTTGTGGGCAGACTAATTCCAGTACAAGATCACAAAATGGCCTTTTCCCATCCTAAATGGAAGTATGTCTGTTTCAGGCACCTGTAGATCAAACTGTAAAAGATTTCAGTTCTCCTTGCCCCCCAATGTATCGAGAAAAGTTTTCAGGCCCAAATAAGAGTTAAGTTTCCTTTAGTCATTCAACAACCTATAAAATGATTTACAACCATCATTTTGTCAATTTTGGAGGTGGGAAAAGATGGCAAAGTTGAAGAAGCAGCACCCAAACGCAGTCTAAAAGCCCAGCAGCTTCCACCCATTAAAAGTCCTGCCCTCAACAACCGAGGAACTTCTTGTATGTAACTTTGTGTATTTACTCTATCCTCATTCACATTTGACTGTCATTCACATCTGACCATGCTAGTCAGAGGGCCACAGAGGAAATGCTGGCAGCTGTGTTTGCACTATACAAAGTGAACTGGCAAAGAAACTAGGCCAGGTTACTGTAATCAGTCACGCCAGACTATTCCCTGGGTTGGGAGAGTAAATTCAATCAAATTCCGTTCTGTAGCCACCTCTTGCTCTCTGCAACCTCACTACTGAAGAATGATATACAATCACCATGCATTCCTATTTCTCTTGGTCTACCCTTTAAGTCTACTTTAACTGCAGTATTTTAATTGGAAACATAATTAAAACAGTAAAACGTGTAAAGTAACCCATCTATGTAGGAATTAATCTGAGAGTATAATTTAAGCACATCCTATTCTACACAGGAAGAAGAGTCACTCCCTTTATGATGTGATCCCATTATTAACTGTATTCATGAGACATAACTGTGTGTTTTGTCCATGAAACAGAATCACAGACAAATTAAATTATTGTATCATGTAGTATGTTCATCATGCTCCATATTACTATAAAATGTTTAGATACTTCCATTAGTGCAAGGCATGGCAACCTATGAAGTTGTTTACTTTATACATAACTCTATGAGCCATGCTGACTTCCAAATCGAGTAGGCCCTTAATATCTGCTGGGGTTTGGTTCCAGGACCCCATTTGGGAAGGCTCTACACTTACCAGTATACCATGGCATGCCCTGGATTGGCCCCAGGATAGTTCACCATTGCCACCGAGGCTGCTGTGGAAGCAGGAGGGAGTCCTCCTGGTTGCTTGTTACCTGGAGTGAGGATGACCTGGGCATCAGAACTTTGCCCCATGTTGATCAGGATCCATTTTGGGGGATTTAATTTATATATATATATATAATATATATATATATATATATATATATATATAAAAATAAAATTTCAATCAGAATCCATAGATACAGAATCTGTGGATACGAAGGCCCGAATGCAATTCTAGTGCTCAATCTAAAATGCTTGCCACTGTCTATAAGCCCTAACTTTTTTCATATCAAAAGTACCTTGAGAAACTGCAAGTCGCTTCTGGTGTGAGAAAACTTGATGTCTGTAATTGCTCAGGGGACGGTTTAACCCATTGCACCACCGGGGGTTCCTAGCCCTAACTCATTTGGTGCCAAAAAACACCCCTCCAAAGAGTGAACCAGTGTCTCCAGTGAGAGAACTGGTGAAGTTTGACCACTCTGGAGACCAGGGAGCTATGGAAAGCCACTGGGTGACCTTGGGCAATTCTTCCTCTCACCTCTTCCCCTTTGTATTTTATATCAATGGCCCAGGAAAAGTTGACGGGGACCACATGTCTTTGGAGGGAAAAGAGACATCTCTTAACTCTTCTGACATTGCTTCAAGGAGAAAGTTGAACAAAGATAAGGAAAGATGGCAGCCTGTCCTTGGGTCTGAGTGGGAAGGAAATCTGGAGCCATGCTTGATGAAGCATTTAGCTTGGTATTTCTGCTTGTCACTTCATAGATATGACACATCATTCAAGCAAGGTGACCTCCTTTAATGTGTTGGTGTAGCCTCTTCCTTGGTTGTGGGGTTCTCCATACATAGTAAGAGAAGCACTCCATGGGTGGAAGATTTATGGCACTGTATGACCTACAATACAGCTTAAGATATATGTCAATGGAGGCACGGGAACATAGCCACACCCAGTTCAGTGAGAACTATTTCCAGTATCGGAAAGAGAAGTTACTGTGGTAATGGCTTGCTTTTAAAAAAGTATAACAGATAGAAGTTTCCACTCTGTATCTTTTTATAGCATTGTATTTCCATGCTGGAAAGTCTTTTCCTAGTGAATTTCTGTCTATCGTGCAGTTTCAAAGTCGCAGAAGTGCAGCCAGATGTAGGGGGCTGTTCTGCTTACCCAAGCATTGGCATGGCATGACAACAAATCACAATTTTCACATTATTGAGAGATTGTGTGAAACAATGAAGGCAGTGTTTCAGGAATGAAATGTGTACATGAAATCCTCACCAGGGAATTTGGGCCTCACAAAAGAATTCAAGAAACCAAGACATTGTCCCTTCATAGCTGCCAAGATTAACACATGCACTGAGATATTTCTGAGTAGCTCTAGTCTGCCTTTCTGACATCTCTATGAAGGCCTATGGGAACAGACCATTTCCCCCACTGGTTGTCATCTGGCTCGCTAGACTATATGCCCCATCGTCCTCAATCAGCACAGGACAATGGCTGTGAGGGCTGGAGGGTGATGTGATCTGTAGTCCAACCTTGGGAGGACACCCAACTGTGACTGAGAAGACACTGCATATGTAGAAATGTTGTAAAAAGGGGGGATATTAGCCTAATCCACCCACAGAGATAGAGATATTACATGTGCTGGAAGCCCTATGCAGGGGTGCTCACACTTTTTCAGCATGTGAGCTACTTATAAAACAACCAAATCAAAATGTTCTACCTAACCACTACTCAGAGAGCCATAAAAGCAAAATATTAGGAAATTTATTTCAGTGAGAACCATATAATATATTTTAAGACTGAATTCAACTAAATGTGAGTAGAATACGCCCATGAATTTATTCATAATAAGAATGATAATATTCATTCAGCCTCTGCTGCTACTACTACTACTACTACTACTAATAATAATAGTAACAACATCAACAATAGGTTCCTAGAGTAGAAGGAGACCTCCAAGGGCCATCCAGTCCAACCTCCTTCTGCCATAAGAAAAAAACACAAAGAATTCCTCACAAATGGCATGGGAGCCATACACACCATGTATGGCTCCCATATGGGCCATAGTGATGCAGATCACGCCGCTGCCACGCTGACTGGCTGGCAGCACGTGGGCAGCGTTGGGAGCCTGCGGGGTGGGACTGAGCCTTCTTCCCACCCTGCCTGTGATCTACCAGGACGCCCTACGCGATCTATGAGTAGATCGCGGTCTACCTAATGAGCATCCCTGCCCTATGGGAAGCCAAAGGATGCTTCCTTGGGCATATCTACACTAAAGCAGTTCTGGTGTGTGCCTTGGATGGAATGTCCTGAAACTCCTTTGAGGCCTTGATGGACCTTATATGTACCACACAGGCTGGCTTCACTGCCATGGAGAATGCAGGGTTTCTTCAACTCCCTTCCTTGAAGCTCATGTGCAAAACACCCTGTCCTTTAATTGATTTCGCTGTGCAATGGGGTTTACATTAAAGCGCAGTGACGTTCATCAAGAAGTCTGTTTGGGAGTATTCCCAAATTTGTGTTAATGCCCTTAAAGAGTGCTGCAGTGCATGCTTTCAGCATGTGTCATGCAAACACCATACTGTCAAGCAGCCTTCAAACTGTATTAAGTCATTAATGTAGATGTGCCCCTCAGCAACTGCTAGCTTACTTTAATTAAACTTTGTGAGACTTTGGGTAATTTCTACACAGGAACTAGAATGTAGCTTGAAGGTGTCTTGAGGTTATGGTGTCTACAAAATGTACACCCCAAATGTGTGCTGCAGCAGACATTAAGCCTGAAAGAGCATTTAAAAAACCCCCACTGGAAACTCCAGAATAAGCCACAGCATCAGAGTCTATTCCATGCAGATTTGGAACCTGAAACTGAAAAGAGCCAGTCAGGACAGGGCTAACGCCAATGCATTTTACAAACCTGGAAACAAAGATGGCCAGAAGGTAAACAAACACACCCCACCCTAAGAGAAAACCACTTTGTTCCCATGGGAACGTACACTTTCTGTGACCTGCCTTGCTCTAAGGGCCCTTTCACACAGCCAGATAACTCAGAATATCAAGGCAGAAAATCCCACAATATCTGCTTTATTTAATTTATTTATTTATTTATTTATTCAATTTAATATACCGCTCTCTCTGGCGCCCAGAGTGGTTCACAGGGTTAAAACACATAAAACACATAAAATGCAATAAAACAGATTTAAACCCCCCCAATTAAAACATGCAAACATCAGAACTATAGCAGCAACAGGAGCATACTGGCAGCAACGCAGCAAGATGGTAGATGGTGCGGCATTGGTTTAGGCGGCAAATGCCTGTCTAAAAAGCCAGGTCTTTACTGCTCTGCGGAACGGCATTAAGTCCCGGATAGCTCGTGTCTCTTCGGGGAGAGAGTTCCACAGAGTTGGCGCTGCTACGGCGAACGCCCTCTGCCAGTCTAGTCTATAAACCCTAATGCCCAGCACATCCAGAAGATTGAGCCCCTCTGAACGCAGTGATCTCCTAGGTACATAAGGGGTAAGCCGCTCCCTCAGGTACACTGGCCCCAAACCATATAAGGCCTTGAAAGTTAGAACTAACACCTTGAAAACAACCCGGAATTCAATCGGAAGCCAGTGCAGTTTGCGCAAGAGTGGGGTCACGTGGTCAGATTTTGAGGCTCCTAAGAGCAGACGCGCTGCAGCGTTCTGCACCAGCCTAAGTTTCCAGATTGCTGACAGGGGTAGGCTTTGAACTGGATTATCTGAGTCCACACTGCCATATAATCCAGTTCAAAGCAGATAATGTGGGATTTTATTCAGCTGTGTGGAAGGGGCCTCAGATAACTTAGGGTCCTTCCATGCAGCCATCTAACCCAGAATATCAAGGCAGAAAATCCCACAATATGTGTGGAAGAGGCCTCAGATAACCCAGTTCAAAGCAGTTCAAAGCAGATATTGTGGGATTTTCTGTCTTGATATTTTGAGTTCTATGGCAGTGTGGACGAGCCCTGAATGTCCAAACAGAAGTGTGTTTGGGATTTGGAGATATTTGCATTTGCTATGCATCATGAGATGTCTTGGACACGGGGCCCAAGCCTAAACAGGAAATTGGTTTGTGCTTCATATTTATCTTATACTCATAGCCTGAAGGAAAATGAATATGCACAGTGTTTTAAATCATAATAATAAATAATAAAACTTTATTTATAACCTGCCCTATCTCCCCAGGGGGACTCAGGGCAGTTTCCGACAAAATATAGTAATAATAATAATAATCTTTATTTATACCCCCAAAGGGACTGGGGGCAGCTCACAACATAACACATGAATACAATAAATAAAATACAAAAATAATCACATATCAATAATTAAAAAATCAAAATAACAGAATAATATGGGTATAAATATTTAAAAGACTAAGAAATCCTATAAAACAACATTTGATGCCAGAATTAAAAATAGTAATCAATCATTATATTTTATTTATTTATTTGCGTCATTTATATTCCACTCTTCTCACCCAGCAGGGGACTCAGGGCGGATCACAATGTGCATATACAGGCAAACATTCAATGCCATAGACATACAACGTACATAGACAGACAACGAGCTACACAACTGGTCGAGAGCTCACCCCGACCCAGGCAGGCCTCGAACTCAAGACCTTCTGGTCAGTAGAGATCTTATGCAGCTGACTCCCAGCCAGCTGCGCCACATTCCCGGTTGTTCTGTTAATAAAGCTATTTATATCTAATGTTTGATTTCCAAGTTTTTATAAAGTGTCCCTTGTTTTTGTGAAAAATCGCATATTTTTAGTTAAATGTCCCTTATTTCTTATATCAAAAAGTTGTAACCTTAGTCCTATTCTTGATTTGCATGTTCTCCCACAGTGGAGGGGGGGGGGGGGGGCCTCTGGGCGAGGACGAGCCCTCCATGGTGGCGCCAGTTCTTTCCAGACAGAAGGTGGTCCCGATTAGGGTTGGCTTGATGTGCTTTCCTCTTAGCACGTTTCTCCCTTTCACCCTCCACTGGTGCCTCTTCAAATTCCGCAGCACTGCTAATCACAGCTGACCTCCAGCTAGAGTGTTCAAGGGCCAGGACTTCCCAGTTGTCAGTGTTTTTTTAAAGGTTGGCTTTAAGCCTATCCTTAAATTTCTTTTCTTGTCCCCTAGCCAACCTTCTGTTTTCTGTCCTTGAGTTGGGAGTATAGTAACAGTGAGGGGGCGTTAGGAGGACGTGGCCAGTCCAGCGAAGTTGGTAGCGTAGGAGCATGACTTCAAGGCTGGTGGTCGTGGCTTCTTCCAGCAGGGACACCACACAACACCCTGAAAGCCTTGGACAGAGGCAACTTCCATGGGTAAGGAAGAAGAGAGCGGTGGATTCCATAGGATGGTGAGGAGGACGCATTATCAGGGCTCTGGGGTTTCTGTCCTCCTCACCATCCTATGCCATCCACAGCTCTCGTCTTCCTCTGGACAGTTGCCTCTGTGCAAGGCTTCCAGGGTGTTGAGTGGTGTTGGGGTACCTGCTGGCTGGCATGCAGGGGCTTGGCGGGAGGGTGCCCCGCGGCCACGTGCCGGGGAGGCTGCCCCGGGACGAGTGACCCGCTCCTAATTATGACACGGCGCCTCCCCCGAGTGACGGCCCTTCCTCCCTGGCTGGCTCCCTGGCTCCTGCCGCCTTTGGGCCGGGCGGGGCCCTGGGGGCCGCACCGAGGAGCCCCTGCGCTTCCCGGGAGCGGCCTGCCCGCGGCAGCAAAGAGCCGGCGCCGCTACGGGGGGCTCGCCCGCGCCCAGCGCCGCCTCCCCTCCCTCCCTCCCTCCCCCTCCCCCTCCGCAGCCTTCGTCAGTGCCGAGCCGGACGGGGACCGGAGCACTCCTCCTCCTCCTCTTGCCCATGAAGCCAAGGCCATGGAGCGCAGGGCAGGCGCCGCTGTCGGGGACGAAGAAGAAGGCGGCGAGGAAGTTTTGCTCTCGGGGGTTTTCTCGCTCGCGCCGGACCCGCAGCCCAACTGCGCCCTGAGCCTCACCAAAGGCGCCCAGCTCCGGGTGCGAAGGCTGGACGGAGCCTCCTCGTCTTCTTCCCCGTCCTCTTCGTCGTGGCGCGGGTGCCTGGTGTCGGAGTGCGTGGGCGGCCCGGCGGTGCAGAGCCCCGGCGCCCCGCAGCCGCCCCCGGCCGCCTTCTTCACGCTCTTCCTCTACCCGGCCAGGAAGGGCTCCTGCTGGTGGGACGCCTCCCCCTGCTCCTCCTCGCGGCAGCGCCTCGTCCGCACCTTCGGCGCCTGCGCCTCCCGCGACCCCGCCGAGAACCGGCTCCTGGCCGAGAAGTGGGCCCGCGAGATCCGCCGCCTGGCCGCCCCCCGCCTGCCCTCGCTGCCAGGTGAGAGGACCCAGGGGCAACAGGGGGGGGGGGGGGGCCCCGGGGTGGGCCTTCCTCCAAGGGGGCAGGCTCACTCCCGCCGCGCGCCTTCTCAACTATTGGGTATTGCATGCTTTTTGGTTTGTTTGCTTTTGGTCGTGTCGGGAGCGACTTGAGAAACTGCAAGTCGCTTCTGGTGTGAGAGAATTGGCCGTCTGCAAGGACCTTGCCCAGGGGACAGGCATGTAGCCAGGGGGGGGGGGGCTAAGGGGGCTTCAGCCCCCCCCCCGAAAATCTCAGGGTGGTCCGCGAAAAGGCCTTACTGGTACATTATTTAAACTGTTATGTTTATTCATATCATGATCTGATCACCATGCTCATTATATCCCACATTCATGGGGTTATTGGGATAACAATACAAAAGGTTTGCTAGGGTAGACCCTCTTCCACCCAGTCTCAGCCCCCCCGAATCAAAATCCTGGCTACGGCCCTGCCAGGGGATGTTTTGATGTTTTACCATCCTTGAGGGAGGCTTCGCTCATGTTCCCGCATGGGGAGCTAAAGCTGACAGAGGGAACTCACCTGCGCTCTCCCCGGATTCGAACCTGCGACCTGTCAGTCTTCAGTCCTGCCGGCACAGGGGGCTCATTTGATGCTTGCTTCACCACCTCCACCACCTCAGAGCTTACTTGCTTTTTGCCCAACCTTTCTCTCTCTCTCTCTCAAAAGCAGGAGCTCAAGGAAGCTCTCCACAAGGATACAGGTTGAGTAGTATCCCTGCTTCACAATTCTTGGGGCAGGAAGAGTTTCATGGCCTTATGTGACTTGTACACTGCCTGCCATTCTCTCTGGTGGTGCAGCGGCTTAAACCGCTGAGATGCTGAACTCGCTGACCGAAAGGCCAGCAGTTCCAATCCAGGAAGCGGGGTGAGCTCCTGCTGTTAACTCCAGCTTCCACCAATCTAGCAATTTGAAAACATGCAAATGTGAGTAGAACAATAGGTACCACCTCTGTGGGAAGGTAATACCGTTCCCCATGCAGTCATGCTGGCCACGTGACCTTGGAGGTGTCTATGGACAATGCTGGCTCTTTGGCTTAGAAATGGAGATGAGCACCACCTGCCAGAGTCGGACACGACCGGACTTAATGTCAAGGGGAAAACCTTTAACTTTACCTTTTTTCTTTCAAAAGCTGGAGCTCAAGGCACCCCTCGGCAAGGAGAAATTTTTAAAAGAAAGACAGCAAGGGTTTCATAGCCTCATTGGGTTGGCAGCCCACCTTCTTCTCCAAACTGAGGCTTAAGGCAGATTGAAATTTTAAAAGGAGTACAGCTTCAATTCAGAATATAAGTTGAGCATCCCTTCTCTGAAATATTTGGCACCAGAAAGTACTCCTCCCCAGATTTTTTGGAGTATTTCCATGTGCATAATGAGCTGGAGTCCCCAGTGGTGCAGTGGGTTAAATCGCTGAGCTGCTGAACTTGCTGACTGGAAGCAGTTTGAAAAAATTCAAATGCGAGTAGATCAGTAGGTACTGCTCCATGCAGTCATGCCAGCCACATGACCTTGGAGGCGTCTATGGACTACGCCGGCTCTTCAGCTTAGAAATGGAGGTGAGCAACACCCCCCAGAATCGGACTCGACTAGGCTTAATGTCAGGGGGCAACCTTTACCTCTACCTAGTAAGCCCAGGAACTTCTTGTGATGCACCGGGTTAAACTGCTGAGCTGTGGAACTTGCTGACCAAAAGGTCAGTGGGTCGAATCCAGGGAGTGGGGTGAGCTCCCACTGTTAGCCCCAGCTTCTGCCAACCTAGCAGTTCGAAAACATGCAAATGTGAGTAGATGAATAGGTACCACTCCAACAGGAAGGTAATGGACCTCCATGCAGTCATGCCAGCCACATGACCTTGGAGGTGTCTATGGACAACACTGGCTGTTCGGCTTAGAAATGGAGATGAGCAACACACACACACACACACACACTCTTGAGTTGGACACAACTAGACTTGATGTCAAGGAGAAATCTTTACCTTTACTTTTAATGAGATGTTCTGGAGATGGGACCCAAGTCTCAACACAGAATTTATTGATGTTTCATAGCCATCTTATACACAGATCATTTCATATAATATTTTGAATAACTCTGTGCATGGAACAAAGTTTGTGTACACCGAACAATCAGAAACCAAAGGTGTCACTAACACAGCTACCTCTGGGGGCAGCTTTGGATTTTGGTGGATTTTGAATTTCCTGATAAGAGATTATCAACCTGTATTTAGTTTCTGAGAAAGGTTTTTTATGGTGGATGGAGACTGTACTTTGACAGGCTTATAGATCACTTTTGATCACTTTTCACTCATTCTGTTCTCTCACAAATGGGAGTAACAGTGCTTCCATTTTTCTAAGAATGGGGAAAATGCTCTTTCCAGAAATGAACGTGGTTTATAAAATTGATGTAGAAAAAGCAGTGATTTTTTCCCCAGAATTGGAGGCATATTACAGACCTCTCCCTGTAATATTAGACTGCTATTCCCATCAGGTGCTGCGGTGGCGCAGTGGGTTAAACTGCTAACCTGCAGAACTTGCTGACTGGAAGGTCAGCGGTTCAAATCCACGGGATGAGGTGAGCCCCCGCTGTTAGCTTCTGCCAACGTAACAGTTCAAAAACATGCAAATGTGAGTAGATCAATAGGTACTGCTTTGGCGGGAAGGTAACAGTGCTCCAAACAGTCATGCTGGTCACATGACTTTGGTGGCATAAACAGACAACAGCGGCTCTTCGGCTTAGAAATGGAGATGAGTACCACCCTCCAGAGTTGGACTCGACTAGACTTAATATCAAGAGGAAACCTTTACCTTTACTATTCCCATCATTCCCAGCTGTCATTGTTGGTGATAAGCGATGCTGGGAATTGCAGTCTAGCAACATCTGGAAGGCTGCAATTCCCTTACTGTGCGATAATGCAAATAAATATAGGTGCTGGGATAAGGCTGTTCATCTTCAAGTCAGATCATTGTGGCTGTTTAAAGATACACATGGGGCAAACATAGACTAAATCGCTCCAGGATGATATCTTGCTCCTGCCTGGGGGACAACCCTGGCATTATGCAAAGTCAGGCAGCAGGTTCCTGAGATCATAAAAAGGAAACAAATTATTACTTAGCTAATTCTTTTTAAAGTATTCACTGCTAGAGGTGGAAAAAAGGGCTTGAGGGATTTTCTGCACCCTGTGCCAAAATAATTTGAATACCCTTGGCTGGTTTAGGCACCCTGACCTGGATTGTGGGGAGGCATTTGGCACCATCCACAGAGGGACCTGGGCCAGTGGCGCACCTGCTGGAGTGAACGGCCTTGGGCGCAGTTCTCTGTAGGATCCCAGATGCAGCTGATTTCTTTTGGAAAGCTGCCACATCTCCTGGTGTTAGCCTGTTAGTTCCACAGTTTTGAAGCTTATCTGTCAAACTCCAAATCCCAAAGGACTTAATTTTGTGGCAGCTTGGTTCAAGTCATTGGAACTACATAAGTTGTACCAAAGAGGAGGTGTAGAGGGGTGGGAAAGTCCCCCCCCCTCATTAGCAGCTGTATCCTCACTACCACAATCCTGCTTTGCTGGATCCTTCTGCACTCTTGAAAGAACAGCATTTTTCCACATGTAAACAATGTTTGAATTGTAAACTAGAAATTAGAATAAGTGAAAATGAACAAAATCTGACTACTAGTATTTAAAAACTCTAAAATCAGGACAGTAAATAAAGAGCAACACTCAGAAAGCAGGGGAATTCCAGACAGGAAATAATCAGGGCCAGTTAACACCTCCCAACAAAGGATTTTCCCATGCAGGAAGCAGCCAAGCTTTGAAGCTGCAAAGCCATTAAATACTAATCAAAGTGGCCAATTGCAACATTCACACCTGCCTCAAGCAGACAAGAGTTCTTTCTCCCTCCCTGGACATTCCATAGATATATAAACCTCACTTGCCTAGATTCCAACACCCCTCACAACCTCTGAGGATGTCTGCCATGGATGGGTGTGAAATGTCAGGAGAGAATGCTTCTGGAACATGGCCATACAGCCTGCAAAACTCACAGCAACCCAGTGATTATGGCCATGAAAGCCTTTGACAACACAATTAGAATAAGATTTAGCTTTATTTCAAAGTTAATTCCATCGAAACAAGGAGGGCTGGCTTCAAAGAATATATTTGAAATATACCTTATTTTACACTTTGGAAATCTGACATTTTGCAAAATGTTCAGACCCGCCCTGCTACAAACACACATGTTACTCCTTCTGTGCCTCCCTTAATTGTTTGCCTGGTGCGTGCCAACCACTTTGGAACAAGCACAGATGCACTCTGGAATAAACTACTGCATGTGTGGACTGTAATTGAACTAGACAATGGAAAATCTAAATTTACTTGGCCTTTAAAGAACATGGGAACTGCATTGCTGGATCAGCCTGAAGTCCATCTGCCTGGTATCTTGTTTTTGACAGCAGGCAAAAATGCTTTAAAGTTTCAGCTTCTCCGTGGCATTTCTTCTTTCTTCCCACATGAGCTTTGCTTCTGTTGAAAGCGTGATTGCATAGATCCCTATGGAATAGACACTGGTCGTACTTCCTTGAATTTTTATCCACAGTATGTCTCAATTCTGATTTCTAAATCTTTCAGATGGGAGAATGTGTGGCACTGGAAATCTTCATGAGCTTCGGCTTTCTTGTTTGTGGGCCTTCCTGAAGGGAAAACATTATCTCTAGAGCCCCTATTAGGGGCACTGTGTAGTTGATGTCACCAAGTCATTGCTGTGTCTGTGGGAGGACAGGGCAAGTACGGAAGGCAGCATGATGCTCAACGGCTGGTGAGCATGGAGCAATGCACTGCTTAGTCCACTACCATTAATTCAAGTGGGGTGAATTCATAGTAATAAGCAGATTATAACCAGAACATATGGATCCAGTTTCAAATATGTTGCAGCAGCTAAGGTGAAAGTATATGACTCCTATAACCCTGAAACTTTACTCACACTTGTGTTTCTTCACTTCTGACAAAATATGCCTCATAGACATTTTCCAGGTCCTTTAGCATGACTCTATGATATTCTTAGCCTCCGGTGGCGCAATGGGTTAAACCACTGAGCCGCTGAACTTGCTGACCAAAAGGTTGGCAGTTCGAATCCGGGGAGCGGGGTGAGCTCATGCTGTTAGCCCCAGCTTCTGCCAACCTAGCAGTTCAAAAACATGCAAATGCGAGTAGACCAATAGGTACCGCTCTGGTGGGAAGGTAATGGTGCTCCACACAGTTATGCCAGCCACAAGATCTTGGAGGTGTCTACAGACAACGCTGGCTCTTTAGCTTAGAAATGAAGATGAGCAACACCCCCCGACTAGACACGACTAGACTTAATGTCAAGGGGAAACCTTTACTTTTACTATAATATCATTGGGCTGGAAATCCTTCCTTTCAATAGGATTCACTATTATCACACAATGTCTGGGGATGAATACACAGAGCTGTACTGCACACACACTATCCACCACTTTTCTCACTGTTTCACTTCACTATTTCCTGATGAATGTGTAAGATGAAAATGACAATTGTGGGAGTTGTTGCATTAACATTGGTGAACTGAGGAGGAAGATGGTCCACAGGTGAAACTGTGAGGAATAAGAAGGTCTCGGGGGTGTCAGAAGCAGAAGAGAGCATTTCCTGAACCTGTAGGAGCCCATGGATGAAAAGGAGTGCAAATCTTTTGGCCTTTCAGTGGCAGTGAGCAAAGGAGGACCGATAAGGGGACAAAATGGTCTGTTACATAATTATAGTCTTGGAGTCGTGTTTTGAAAGCAAACCTTAAGCTGTGAAAAGTGCATTGTTGTTTTCTCCCTGACAAATAGTTTACTCTGATTTCCAGATACAAACCTGTTGGACAAGGCAAGCCTGGGTGCACTCAGTCATCTTTTAAAAATGTACAGGTGCCTCGCCCAGTGTACACTGTGCAGCACCTGTCCAAAGCTCCGGATACATTAAAAAGGAAATCAAACCAGTAAAGCCACTTCACAAAGTATCTTACAATGGGGACATCATAAGATAAATGAATGTATCCTCCATGGGAAGAAAAGTTTTCAATTTGTTGGTTGGGTAGCTAAGACATCAGTAACTAGCCCCTGGCTCTTTCTGATCAGCCAATGCTTGTTATTTGCTGAGAAGTTGACTTCAGGGCATGGACATTCAGTGGAGAAGAAATCTCCAGGATCCCTGTTCAGGTCTTGCAGAATCAGGGCTATTGGCTTCCTTCATTGAATCAATCTGCCTGTAATGTGGTCTTTCTCTGGTGCATCTATATTCCAGGGTTAATACAGTTTGACACCGTTTTAACTACAATACGAGTAGCTCAATGCTACGAAATCATGTGAGTTATAGTTTCAAAAATCTCTACCAAAGAGTGCCAATACCTCACTAAACTACAAATCATGTCGCAATTGTGCAACAGCCTTAATTTTACCATCTTTGCTTCCAGTTATAGTCCAAGTTTGATTTTCTCTAGCATCCATTCATTTATCTTTTTAACTGCCCATAGTATCCATAGTATTCTTCTCCAGCAATACATTTCTAAGGAATTTATTTTTTCTCTCTGTCAATTTTCTTCACTTCCTGGCTTTCACACCATTACATTGAAATCAAAAATACTATAAACTGGATGGCTCTAATTTCGGAATTTGATGGCCTGTCTTCATGTTTGAAAATTTTTAGTTGCTTCATAGCCGCCTTTCCATGTCTGAGGCTGCTAATCCTTTCTGCATCATATGTTCTACATATAAATTAACTAGGATGATTAAAATGTTGTCTTTCTAATGGGGAACCATTCTTCTACTTCAGTGGTTCTCAACCTGTGGGTCCCCAGTCAGTTTACCAGCTGTTAGGATTTCCGGGAGTTGAAGGCCAAAACATCTGGGGACCCACAGGTTGAGAACCACTGTTCTATTCTATCCTGATAGAGACCTCTTGTCCAGAGTATAGGTTATGCTTAAAGGTTATGCTTAAAAATTATAGAAAGAACTATAATTTCTCATAATCTACACAATCAAAGGATTTGTTATGCTCTATAAAATGCAAGTTGAGTTTCTTTTGAAACATTTTGGGATGTTCCATTATCCAAAACACATTTGCAATGTGATTTTCTGGTGCTTCTTATCTTTTTTGAACTCAGCTTAGACATTTGGCATTTCTAGTTCCCTCTCTCTTTCTCAAGAAAGCCTTCTTGTAAAAATGTGGTTATTACAAGGGTTATCCGGAAAGTAAGGTTACAAGATTTTTTTTTAAATACAAAGAATGAATATATTTGAATAAAACTTAAACAGATTGTAGCGTAGATATTACATTATTTTTTCCACACGTTCATCATTCAGTTCAATACATTTTGTAATCGATGGGACGGGTTTTTGATGCCTTAGAAGTTTCCGCCCGCCTTTTCCAGCCAGTTCATTATTTCAGTTTTCACCTCATTGTCATCGGAAAAGTGTTTTCCACCAAGGTGTTCCTTCAATTTAGTGATAAGATGATAGTCAGTGCAAGATCAGGGCTGTGAGAGGGGTGTTTTTAAACATCCCAACCAAATGAAATCAACAACTCTTGTGTTGCATGAGCAGTGTGCAGACGCATACTGTCATGAAGGAGTCAGACTCCTGCTGTCAGCATCCCACGACTTTTGTTTTGGATGGCTCTGCAAAGTTTCTTCATGGTCTCACAATATATTCCGCACCCATTTTGTCACATGCTGTATTGACATTATGTCCTCTCCATAAATTAAAATGATTTCGCAATGAATTGCAGCCCTTAGCATTTAGATAGCGTATTACAGCACAAACTTTGCACTTGGAGGGAAATGGAACACGGATGCTCATCTTTAACCTTCACCACAAAGCCAGTTGATGAGTTACTGACAACTGGCACTGCTTGTTCGCTTCCACTGGCTTTCCGCTACATGGCAGTGATACCAACTTCCCCCACGAAAATTCCTTGCATGAGCTATGTGCCTTGTAACCTTACTTTACTGATAACCCCTGTACTTCGTTTCCATCATGAGTTGTGAAATTGTCTGATGGCCACATTGCTTGATGTCCCCTTACTTGAGGATTGGAATGGATATAGAACATTTTTGTCTGTGGGTCATTGTTTTGTTTTCATATTTGTTGATTGTTTTTGTTAGAATTTGAATGGATTCTGTCTCTACCATTCAAAACAGCTCTCCTAGAGTGCAGCCTGTTTGAAGTGAATCAATTCTACCAAGTGCTTTGAGAGCCTTTTCCACTTAACTTCTTAAAATTGTGTGTTCATCTTCGAATTGTTCTTCTTTGGTGTCTCAACTAGAGCACATCCATTGAATCAATAGGATTTGCCTGCGTGTCAATTCCCCACTCAACAATTGAGTCAGTTCTTTTACTCTTAATAGGACATAAGCCCATCCTTCGTTCCTAGGCTAACTAAACATGGGTTTCTGCTTGTGTCCAGCTATTTGGACAACAACAACGAAATCCACTGTATGTAGTTTTGAATCTTTTCCAGAAACAAGTTAAAGGCTTACTTTCCAAAGCTGTGACTTTTCCTGGAATTATAACAATAGCTCATTGTTTCAGCTGCCTCAGCAAACCCATTTCTTTTCTCTCTTTTTGTGTTCTATGTTACTGTGATATTAAATTTCACTAATCCTTTATTGATAAGTTGCAATACTGTCATTTAGGGGAAAGAGGTGGAATGATGTACAGCAGAAAATTAGCCAAGAGGACCATTAAAACACAGAGCTATCTTGGGTCAGTTTTATTACAACTAGTGTTACTGTATATACTCATGTATCAGGCCAGTTTGGGCGCTACAATTACAGACTTTTATATGTCCTGTGGTTTGTGCCAAGGATAATCCATGGAAAAAGGAAAGCACCAGAGGGATAGACAGCTCTTGCCAGCACCCAGACATTCAAAAAGGTTACACGTAGCATCACACCAAAGAAAGTAGAGGGGTGGGTCAGTACTTTTTTTACTTTCTCCTTGGATGGACCAAGCTTTTGCCGTTTGCCACTCAACTCACAGAAGGAGGTAGTTCCTTTTTTAACCCCCCCCAAACAAACCAGAGTTAAGGTAGAAGTACTTCCATTGACCCATGGATATGCTGACACAGCTTTTGGGGGTTGATTTTTAAAAACAAAAATGTCTAGACTTAAACATGAATGTATGGGGTGCTGTACTTGTTTATTTATAACAGTTAATTGCAGTTTTGGGATGGGGTTATGTATGGGAACATCTGTCTTTCACCAATGCTAGAAATTCATTTGGGATGGTGTTCTTTATCGAGAGCATGTACCATTACAGCCCTTCACAAAAAATGTCCCTATTTCATTTGCAAACCAGTGGTGATGCCTCTCCTTCATACTGCATTGAAGTATTTCAAATGCTCTTTCTTCATATAATGTGAAGAATGTACACCTCGTTCAACATAACATAATTGTCAGTGCTATCCTATGTGTATGTGTCACTGCCTACTTATTCCCCTCGTTATCAATACTATGAGGGAGTAGGAGCCATTGGTAGACTTGTCAGCTATCTGGAAAATAATAAATCTAGTAAGTTCAAATCCTTGCAATAGCATAGGTATATGCTTAAATTAGTAGAACGTGCTTGTCATGAGCACAGTTGCATTGCCATCAGTTATTCTCTGAACCTCATGTGGCAGTGAATGGAGTAAATACTAGGATGAATAACTATTAAGGTTATAGGAGCCTTGCCTTCTTTTTCATGTGGCAGCTTCATTCAGGAAATGGTTTAGAAATTGGTAGAGCTATGTTTCATCTACACCTACAGAAAAATCCAGATGCTGTGGAGCTGTTCAGATGCCCCACACTGATGTGTGGCAGCTGTCCAGTCAGGTTGAAACTAGTGTGGCTGCATTGGACTGTCACACTTACCTGTCCTTTATTTGTGAGAAGGAGATGTGCAACCCCTTCCTCCCCTCTGTTTAATGTGAGGCTGAACTGGCACAACTTGCATTTGGACAAGATCACATTCGTATTATAGAGCAGACACTTAACTCTCCCTATTGCATGGTTTGCTCCAGCAGAATTCTGGGAAATGTAGAGTGGGGCCTTTAGAATTCTTAGCTAGCGAGGTCCTGACTTCCCTAAATTACATTTTCCAGAATTCTGCAGGAGCAAAACGGGCAAAAGGGAGACAAAAGCCTTTGTTCTATAATGCTAATGTGATCTCATTCTTGGACCGGAAGTTTCTGGAGGTCATTTAGACACCTAGGTTTGTCTGCTGGCCCACTTTGGGACAAAAGCATGAGATAAGTGAGCACCCGGTTGGTATCATATACGAAAGGAAAAGAAATATAGAGCATCTCCAGATACAAACTCAACACACATCTGTAATGTTCTTTCTACCCAAACATCTTTCTCTAAAAGTATTGTTAGTGTTGTTTTTCATTTATGTTTGGAGCCCATGAGACAGCACCCTGTCTACACAATTTTAGCAGGTGCCATACACAGATGAACATACATAGATTCTTTATTTAGAAGCAGCAGAATCCTTTGATTCTAAATACGAGCAATCGTAAGTGTTGAAGCTCAATGAATTAAGTACCATATAGATCTCAGGACTGGGTCCTTTGCCTATCCTGACTTGTGCACTGCTGGCTTCTTTCAGCCTCTGGTGAACATATTAGTCATAGCCTCTACTCATCAGCACTGCCAGTCATCCATGGACCTAGCATGTGACATAAACTCACAATGCCACTGAGCTGGGCTGGAGGGATTTCAGAATCCTGTGGTTGCTCTGAGTAACATCTCTGTATTTGCATTCTGATGACTCGACACCCCCAAATCTCCACTTTAACAATTATCCTTCAGTGAGGTTGGAGCAGAAATATAGCTGGCTCTTGACTCACTGTCTGGAGAGTAGAAAGCATGGTTTGTGCGCCCACCCGGCCTCTGTTTTTTCGTGGTCCACCTTTCCCCTCCTGCTTGGGACACAGTTATACTGCTCTTTCTCCCTCTTGTAAGGTATCTCCCAGCAGTGAGGAAAAGAGCAGGGAGTAGATGCTAAGAGAGAGTGACATACAGTGAGGTGCGGCAGCTGACTCTCTGCTGGGAATGTTCCCTTGTTATCCGGTTCCTGAAGTGACAGATGAGGAAGTGGAGGGAGGGAGAATCCAGAAGAGGTTATCTTTCTGGTCATTTTGCCTTAAGAGAAAGGGGGGAGGGTGGACCCTAGGGGGCAAACCCTGCCCCCAACCCCAGTTGTTTTCCCCTGAAATCTCCTTGTCCCAGATAGGTTTTGTCTTATCTACAGAAACATATGCATTAATCCCCTCCCCCCTCCCCCTTTGGTCTCTCCTCTGACGCACCTTTTCTGTGTGTTGGCCCGCAATGCTTTTGGGCTATTTCTCACTGAGACAGATTAGTTAGAAACAAGATTCCGCTGGAAAGATATGGGTCAATGACCCCTGTGATTTGCACTTATATAAATGGAATTGCCATGTCGCATCCCATGGGACAAAGCTGAATGAGAGCTTTGCCCACCCAATGCATACACACTTTAGAACATACATGGGGAGTCCCTGGCCTGTGGCTTGGAGATAAGCATTTCCTCCTTCTGGGCAGAGCAGCAGGGCTGGAGAAGAAGCTGCCAAGTGGTTTGGTCTCGCCTGGAGACCTTTCCTGCCTGGCGTGATGTACGGGATGTTGTTTGAATCTCTGATGATTCAAGAGGATTGATGGAAAATGAGGACCAAGCTCTTTCACCTGTATTAGTTCTTGTAAGAAGAAACTTTAATTTGACATGCAAACTATGCTTGCTTTAATTCCCTCTTTTACACAGCTATTAAAAGAAAATTTCAACAGGTAGAGCTTTCATGGCAAACTATAATTACCTCTCATAAACAACTATTCAGTGTACAATACTAGCCTTCTTTCCAAACTGCCTTTCTTACTATTAGGAAGGTTGAATGAAAAGTAATGCCTCCACCTTCGTTACTTGGGTTTGGATGGGAATATTTTTATAAATCAAACGCATAAATAATCCTTAGAATGTGCTCTTTAACGACCACTATTCACTTTTCCACATAATCACCAGACAATTGGATACATTTCTGCCAACGATGAACAAGTTTTCTGAAGCCGTCACGGAAGAAGTCGACATTCTGTTTCTGCAACCAGCATTTCACAAATTCTCTTAACATCTTCATCCCAGCTCAACATCTTTAAACTTACTAGCTGTGTGATACACAGTACTCACATCAACACAATCACCATAAACAGCTTGCATTCTCTGATGAATCTCCTTTGGGGTGACACCTTCTGCTGTCAAGAATTTAATTACTGCACGTTGCTTAAGTCGCATTGACCGACAGTCTGCACAGGGTTCCATACTTTGCACTTTAACAACACAACCGTTCAGTGCTAAGGCTTCCGCCAAAATGGAACTATAGAGGAGAGTCTACTGAACAAGCCAATACCTGCCGCATACCAGTACTGCCATCTGTTGAGGAGGTACGAAGGTGGAGGCATTACTTTTCATTCAACCCTCGTAGGAATTCAGTCCTCCCTCCCTCTAAGTAGACACATGTAGGCCTATACTAGGTACTTTTGAGGGTCTTAACATTGTTAGACATAGGATTTTGGCCTGATCCATTATATCGATATAATAATATAATAATTTTATTTTTACACCCTGCCACCATCTCCCCCAAGGGGACTCAGGGCGGCTTACATGGGGACAAGCCCAAATCACAAGTAAAAACAAAAGCATTAAAACTAATACCTCTGGCTATAGTGTCAAGATTAGTGGGGGTGGGCAAAACTAAAGTGCAGGAACTTAGGTAAGATCGATAGCCCTCCGTACAAGCGGACCCCTCCCCGATCAGAATATCCTGTTCAGAATTAGAGTTTTTATCTGAAAATAATTTGCTGCCCCATTTTAGATTGTTCCGGACTTTTAAATATATATATTACTGGCCCTTTTAAGACATATGGTGCAACACAGATTGTCCTACATTCAAAGTATTTGGCTTTCGTTGAAGTCCTAATTAATCTTCTCTTGTTCTACATTTTCAGCTGCTGATTACACACCCTAATTTCTCTCTCTTCCATTTACATCCATTGTCCCTGTCTTATTCCAGTGACTTCAATCTGAGTTTTCCCGTGAGGGGAAAGTGGGGCGGTGTCTTGCTTTTCTCAGTAGGCTCAGGCAAAAGAAAACTGCTGCAGCCTCTCCTAGATAGTGTGCTTTGAACTGGATTATATGGCAGTGTAGACTTATATAATCCAATTCATAGTAGATAATGTGGATTATCTATTTTGATAATCTAGATTATAAGGCAGTGTAGAAGGGCTCCCAGTTGTCATCTGTGAAATGTTGGAGGTTTTGCTGCTACTTTTGTCCAACAAAGATGTTAATATTTATGTTAAGAATAATAAATCTGTAGGTAGAAGAAAGGAATGACTGAGCAAGTGCCTGTTTTTATTTTTAATCCAAACTATCTCCTGGCACACATACACAAAACCTAGCAACTTTTCACAGAAAGCACATGGTTATCCAAAAGCTGCAGTCTTTTTTTGTATGAAGAACATTTTTTCTTTACACTGACACAAATTTGATTTTCATATGAAAAAAACATGTATTTTATGTGCAGTATGTTTGAATACAAGGTGGGTAATACACAGAAATTACTAGTTTTCTCCATCAGTGGGAAGACATCTGTGGAAATTATTCATCATAGCAGGCAAGGACAAAAAGTCAAATATTGACATCCCTTGCTCACAGCAGAGAGAACGATCCAAGTTGTATCTTCTCTCTCTCTTTTTCTCAATCTCTGTCTCCTGGGTAGATGGATGCAAAAGGTGCCATATGAAAACACAGAACTGCTTATTTGTGGATTAGTGTGGTTTGGCAGCCATACTATTATAGCATGACTAGTGTCATCAGGATTCTTCAGGGTACGCCCACAGGAGCAACTTAAATGTATTCATAGACTTGGCTGAAGTGGGTAGGAACAGGATACGGTCATTTCTGGCAAACCGTAGCCAAGTATGTCCCAGCCTACAGGAACAACAACAACACACAAAAAGCAAACAGATGTTTTATTTTTTTTAATGCTGATCTAATGTGGACAATTAAAATTGGGCTGCTGGTAAAGGCACACACCCATATTAGTTTGCATTTTAATTTGATGGTTTATTTACCAAGTTGCATCCAAGATGATCTTGTTCTGATGTGTGCATCTTTGAATCTCTAAACAGAAATTCAGTGCCAGTTATTTATATTGGGGTAGCAATGATTAATAAGCACTCCCTTAAAAAGTAACATATATTCCCACATACATTTAGCTTTGCATCGAACATTTTCATGTTTGTGAATTCAGACCCTAAACCTAAAGGCTATATGGCATACATTGACACTCTTAGAAGTGGTTACAGATATACAGTGTCAAAGAGGACTTTAATTTGATGTTACTAATTGGCATGAAGTCATCTTTAACTCATGGTCTGATCCATTATTTAAACTGAATGGAAGATTATATCCCACATTAATGGGGTTATTGGGATAACAATACAAAAGGTTTGCTAGGGTAGACCAGCCCCCCGAACCAAAATCCTGGCTACGGCCCTGGCAAATCCTTGGTCATCATCTTCTTTGCACAGGACTGTGGTTTCCTTGATTGAGTCTCTCTGCCTGTAGTGCCAGTGACCTCCTTTCCTACTGTTTTCCATTTTACCAAGAATTACTATCTTTTCCAATGACAAGAGTGCTTTGGAAGGCACGTTGGCCCTTTGGTAGGGGTTTGGTTGCAGGATGCCCTGAGGATGCTGAAATCCATGAATTCCCAAGTCCTATTATATGTAATGGCATACTAAGATGGCATCACTTATATCATATGTCAAAATCAAGGTTTGCTTTTGGGACTTTTTTGGTTTGCTGGGGGGTAGGGGTGGTATTTTCAAACTGGATGGTTGAGTGCATAGATGCAGAATCGATGGCCCAAAATCCAATGTAATTCTTCTAACATAAACTTACTGGATGACTGGATATAGGGATGTCTGGGGTTCTTAAAAGCCTGTTGGTCAGCATTTTTGGTTCATTAGGCAGAAATAATAACAATACATAAAATAAATAAACCTAAAAGGCACATTGTTATATCTTTATTAAAGATAAAGGTTTCCCCTGACATCAAATCTAATCGTGTCCAACTCTGTGGGGTGGTGCTCATCTCCATTTCTAAGCCAAAGAGCTGGTGTTGTCTGTAGATGCCTCCAAGATCAAATGGCTGGCATCAGGGCCGTAGCCAGGAGTTTGATTCGGGGGGCTGAGTTTGGTTCGGGGGCTGAGACTGGGTGGAAGAGGGTCTACCCTAGCAAACCTTTTGAATTGTTATCCCCATAACCTCATTAATGTGGGATACAATGAGCATGGTGATCAGATCATGATATGAATAAACATAACAGTTTAAATAATGTACCAGTAAGGCCTTTTCGTGGACCACCCTGAGAATTTGGGGGGGCTGAAGCCCCTCAGCCCCCCGGCTACATGCCTGGCTGGCATGACTGCATGGAGGTTCCTGCAGAAGTGATCTACTCACATTTGCATGTTTTCGAACTGTTAGGTTGGCAGAAGCTGGGGCTAACAGTGGGAGCTCACCCCGCTCCCTTTTGGTCAGCAAGTTCAGCAGCTCAGCGATTTAGCCTGCTGCATCACTAGGGGGCCTAGAAACCAATAAATGTCAGCCACAGCCGATAGGGAGCTCTGGAGTGAGATGGGAATTGTTAGCAAGGAATATTCAATCAGTTCCTTTCTCTGACATATTGCATTTTAAGAATGTTTAAAGGCAGTGGCTGCCCGTCCTTTGTTTTTTAGGCCTGTGAGAATATTGTTATGTTACTTCATGTTACATGTAGAGTTTTTTTTATTTAAGGCACAAAGAAAAAGCTCAAAATTTTGCTATCTCCATTAAAAAAAACACTGGCAGCCTTTGGAATAATCTTCCATATAGCATTTTTTGTTTTCTTGTTTTACATACCATAATTCAGTGCTTTCATTTACGCAAGTGCATTTATCAGAGATTTGCAGCTTTGGAAGTGTTTGGAGCGATAAGAACCGTGTCATGAAGAACTGTGTCATGGTGTCACTTGCAAAGATGTATTTTCTGTTAAAAATAGAGCCAAACTTTAGTCACACTTCTAATTCTAAATTAAAGTGCAGTAGGCTCAGAGCAGGTGTCTTTCCAAAATCTTGAATTAATTGCTGTTAGGAGGCTGCTTAAACGAGAGATGTTTCTGTATAGGAAATGTCTTTTGGCTGTGCATTGGTTATTGCAGTTATTAACACCACTGAAAAGTCACGTTGCCCAACCTGGTGATTCAGAAATTCTCATGAGAAACATTGAACAAAATGGGAACCTCCAAATAGAGCAGAAAACAGATGTAAAGGGGGGTGCCCAGGGTCGCAACCAGGAAAACAAAGTCAGAAAAGCAGTGTGTAAAAATATTCCTTTGATAATATGGATTGGGCAAACTTTGGATAAGTGGTAGTATGTGCCTGTACTTGTTGCTTTTGTGTGCTTTCAAGACAGTTGAGTAAGATTTATTTGGAGAGGGATTGCCTTTGCCTTTTTTTGAGGCTGAGAGTGTGTGACTTGCTCAAGGCCACCCAGTGGGTCTCCAGGCTGAGCAGAGATGTGGACTCAGTCTTTCAGAATCCTGGTCCAACACCAAAGCAATTATGTCTAATGGTTCTTGGTTGTTACAGTTTAGGGGTTTGGATTTATATATTACAGTAGAGTCTCACTTATCCAACATACACGGGCCGGCAGAATGTTGAATAAGTGAAAATGTTAGATAATAAGGAGGGATTAAGGAAGATCTTATTACAGTAAACGTCAAATTACATTATGATTTCACAAATTAAGCACCAAAACATAATGTTTTACAGCAAATCGACAGAAAAAACGGTTCAATACACGGTAATGTTTTGTAGTAATTAAAGTAGAGTATCACTTATCCAACCTTCGCTCATCCAACATTCTGCATTACCAGGGCCGGCCTGACCTTTTCCAGGGGGGTAGGCAAAGAAAATTTTAGGCCCCCCAGCCACCGTGTCACTCGGTCCCGCCTCCGCCTCCACTCCCGCCACCGCCACCGCCTCCGCCTCCGCTGCACAGCCGCCCCATGCGCCCGGCTGCGGCGCTCCCAAAGCACGGACATTTCTGCGCATGCGCGAATGTCCGCTGGGTCCCGAGCGCCTGCGGTTTTGGAGCCAGCGCGCAGGTGCGCTCAGGACCCAGCGGACATTCGCGCATGCGCAGAAATGTCCGTGCTTTGGGAGGCGTGCCGCAGCCGGCGCATGGGGCTGGCTGTGCAGCGGCGGCAGAGGCGGAGGCGAGGTGGCGGCGGAGGCAGGGTGGCACGGCGGCACCCCTCCCAGCCAGTGATGCCCCACCCAGCCGGTCGCGCCCTACGCGGCCGCGTACATTGCGGAATTGCAAAAGCCGGCTCTGTGCATTACCCAATGCAGTCTACCTCCTGCCTGGATCCACAGCTTTTTCAATACATTGCGATGCTTTGGTGCTAAATTCGTAAATACAGTAATTACTACATAATGTTACAGTGTATTGAACTGCTTTTTCCTGTTGATTTGTTGTAAAACATGATGTTTTGGTGCTTAATTTGCAATATCATAACGTAATTTGACATTTAATAGGCTTTTCCTTGATCCCTCATTATCAAACATTTTCGCCTATCCAGCATTCTGCCGGCCCGTTTATGTTGGATAAGTGAGACTTTACTGAATTGTATTTACAAATTTAGCACCAAAACATCACAACATATTGAAACAGCTGTGGATCCGGGCGGGAAGCAGACGCGTTGGATAATACAGAACATTGAATGAGTGAAGATTGGATAAATGAGAATCTACTATTGAGAATCTTCTATTTTCAAATTATTTAGTGATAAGAAAATGCAATTTAAGTTCAAATAGTCAGCCAGTCACACCACGCACTTCTAGTAGTTGACTAGGCATTTCATTAGTTTATAATATTTCAAATATCGTTGTCTCTTGCATAATCTTCAGCTTCCTTCCCTGGAGTCCTTCACTGAACCACAACTGAGTAACAGGAAAGATGAGATTGCTTTTTTCCTTTTCCTTTTAAAAAGGTGACGTGGCAAAAGTTGCAACTTGTTGCCAAATAGCAGTTCATAGCTCTCTACTTTCATGAAGAAATGTTGGCATTTCTTTTTATGCATCACATGTTGCTGGATGACAGCTGTTTGGCCAACATCCAAACATCTGTCAGCAGTTCAGTATGGCTGAAGCTTTACTTAGGATGGAGAAAGAGAGGGAACAATACATTCATATTGTTGTTTTGGCATTGGAGACCAAAAGCCATATCTGCTGAGTATTTATCACAACTAAAGGAATATAGCAAGATATTCCACTATTCCAGTATGTTAATGTATGTAGTCTTTTTTCTAGCCGGCCTCAGATTGCAAGATCAGGTGACATGGAGGTCTCTCATTCACAGGGTTGCTATAAAGTGAAGTTGATGTGACAGTGGCTGACAATGGCAAAGTCTCCCACAGGGCCTATTATCTAGTTTCCAAGCCCTTTTGGCCCAATTAATTTTCATGTGACCCATGTATTGATTGCCTCTGATGGCGCAATGGATTAAACCCTTGTGCTGGCAGGAATGCTGACCAAAAGGTTGGCGGTTTGAATCTAGGGAGCGAGGTGAGCTCCCGTCTGTCAACTCCAGCTTCTCATTTGGGGACATGAGAGAAGCCTCCTACAGGATGGTAATACATCTGGATATCCCCTGGACAATGTCCTTGCAGACGGCCAATTCTCTCACACTAGAAGCAACTTGCAGTTTCTCAAGTCGCTCCTGACATGAAAAAGTATATAAAATAGGTATGAAAATCAAACATTTACTGATAACAAATCAGGACTAGCAAGGTTTGGTAAAAAGGTAGGTTTTCCTTTTTATGAAGTACAACTGAAGCATCTTTGGAAGTGTCCATTGTAAAACACTGCACAACAGATTCATGCCAATGTCTAAAGCAGGTTCTGCTCCTGAGAAAAAGCTTCAGAAGTCTGTAGTATTCTCTCAGATACATATTGTGGGTTACAACTCTAGGCCCACTGGCACAGACAGGCATAAATTACTCTAAGCATAATGGACAATGCACAATGCTAACATCCAGCCGATAGTGGCAAAACCAGCATTGCACATGTGGGACAGGCACATACTCTTTAGTGCATTGAGGTGTCTGGTTGGTGTATGGCTCTACATCAACTTAAGTGGTCAGTGTAGATGATGCTCCTGTAATAGGTTCACCTTAGATTTGCCATAAGTTGGAAATGGCACAACAGCAACAACAATGGGGTTGTGTATCATAACGCTGCTGGTAGATATTGACGCTGTGCTGAAGTAGTATAGGATCTCACCTTCTGTGTACCTTGGATACTTGTGATACCTATGGTTTGTCTTGCAGTCCTTTTCAGCAGTGCGGAACTCTTCCGCATGGATAGATGGATGTCATTTCAGAGTTTTCTCTGCTGTAGAACGTGATCTGCTTTCTGAAGACTGCTGAGTGCTGCCCCTATTTTTCCTCCCAAAGCAGATGTGACAAAGCAAATATTTCTGGCAGGATCATCATTTTCTCTTCGGCGTTGCCACTGAGTCAGCAAAATTTTCACTTGATTTAGGGAACTTGTGAGCGAGAAATGAACTGTCTGGAAAGCCTCCCTCTGAATAATATAAAGGAGGTGAGCACAAGGAGGACCTTACATGTTAATATTGTGTTTTGAAAGTATAAGTACAAAGAAATGTAATAAGGAAAAATAAAGAAAAGGGAGGAATACAAATAGAATGAGCAATTGCTTGTCGTTGGTATTCACGAAAAGTGTATATATATAAAAATACGGAGTGAATGCATGTTGGGGCATAGCTGAAACAGCATAACCATTTAACCTTTGAAAAATAGTTATCTTTCCAATCTTAGAGCGATTGCACCTAAACATGAAGAAGAACTTCCTAGTGGTTAAAGCTGTACTACAATGGAATGTGGTGGTGGAGTTTCCTTCTTAGGAACTTTGAAAACAGAAGCTGGATGGCCATCTGTTGGGAGTGCTTTGATTGTGCGTTCCCACATGGTTGGACTTAATGGCCCTTTTGGTCTCTTCCAATTCTATGATTTAAAGGTTTTTTAACAACAGTAAAAGCATTCAGATTATCAATGCCAGCGATTTGTGTAATCCAAAAATAATACATTGTGACACATCCAACCAAAGGGGTGGATGTGTCATGCCCATACCACATGAAGAAACCTATTTGCATTACTTTGCCAACATTTAATTGAAGTAGACAACTTCTTTCTAAAATCTCTAATATACACAAAGCATCATATTTTGATGAAATAAATTAAAGTCTATGGCCCCTTCCACACAGCCGTATAAAAATCCACATTGAACCAGATTATATGGCAGTGTGGACTCAGATAATCCAGTTCAAAGCAGATAATGTGGATTATCTGCCTTGAGGTTCTGTGTTATTTGGCTGTGTGGAAGGGCCCTAAAAAGACTTTAGATGCTGAAATAGAATACTTTTCTGTTTGTGAGCATTCAGTGTCAGAGTAGCCCTTAGCTAGATCCTCTGTTTCACCACACTAGAGAAAGAATCCACTTTAAATCTGGTTTCTGCCTCCTGCAGAATTCTGGGGTTTGTAGTTTAGTGAGGCTGTTAAAGGTTCCTCTCTAAACTACAAACCCCAGAATTCTGCAAGAGGCAAAAACCGGATTTTAAGTGGATTCATTCTCTAGTGCAGGGGTGCTCATTAGGTAGTTCGGGAGCTACTAGTAGATCTTCGGCCCTCTTCCAGGTGATCTTCGGGCCTCACCAGTCGGATGGGGTGCTCCATGCCAATCATCACACCCTGTACTCAACCATGCTCTTGCTGCTGGCTTCCGCTCTTGCGGTGCTTCTTTCGCCTGCGGGGCATTGCAGGAAGAAGGAAGCACAAGGCGGGGCCTCTGTAGGGAACGCCCTGCTTCTCTCTCGTCCAGAAGCAGCTGTGCAGCCTCCGTTGCGGGCGAGACAGGCAGGGCGGAGCACTCCCTCTGGATGCCCCGCCTCATGCTTTCTCCTTCCTGCAATGCCCCGCAGGTGGAAGAAGTGCTGTGCTGGCGGAAAACAGCAGCAGGGGCATGTGCGGTGGCAAGAGCGTGCGGCGGCAGGGGCAGGTAGATCTTTTGGACTTGGTTGCTTTAAGAGTAGCTCACATGCTGAAAAAGTGTGAGCACCCCTGCTCTAGTGTGATGAGGTCCTGGGGAGGTCTAGTTGTTATCAAAGAAAGCACATAAAAAGAAGGCCGTAAGATGGTACTGTGTGACTACTTTGAGACTTCTTTGTGGAGAGAAAAAGCAGAGTATAAATAAACATCATAATCATCACCACCATATACTCAACCTGATACCTTTTAGATATCCTGCGCAAGGGGTGTTGCCGCAATTGCATCAATGGGATTGGTGTCACCCCCATGGACCTTCCCCTGTAACAAACCATTCCACAATATTGTTGCTAAAATACCAGAAAATTTAACAAAAACAGCAACTATTTCTTAAAAGCAGCAGCAAAGAGAACCGCAATGCATGCTTGTGGTGCATTTGCAGGTGAAACCATGAGATTCAAAGTATCATTCTAATTGGGTAAAAATGAAAGCTCTGACCAGGTCATGTACATATTTGAAGGTTTAAAAAGTCAATCAGCATTGAATTTTTAGCCTTCTGGGTGTATTGATACAGTACATGCAAACTGGGCTTCCAATTGTTTTGTGTAGTTATATCCAACTACAGTACAGAGTTATTTTTATTAAAATATATATCTCTGTTGAAATGCTGGGGAAAATGGAAGGAAAAGGAAGAGGCACCTACCAAGGTCAAGATGGATGGATGGTATCCTTGAAGTGACTGGCTTGACCTTGAAGGAGCTGGGGGTGGCCATGGCCGACAGGGCGCTCTGGCATTGGCTGGTCCATGAGGTCAAAAAGAGTCGGACGCAACTGAACGAATAAACAACAACTGCACAATTTCGATAGACCATCATCCTAGTGTCACCCCTTCTGATGGTGTCACTTGGTGTAGTTCTTACCTCTCGCACACTCCTAGTAATGCCACTACATTGTAGTCCAAGCTCTCATGTTGGAGAAATGATAAGGTCACCTTTTTTTTGAAACTAGGGGTATTTTCTAAAAACAGGACCATTTAACCAAGGGCCCTTCCACACCGTGCTATATCCCAGAATATCAAGCCAGAAAATCCCAAAATATCTGCTTTGAACTGGGGGCCCATCCATACAGCTGAATAAAATCCCACATTTTCTGGTTTGAACTGGAATATATAGCAGTGTGGACTCATATATGTGAGTTCAAAGCAGATATTGTGGGATTTTATGCCTTGATATTCTGAGTTATGTGGCTGTGTGGAAGGTCCCTGAGTCCACACTCAGATAATGTGGGATTTTCTGCTTTGAGATACTGGGATATAGGGCTGTGTGGAAGGGCCCCTAAAGGCATTTGCTATGCAAGATGGGAAGCTTTTGTCCGTTTCTTTTATTGCTTCTTTTTAACATATGAAATTTTAATCTCATTCTCAATTCTGTAGCTTCTGTTAATCACGCAGAATGGCACAATATGCAATGTTTTATACATTTCCTTCTGGTTATGTTAATATTAATAAAGAGAAGCACTACCTGCGAGTATTTGAATTTTACTCAGGCATCTCTTCTGGTTTTTGAGGTTTCAGCAGAATTTACTCACTTCCCAATTTCCCTTTTGTAAATTGTGAGAACAAGAAACTTACTATGTTATTGTGAAAGGTTTTCAGGAAGCCCGATGTTGCACCTAGTACCACATTCATGTTTTCCCCATAATTTCATGTCTGGCAAATGTATGTACCCCCCCCCCCCCCAAACCCAACAAAACCCTGAAGATACTGGGTGGAAAATTCTGTTTCCTGAAAACTGCATCTGTTGTTGCAAAAGTCTAGATCTTTTTAAAGTAATGGGTGAAATCAGGAGTAGATGGGATTGGCTTAGACCTGCCAGGAAGAGAGAGCCAGTTTTCTATGGTTTCACTAAATTAACTTCCTGTCACTTTTGCCTTTGGACTTTTCGTTGCCATATATCAATAGAGAAGTATTTGGCGGAGCTAGGTCAGGCATGGGCAAACTTCGGCCCTCCAGGTGTTTTGGACTTCAACTTCCACAATTCCTTACAGCTGGTAGGCTGTTAGGAATTATGGGAGTTGAAGTCCAAAACACCTGGAGGGCCGAAGTTTGCCCATTCCTGAGCTAGATGGTTTTGATATCATTGGCTGTATTTTGCTTGGTTCTTCGCTGATAATGTTGCTCTGATCCGTTCCGATTTTGATACCATTTTAACAGCAGTCTCTGAGGATGTGACACGAGCATCTCCTTGTCCGGTTTTAATGGATTAGTTTCAATTGGTTCAGCTCGAGGATGTAGAGAAGATCCTACCACATTCATCCTAGACCCCTGCCCTTCCTGGCTGATCAAAGAAGCCAGAGGGGGTTTGGCAAAGTGGGTTAAGTTGGTGGTTAATGCCTCCTTACGGAAGGGCAAAATTCCAGCCAGCTTAAAACAGGCTGTTATAAAACCGTTGCTGAAAAAACAATCACTGGACCCCATTCAATTAGTCAACTATCTAATTCCAATCTCTCCTATTTGGGCAAAGTCATGGAATGTGTGGTGGCCTCGCAACTCCAGGGGTTCTTAGTAGACACTGATTATCTGGATCCGGCACAGTCTGGTCTTAGGCCGGGACATGGAACTGAGACAGCCTTGGTTGCCTTAGTTGATGATCTACCCCGGGAAATAGACAGGGGGAGTGTGTCCCTGTTGGTTCTGCTGGACCTCTCAGCGGCTTTCGATACCGTTGACCATGGTATCCTTCTGGGACGCCTGACAGCAATGGGACTTGGAGGTACTGCTTTGCAGTGGCTCCAGTCCTTCCTGGAGGGTCGGTCCCAGAGGGTGTTACTGGGCGACACCTGTTCGACCCCCACAACCGTCATGTGGAGTCCCTCAGGGTTCAGTGTTGTCCCCAGGGGAGCTTTTGCACAGTTAAGACTCGTGTGCTAGCTGTGCCCGTACCTTGGGAAGTCTGATCTGGCTACGGTCGCCCACGCTCTGGTCACATCCCAAATAGATTACTGCAACACACTCTACGTGGGGCTGCCTTTGAAGACAGTTCGGAAACTGCAACTAGTCCAATGGGCTGCAGCCAGATTACTAACAGGAGCTACATACAGGGAGCATACCACCCGCTTGTTGTGTCAGCTCCACTGGCTGCCTGTCCACTTCCGAGCTCAATTCAAAGTGCTGGCTTTGACCTATAAAGCTCTATACGGTTCTCGCCCAGCTTACTTGTCCGAATGCATCTGCCTCTACATCCCACCTCGTAACTTAAGATCATCCGGAGAGGCCCTGCTCTCACTCCCTCCAACATCTCAAATGCGGCTGGTGGGGACGTGAGATAGGGCCTTCTCATCTGTGGCTCCCTGCCTGTGGAATGCACTGCCAAGCGAAATACAATCGACCCCATCCCTCCTAGCATTCAGGAAAAAAGTAAAATCTTGGTTATGGGACCAGGCCTTTGCACAATAGCACAATGCAGCACCTTGGACTGGAATTGGACTGACAAGCTGACAGATGAGGATATGGTTTACTGTTATTAATCTAGGTTGTGGACGGAATACTGTTTTTAACTCAATTGAATGTTGATTATGTGTTTTAATTTTAACTGTTACCATTTTAATGATATATGTTTCATGGTTTTATATTGTATCGTGGCATCGAATTGCTGCCTCTGTTAGCCGCTCTGAGCCCCCCCCCCCCAGGGGGGGGGGGTTGAGAAGGGTGGGGGAGAAATTCTATAAATAAATAAATAATAAACAAATGTATTTAGGGCAAAGGACCTAAATGCCCAGATCCAATCTGATCATTGAAGCTAAGCAGGGTCAGCCTTGGCTAATAATAGGATGAGAGACTGCCAATGATTCCCAGGTGCCATAGGCTATATTTCAAAGAAAGGAACTGGCAAAATTTGCCCAAGAGAACCCTATCAAATTGATGGGGTTGCCATAAGTTAACATGTCACACAAAGGCACATATGCACCCAGAAGATAAGAAAAGATATGGATACTTTGGAAGGTCTTTTAAAAGGAAAGGGACTTAACATGGAATTTTCTATCTTTTGCCCCTCTTTTAGTCTGATAGATGCTACTTGACATGTCAGTGAATACTCAAATACGTCTCTTGGTAGTGTAGTTAAATGCCAATCCAGTGAGCAGAAATACTCCTTCAGCTATCTGAAAGAACACACTGACGTGTAGATATTATTTTGTCTATTCAGACAGAAAGGCCTCATTTTATCTACTGCATCCACCAGGTATTTGGGACTTCTTGTTTGTGTCAGGAGTGACTTGAGAAACTGCAAGTTGCTTATGGTGTGAGAGAATTTGCCGTCTGCAAGGATGTTACCAAGGGGATGCCCGGATTTGGGACTTTTGTTACCATCCTTTGGGAGGCTTTTCTCATGTCCCTGCATGAGAAGCTGGAGCTGACAGATGGGAGCTCATCCTGCTCTCCAGATTCAAACCACCAACCCTTTGGTCAGCAGTCCTGCTGGCACCACCGGATCCCATAGCAAGTCTGTTTCTGGGTCTTCCATAGTATGTATCTCTCCATTGTGGAATTACAGCAATTTTATACCACTTTAACAGCTATGATTTCTCCTTGTGGTATCCTGGAGTGTTTAGTTTTTGTGAGTTCCTTGAAAATCCTTGCTAGAGAGCTCTAGTACTGTAGTTCAGTTAAGCACATGTGAGAAATGAAGTTAAAATACTTTTGGAAATAAAGCAGCACCCCACCTAAGAAGAAATTACATATGTTCGATTGGCCTATAGTAATCTCATTGATTGGCCTCAACAATCTCATCATTAGTCCCATTATTCTTATCATGTTGTCATTGCCATCATTTTTTGTATCCTTTTGGGATTCCTTGGTAGAATGGCACTCTGGACAATCTGACTCCCAGAAGCCTTATTATCCGGATATTACAGGGCAGGCTTGACCCCTGTTGGAGCCCACCCTTGCTCTCCCAAAGCGGCAGGACCAGGATCTCTAATTATCACCTGCTGCGGTTACCAGATGAGAAACTCCCCCTGGGCACACAAAAGACTGGGAAGGTACTGAACAGGCTGCGCTCTGGCACCACGAGATTGCAGAGCCAACCTTAAGAAATGGGGCTACAAAGTGGAGTCACCAACATGCAAGTGCGGAGGAGAGCAAACCATAGACCACCTACCGCAATGCAGCCTGAGCCCTGCCACATGCACAATGGAGGAACTTCTCACAGCAACATCAGAGGCACTCCCAAGTGGCCAGCTTCTGGTCAAAGGTTATTTAGTATAATGTCAACTTTTAAACTTTGTTTGTGGTTCTTCTATATGTTATAAATGCATTCTCAATTCGCTTCCGACACGATAAATAAAAACCTGCTGCCATTGCAGACGAAAAGGGACAAGGCTGTGTTAGTTTCTGCACCTCAACCAGATGTTCCAAGCAAAGCAGTGAGAAGCCCTAAGTCACCCAGAAGACTGATAGGAAATCAAAAGGGAAGTGCTCTTTTTTATTTCTGCAGTCCAAGGCTGGCTATACTGTCTGAGTTTGTCTCTGTACTGCAGCCTGGTCTACAGCAAGACTAAGACGGATGTGTGTGCATGAAATATGCATATATGTCTAAGACAGTCTTTCTATTTCCGACACATTCAAAAGAAAGGGAGTCTGTGTCTAGTTCTCTCCCTGCCCTAAAATAGCTTTTGAGAGATTTTGGATTCCTGCAGTGGATGGAATTATGCTACACCCAAGAGCAAAGGAAACGATGCAGTGTGACTGGTAGTTCCCATAGAATTCCAGCAAATACAGGTGCTTCCTTGCACTCTTTGCCAGTTTCTGTGACCTCAACTATTGGGGCTGGGTGGGGAAGGGAAGGGATGCATGTTTTTAATTATTCACTGCCATTTCGCAGTAGGATTCTGGTTTGTCTAAGTTAAATGCAAGTCCACAGACCCTTAGCAGAAGGTGTTGCCTTTCTCCAAGTGACTTTGGGCGGAATTATCTAACTTTGCCAGCATCTTTGGGGAGCTTCTCCAGAGGGCACTGCCAGCCCTGCTCCTTTTATTTGTTGTCATCCTAAACATTTCTGTGTTTGCTACCTGCATTGTGTTGCCATCAACAAGCTCCTTGACCTTCCTTACCTTTGGGATCAAGGAGATAAAACCGTTCTGACAATTATATATGGCAACTTTGGATTGTGAATCACACCACCTTCAACTGGAAAGGCCTGGAGTTAAACCTTTGTTTACCACAAGAGGATGGGGTGAAGAATAATTACTACATGTGATTTCCCTCGTAAACAGATAAGCAAAAATCCACTTTTAAATTTTTTTGACCTTCATTATATGCCAGTGTAGATGGGGCCCCTGTCAAGAAATTAACAAACTTGATATTTGTCTTTGTTTGGGTTGCCCTTAAAAGATGTGTGGGCAGAGTTTTAAACTGGATCATCTGTTGTAGTTTGAAAAGATTTCTGACTTCTAGTTATTTTTGAATAACAACTACTAAATGTGTTTTCTTCCTCTGGTACTCAATTATGTTGTAGAAATTGAGAAAACTTGAGAAGGCCAAGAATTAATTTCTGTAATGAAGGACTATGAATTATTCAGGATTTTTGGTACTTTTCCCATATCTTCCAACATTTCACAGATGAGACCTGGGATACTTGTGGCCAAACAACATCAGAGTGTGTTAAGATCACAAAAGGTATTGATGAGGAAAAACATGCAAACTAGGAGAGCCTGCAGCAGTTTGTTTTTGCCCGAGCCTACTGAGAAGGACAGAATCCTACTCTTCCCGTCCCTTGTATAATGTATAAACTACATACATTTGCACTTATAACGCAGTATGCAACAACTGAACTAAACTGGGGACAAAAGGGGAAAGTGGGAGGAGAGAGAAACTGGGTTTATAAACAGGTGAAAAAGCAGGAAGTCACAGAATTAATTGAAACTGCCCTTGCCAAATCAGGACAGTTGGAGGTATGTGCTATTTTGGAACAATTTTCCAGGATCAAAATTATTGAATTTAAAATGCATACACTTTAAATTAAAGAATTTAATTCAATTTAAAGTGCAAACCACACATGTATGGATGTTTGCCATACATGTGGGTGAAACATCAGGAGAGGATGCTTCTGGAACATGGCTATACAGCCTGGCAAACTCTCAGCCAGGGCCGTAGCCAAGATTTTGATTCGGGAGGGGCTGAGTTTGATTGGGGGGGGGGGGCTGAATCTGAGTGGGAGAGGGTCTACCCTAGCAAACCTTTTGTATTGTTATCCCAATACCTCCATGTATGGGATATATTTAGCATGGTGATCATATCATGATATAAATACACATTACAGTTTAAATAATGTACCAGTAAGGCCTTATCGCGGACCACCCTGAGAATTTCGGGGGAGGGGAGCCCCCCAGCCCCCCCCGGCTACATGCCTGCTCTCAGCAACCTAAAGTGTATATAGTTTTGCACCAGGATCTGATAGATGCATATCAGGGTTCTCCTTTTTCAAAAATCATATTGCAACCCACAAGCGGTCTGCCTAACCCTGCCTGAGGACAAGTTTGCAGCTTCATTTTTAAACATTTGCATGAGAGTGGAAGAGAGAATGGTAAAAGGGATTTCTTCAGGCTGACATAATCAGTGAGCCTTATTTAAATAGGACGAATCCTGAGCTAATGGGAGCTGGGCAGGCAGGGAGGGCAAAGGGAAGGATGTTGCTACCTTGGGCCTTTACTGGAATCTGGAAATGTTGGAAGATACCACAGAAGCTTCAGCTTTCTGCTCTTCCTCAGGCTCACTCATTCATGTTACTCATAGTTTTTAAGGATCACATCAACCATAAGTGCTGTTATGCCCAACTAAGAACAAAAAATACAGAGGCAGAGCCTGAGATGCCCTTGTTTTTGTGATGCCGCAGTCCAATGAAGCGAGCTAGCAACCAACATGTTGCTAAATAATTGGCACACATGGCTAATTGGGTCTGACAGCGCTTTCACAAAGAAATGGTAGCTCTTAGCATAGCTTCTGTGTCTGCTTGTAGACAGGGAAAGGTGGCGACAGAGTGGTGATACTGCCTTTCTCTGTGATATCATTAATTTGGCTATGGATGACTGGCTGCTGAGCTGTAAACTGGGCTCGGCAGGCTTCAGGTTTAAACATAGTGCCTGACATTCAAATTGACCTGTGTGTATCGTGGGGCATGTCAGGATTGGGACTCTGCTGGGCTCCTTTTGCAGGAAGTGTAGACTTTTTTTCAGGCGCTTATGCTCTGTCTGTAGACTGTGTGTATATACATATACTTTGGGAAGAAACATGCATGATGGGGAGCTGTGCAAAGCAACCTGCTGGGGAAAGTGAATGCAGCATTGGTAGGAACAGGGTTCAGAGCTGTAATTACTGCTAATACACAAAGAAGCTAATGGAGGAAAAATGTTTAGGGTAAAGGCATACTTGAAATAGAAAATCCAATATTAATGAGATTGTAAGCCCAATTTACAGTCTTTTGTGACTTTTGAGATTCATGTTTATGTTGCTAATAACCATATGTGACCTTAAAATCTATCACATTAACTAGGCAACAGCAATTGAAGGGTTCTGAGACATAGTAAATTGTAGGTCCCATTGGTAGAAAGTGTTATGTGGGGAACTTGAGGGGACTATTCTCCCTGGACCCCATAATTGGGAGAGAACTTCAGTCATCATTTCCTAGCACACCAGTCTGCTGTATCTCAGAAGCCATTCAGTTGGAGCATTACCTGGCTTAAGAGGTAGTTTTCTGAGAAGTCACTTGCAAGTTCTTGGCCTTGGATTTTTAACAAAAATTGTGTTTTGTTGTTGTAATGGAAATAGTTCTACGAATACTTCAAAGTGGACTTAAGGGCTGGAATCCTGCTGTCGCCTGTTTGGTTAAGAGGGCTGCAGTCCTGAAGAAAGTCAGGTCTTTCAGAAATAGGCTTTTTGTTGCTGGCAAACTCCATCTACCTTCTGCCCTTCCAGACAGGCCCTATATCCCAGGATCCAATCCCATGTTTTCTGTTTTAACCTGGATTATGTGAGTCCCCACTGCCAGATAATCTGGGATATACAGAAAACCTGGGATCAGATCCTGGGATATAGAGCGTATCTGGAAGAGCCCTCACCACCACTTAGGGTTGCCAGGTATAATAAGAGAAATAGGGGCTACTGACACAATGGTTGTGTAGAAGAGGGTATTTCAGCAGTTTTGCATGTCACACCACCAGCAGTTGCTGATCTTCTAGATTCGCCCTAACTCTGGCCCCTTCATTATTGCCATATAAAATCCAGATTATCTGATTTGAATTGGATGATACGGCAGTGTAGAATATTGTTACAGTAAGTCGTAGCAGGACTAAGTGAGTGTGTGTTGAAGATAATCCTTATGATGTTAACTATCATGTGTAGCCGGTAATGTGGGTTAGCCAGCATATTTGGGCCACACCCAGTGGGGTACCGTATAACTGTATGGGTTTTAGAATACAGTTCAGCTTTTTCTCTGAGGAGCTCTATGCTCAAAGGCTTTGCTCTGGGGAGCAGTTTGGAGAAGCTACTCTGAAGCAGGATATAGTGGAATAGCTATTTACGAGTACTCAAGGTTTATATTTTGCGCTCTCATGTGATTGAAGATGAAGATGCCTTATTCTATGTTTCTTATGAGGACTATGTAAGTTTGTTGCACTGTTTGATTTTTGTATGCAACATTGCAAGTTTATGTTTCACCTCTGCTATTAAGAGTAAAGATTTTTCTGTTCATTTTTCCTCTTGCCTGTGTCTCTTTTGCATGGGACATTGGCTAGAATCCGCTTGCTGTGCAACCAAGGTGCCTATGAAAACTATGAAAAATAGCCATGTTCAGTAGTTCTTCTGGTAACCTTACATTATTATATGACCTTGGGAAAAAAGTTTGTCATAGCACATCAAAAGATGCTAGCTCGAGTTTTTCTACTGTTTTATGACTATCTTTTCCCTTTTTGATGTCTGCTTAGATGCACCAGAGCATCTGTGTTTTGTCTTCCTTGTGCTGGGAACATTTCATGAGGCATGATGCCATCCTCCAAGAACTGAATGTGATCGTTCATTTTAGGGACCTTTTAAATTGAATTCCATTTTCGGCACCTTTAGACTAATGCTGTTTTTCCTTAGAGCTGCTTTTTACCTCATTGCATTCTCCAGGATGGTTGGTATAAAGAAACATTTTCAAATGTTATTTGTTTCTCCTAACATCTTCTCATTCTTGCTTGTCAAATAGGCATCACGTGGGGGCTCCTATGGAGTGCAGGGCGGGTGGGAAGGAGAGCAGTTTTAAAAACCATTTGTGCTGAGCTGTCTCCAGACTTTGATTGCTACCCTGATCTTCAGAGCGGCAAGATTGGTCAGCAAATCACTGAGCTGCATCCTTATCATGTCTCTTTTGGGTAGAAGAGCAGAATGTGAAATGGAGAGCCAGCAAGAAGCATAGGGTGAGGCTGGCATTAACTCCAGGGAAGACAAAAAGTGCAGGCCCAAGTTTGGTACTTGTATCAAAATGCTTTGATCTTGCAGTTAGATCTACTTCTTTTCTCAACAGAGTTTTTTTTCATTAGTATTACCTGCATTTTCTAAAACCCAGAACATAACATGTGGCAGAACGTTAGAATTTCACAAAACAAATTACTGACTAGGCCCTCACCCCTCCCTTCTTTATATTAGACAGATGTTCTCTCTCTCTCTCTCTCTCTCTCTCTCTCTCTCTCTCTCTCTCTCTCTCTCTCTCTCAGACAGACACAGACAGACAGACAGACAGACAGATTAGGTGTCTTCATGTTTCCCCGACTTTTTTTGCATCTGTGCTGAATAGTATGTATAACAAATCTGTTATTACAGCTCTTGAAGTGTATCAAAATATATTTCTGTTTGTCAGTACTGTTTGTCTATATTCAATGATTTTGGAAATGTTAATGCAGTCTATACAGTGTTCAAAGGGGCAATTGGCCTGTGAGTTGGGCTGTGTCCATCTCTGTGTGTTTGAGGTTTTAATGTTCCATGAAATTAAGTATCTGATATTTCCATTCCTTTAAAAAGATATCTGTGGTTTGAACTATGTACCAGTATTTATAATGAATCCCTATAAGCCTTTGGTGATATAACAGCAGGTGAGAGAAATTAAGATGGTTGGTGTTGTTTGTGTTCTGAGGAAGATCTCTCAGCTGCCTTACTCTACAGCAGTATTTCTTAACCTGTGGGTCTCCAGGTGTTTTGGCCTACATCTCTCAGAAATCACAGCCATTTTACCAGCTGTTAGGATTTCTGGGAGTTGAAGGCCAAAACATCTGGGACCCACATGTTGAGAATCACTGCTCTCTCTACATGCTTTAGATAACCCTCTTTCAATAGGTTGTTTAGATGATGTACAAACCCATTTTGAATTCTTCTTCATGAAACAATTTTGTTTTAACCTGAAGATTTGGCCACAGGGGAGAATATTTCTCAGTGTCGTAGTGAGAACTATTGAATCTTGGGTGTTAGTATCTGTGGGTTTTCTATATAGTGAAGAAATGAGATGAATTTATGGCGTGCCAGAAGATTTATAGGTATAGAATGAATTGTTCTGTGAAATTCTCAGAGATCATCTGCACTACTTCTCCAAATATAGAACACATCATATAAAAAGCTTCCTTGGAATATCAATTGCTTGTTGAATTCCCCATTAAAACAGGTAATTTTTCTTTAAAAACTCGACATACACAAATTGGGAAGTCTACTCCTTTCATCTTTCAGTCCCCTGCCCTCATTTGAAATAGGTTTCTGTAAGGACTGTAGCCTATTGTGTCTGGAACTCCCGGTGGTGCAATGGGCTAAACCCTCGTGCCGGCAGGAGTTAAGACTGACAGGTCGAAGGTTTGAATCCAGGGGAAAGTGTAGATGAGCTCCCTCTGTCAGCTCCAGCTCCCCATGCAAAGACATGAAAGAAGCTTCCCACAAGGATGCTAAAACATCAAAACATCCGGGCATCCCCTGGGCAACGTCCTTGCAGATGGCCAATTCTCTCACACCAGATACGTCTTGCAGTTTCTCAAGTCACTCCTGGCATGAAAAAAAAAGCCAAAGAGGGGGATATTTACATCTTCTGTCTGGAGCTAACAGTAACTACAATAGTCAGACCTCCTCCTGAGATATATTGGTATACAATGACCTCACCTCCGTGGTGCCTCTCTTCCAGTCTTAGAGATGTCATCTTATTGATAAAACCTGTGTCGTCCCATATATAAGATGGGATTTGGGGTTTAAAAAGTGTTGTGCTTAGCAAAGACAATGACCTTACCCACCACTGCTTTCTGCCAGACACATCCCTCTGAATTTTACAGAAATTCTCACAGGAGCTAAAGAGGGGGCAGGGGGACGGGGGAGAAGTAATGGATTTTCTTCAGGAACAGCATATTATTGTCATTATTGTCTTCTGGGGTGTCTTGATCTTGAATTGCAGTTAAGGCCCAATGGTTTTACCTGGTTTTGCTTGAGATTAAAGCTAATACAACCAATGTTTGGTTATGGGTCAGCACTGCTAGTTGCAGTTTTACTGTCTTCTGGAATGCATGGCTATGGGGCCAATCATGATGAGTATTTGTATTTCAGAATGTGCAACTACACTACTGGAGGAAATCAGAAAGGCAACAAATTCCATAGGACGTTCTTTTAGTCTGTGATTCTGATTCCCGTTGTCTCCCCTACCTCATGTGTCTTCATGCAGGAGTAACATATGGCATCCTCCCTCGGCCCTGTCGAGTGATGGTTCTGCTGAATCCACAGAGCGGATCAGGCCGGGCTCCACAACAGTTCAGATGCCAAGTCCAGCCAATGCTGAAGGAAGCCAACATAGGATTTGATATGTTTGTAACTGGTAAGTATTCCCATGACCATTGTAGTTTTATTTTCTTCACAGCATGGTAGAAGATGGCAGGATCCAAATTGAAATGTAACAATTCCCATATATGCTTGCTCATTCCTGCTCCAGGCCTCACTTATGTGTCTTCTTTAGATTAACCCTATTTGCGTTTAGTTTCAGCTTGCTGGTACTTCTGACCTGTAGGGCAATGCTAGTGTTTCAATTAGCAAGGACTGCAGCTGTGGTCCTCCAAATGTGGTTGGATTGCGATTCCAGTGATCCCTCAGCCTTGACTGTACTTTTCCAGGACGGTTGGAACATGTGTTCCAACCCCATCTGGAGGGCTGCAGATTTGCTCCATCCCTTATTCCAGTGTTTCTCAAGCTTTTTTGAGCCGAGGCACACTTTTGACATTTAAAAAATCCCGGGGCACACCACCAACCAAAATGAAACAAAATGACACTCTAACACAGTAATACATATAGTTAACTGACCTTGAGTTTTGGAGTTGTAGTTCACCTACATCCAGAAAGCACTATGGACTCAAACAATGTTGGATCAGGACCAAACTTGGCATGAATACTCAATATGCCCAAAAGTGAACACAGATGGAGTTTGGGGAAAACTGACAGGGAGCCGGAGGGAACCGCAGCGAAGAGGAGGGGGAGGAGGGGGGGCGAGGGGCAAACGGAGCAGGCACCTCTGGGGCCTTGCCTTCTCCCAAACCGCTGTTTGGGAGAAGGCAAGGCCGCAGAGGCGCCTGCTCTGTTTGCCTGAGCCGTTCTCGCAGGAGGAGGGCGGCTCGGGCAAACGGAGCAGGCACCTCTGGGGCCTTGCCTTCTCCCAAACAGCAGTTTGGGAGAAGGCAAGCCCCGAAATTGCTCCGTTTGCCCGAGCCTCTCTCGCATGCGGAGGGAGGCTCGGGCAAATGGAGCAGGCGCCTCTCGGGTCCTGCCTTCTCCCAAACAGCGGTTTGGGAGAAGGCAAGCCCCGAGATTGGCTCCGTTTCCCCAGTTCTCCCTCACAAGCGGAGGGAGAGCCTGGGGAACAGGCCCCACCAGGGAGTCGGGTTTGGGCGGCTCGCCTCTTCCACCAGGTTCCGCGGAAGACGCGAGCTGAGCTGGACAAACTCGGCTCCCAGGCAGGTCCTGGGCCCTGCGGGCAGCCGTTTTCCCGGTTCGCGCCAGGTTCCCGCCTCCTCCTCCTGTGGGCTCACTTCTGGAGGAGGAAAGCGTCGCCCGGCCCCTCCCCTCCTGAGCCTCCCCTGCCTCTCCCCTGCCTCTCTAGGTCTAGGTCCTAGAGAGGCAGGGGAGAGGCAGGGGAGGCTCAGGAGGGGCAGGGGACCCCCTCCGAGGTTTTCCCGCGGCACACCAGCCGATTGCAGAACAGCGGATGGGGAACACAACCCTCTCTAGGTCTAGGTCCTAGAGAGGGTTGTGTTCCCCATCCGCTGTTCTGCAATCGGCTGGTGTGCCGCGGGAAAACCTCGGAGGGGGAAGAAAGGCGGGGGGAAGAGGTTTTCTTGCGGCACACCAGCTGATCGCTCACGGCACACTAGTGTGCCGAGGCACAGCGGTTGAGAAAGACTGCCTTATTCAACGTACCAATTCCTTTGGTTCTTAACTTAATTGGATCAAATGCTGCATTATATCAATTTGCCATGGCACTTGAAATTCTCTAAATAAAAACATTCTTATTACCAATGACTATGCCTGGAAGTCATACATAAAACCAAATTAGTTCCATTTCATTTTGGATTTCATGGCCTGGTTTGTGGATAGAAGCTGCCTTGGCCAGCCTGTAGTTGAGAGAGTGACAACATGATCTCCCTGAAGCTCTCAACACCTTTATTGCCTTCTTGAGTAGGTCTAGTTTGGGGATAAAAGGGGGTTTTTAGCCATGGCTGTGCTCCTGTTAGCTTGGGCATTTCCATAAAGCCATGCTTTCTGGAAATGTTGATTGTTTACCCCCCCTCCCAATGGCATTCATTATTTAAGGTCTTACAAAGTTCCTTTCTCCTATGCTGTCTCATGCGTGCATTAAACTTTGTGTCCCTTTTTTATTTTTTGAAATCTTTCTCACTGAATAAAAGCTATAAGACTAGATTCTTATCTGTGAAAGCCATGTATTATTACTAATTGGGTACATGGTGGAGAAAGGCTTTGTGCGTAATGAAAATGCAGTTGCCCACTTTTGCATCAGTGTAGGATCATCTGGGCAAATTTGTCTCCAAATTTGTCTATAAATTATATAATACAATGAACAGACTAGTCGTGGAATCTCTTTGTCTTCCTCCCTACAGAGAGGTGCAACCATGCCTGGGATCTGGTGAAAGAGAAGGACTTGTCCCGGTGGGATGCCTTGGTGGTGATGGCTGGAGATGGCTTACTGTATGAGGTAAGGAGGTGAGCAGGTGAGATGCTGCTCAATCTGAGGTCCTGGTTTTGCCAGTTATTGGACTATGGCACTGAGGTGCCTACAGGGCATAATTCCCATCAAAGGCAGCCAGTGCTGCTCCATGAGCCCATGGTGCGTGCGCATGTAAGGAGACCATAAACCTTGCTGTTTGTTTAAACAAGATACTGAAGTCTGTTGCAGTGGCAACCTAATACTCAAGGCACTGAGCTTTGAAGGAGCATGTTAGATCCAGGAGTTGTACTGGTTGTGTCAGCCTGGTCTGCAACCAGATCCAGTGGTCCTCTGTCTTATGGGCTGAGTAGTAGTAGAAGGCTCACTGGGCACATTGAAGGGAGATGTGAAGGACGATAAGGACTTGAGTTTGTTGGTAGATTCCTTTTTGGCCTGGTTCTCTCTGCTCTCCTCTCCTGAGTCTTGCTCTGCCATTATGTATTTCCTAACCACAAATTCTGAGAGAGAAAAGTAGACGCTCCCACTAGGAGTAACAGAACGTAAAATAAGGGGTTTTTTTGGAGAAAGACAGCCCTTCTGAATTAGATGTTGGTTCTTAAATGGTTGAACACAGTTAATGTTAAGTTTGAAATGTGGACTGATAGCTTTCAGGGCAGTTTGGAAAGTTACTTCTTAAACATAATTTTTTTTCCCATTGCTTGTTGCAGTGTGTAGGAAGTAAACTGTTATTACTCAGAATGGAATAATAAGTTCCGATAGTTACTTTCTGTTACTGAAAACACTCCTTAGATTGATAAGAGAGCAACATATAAATTGAAAGGTTACTGTTAAAATGTCTCTAAATAGATATTAAAAATGCTCTCAAAATAACTTTTGCTACTATGTATTGTTGAAGGCTTTCATGGCTGGAATCACCGAGTTGTTGAAGGTTTTTCAGGTTGTATGGCCATGTTCTAGAAGCATTCTCTCCTGACGTTTTGCCTGCATCTATGGCAGGCATCCTCAGAGGTTGTGAGCTTCTCACAACCTCTGAGGATGCCTGCCATAGACCTTCAACAAACTAACTTTTGGTACTGTTTGAAAGTCACTTCACAGTGAAAGGGCAAGCAGGCGGGAAAACACGGCTATAGGATGTATTTTATTGTTGTTCCATCATTTTCAAGCTTGCTTCTGATAGCCATGCTTGCCTTGAAAAATGGGAATTATTCTCTGACTAGTGGGTGTCATAAACCCACAGCCTTAGAATGGTGTCTTACATGAGATTTACAAAAGTATTTCCGTGTACATCTTTTGAGATGCAATACATTCCCCTTCCCAATATGTTGCACTGCTGATTCTGGAGCATGACGGAAAAGAGCATTAAAACAACTGGTTACCAAAGCTAAGGTCATATATGAAAAATAGCTCCCTGACGCTTGCCCTTTGACCAATCCTTTGTGTCCTTGCAGGTGATCAATGGACTGATGGAGCGTCCTGACTGGAAGTCTGTGATCCAGAAGCCTATTTGTATCCTCCCAGGTGGCTCTGGGAACGCCCTGGCAGCTTCTCTCAATCATTATGCGGGGTAAGTCCACACAGCAGCAAACTCCACACTGTGGGAGGAAAAGCCATGTTGTATGACATGATGGCAATTCCACAAAGTCATATTGAGCATGTTTTGGACCCTTTTGCCCTGCCTATCCCAGAGAGGAGCATGAAACTCTTCATCTTGGTAACTTAGTCTGGTGGGCCAAGATTCTGCCTCGCCTTGAAGCCGGCCGTGGTTTCCTTTCTGCCTCTCCCTATCTCTCATCCTCCTGTGATGTGATGCTGATAGCAAGGCAGTTGCATTGGCAGGCTCCACCGATGGAAGATATGACCTGGTACCATCGTTGATTGTTGACAGATGGGGCTGGGAGAGAGTATTGCTTCATAGAAGCTGTTTAATTGGAAGTCATTGCTTCAGGTTGCAGTTTCTGCCCAGATTGTATGATGTCCCTTATAGCATCATCCCAGCTTTGGCCTCTGCCCCTTGCACAGCTGTCCTCCCCCTCCTCCATCTGCTCTGGGACTAATCTTCATTTCCTAAAGGGTCTCATTTGGTGAAGTGAGGGGATAGGGAGGGGGGGCTGAAGGTGTCACTTGGGGGAATTCTCCCTCTCTCTGTCAAACTGGCTCAGCCACCTGGCTGGCTGGGGGGACGGAGAGAAGCACTGCTGCTCGGTTCTCAGGTTTCCACAAGAATAAGGCCCCTGAGAACATACATATCCCCCCCCCCTCAAAATAGGGCACAAGAGAAAAAAAGCTGCAATCAGGCCACTTTGCTCATGTTTGAAATGACACAGGGGCAACAGTGTGTGGGGAAGCTTTCACTCCCATTTTGTCAATATTTAGAATTGACTGAAGAGTCTCACCCAAAGGTCTGGCTGACCACGTTTCTCCTTGGCCATCTCAAGGCATCCAACTGACTACAATCCTGAGTGGTCCAGTGTAATATAGTAGTAATTCCAGTTGCAGAACTGCACTATACCTGGGTAGTCGCCAAACCCTTCACCTGCCACAGATAAGTGAAACGATTACATCCTGTGCTATAGTCTACTGGGCCTTCTGGTAGCCTCAGTGGATCACATTGTCATTTTGTGTATGGCGATACTCCCCCCCCCCCCTACCCACACACACACACTCACACACTCAGCTCTCACCAGGCATGGCATGACTACACCAGGCTGTGGGGGCTACATCAACTCTGCAGTAGAGTTGGTTGATGTGGAGAGAAGTGAATACCAGTTTTCACAGTGACCAAAAAAAAAAAGAAGACTTGTGTGTGCTGTGCCTTCAAGTTACTTCTTGACAACCTCAAGACCACCCCAATATGTGGGTTTGTTGCCAAGATTTCTTCAGGAGTTTGCCTTCCTCCGTAGCTGAATGTGACTTGCACAAGGTCGTTTCATGCGGGTTTCCAAGGTTGAGCAGTGATTCAAACTCTGGTCCTCTGGAGGCCCAGTTCAACACTGCACCATCTACAGCAGGGGTGCTCATTAGGTAGCTCGGGAGCTACTAGTAGATCTTCGGCCCTCTTCCAGGTGATCTTCGGGCCTCACCAGCTAGATGGGGCGCACCTGCCATGCACGCACGGGCGCTCCTGCTGCTGGCTTCCGCTCTCGCGGTGCTTCTTTCGCCTGCGGGGCATTGCAGGAAGAAGGAAGCATGAGGCGAGGCCTCTGGAGGGAATGCCCTGCCTCTCTCTCGTCCAGAAGCAGCTTTGCCGCCTCTGTTGCCAGCAAAACAGGCAGGGCGGAGCGCTCCCTCTGGATGCCCCACCTCGTGCTTTCTCCTTCCTGCTATGCCCCGCAGGCGGAAGAAGCGCTGCGCGGGCGGTAAACAGCAGCAGGAGCACGCGCGGTGGCAAGAGCGCGCGGCGGCGGGGGCAGGTAGATTTTTTGGACTTGGTTGCTTTAAGAGTAGCTCGCATGCTAAAAAAGTGTGAGCACCCCTGATCTACAGAGTAGATGTAGGCCTGTGTGTGCCACTTACAGAATACTAACCCCAGGTTTTTTGCCTGCCTGTTTTTCTCTCACCTAAATGGGCTCCTTCTTGGCCCTACATATAGTGCTGACCTATATGTGGGGCCTGGGGCCTCTGTCTCCTGAAGAAGCCACTACACTGTGCTAAGGTTGTTGACAATTCTGCTACACAAGATTGCAAGGAGCTCAGGCACTCTGAGACTTGGCTCATGGATTGCTCTAGAAGGCCCCCGATGGCGTAGCAGGTTAAAGTGCTGAGCTGCTGAACTTGCTGACTGAAAGATTGGAAGTTTGAATCCAGGGAGCGGGGTGAGCTCCCACTGTTAGCCCCAGCTTCTGCCAACCTAGTAGTTCAAAACATGCAAATGTTAGTATATCAATAGGTACCACTCTGGCAGGAAGGTAACAGTGCTCCATGCTGGCATGCCGGTCACATGACCTTGGAGGTGTCTACGGACAACACCAGCTCTTTGGCTTAGAAATGAAGATGAGCACCACCCCTCAGAATTGGACACAACTAGACGTAATGTCAGGGGGAAACCTTTACCTTTTTCTACTGCTCTAGAAAATCCATGATTGGCCATCCAGTCCAAGATTTAGCATAGCAAATCATGCAGCTATGCCTCGTTTCCCTCTGTCACAGCGCCACTTTCCTACAAGGTCCAGCTGCTGTTCTAGCATTGAAACTCTTCTTTACTTGTCAGTAATATTGTGTCAGCATGCCTGCTACTCCCTACAGTCATGGCATTTTTTGTTTTTAATGACCGCAGGCAGTCGACTTGACAGAGTACCTGAATGGCCAAGCTCACCTGAGGGGAAAGATGTTGTTGGGCAGGACTATAAATATAAGAGTGGTATTGCAGTATGTGTCTTATCTGCCAATTTTCCCAGCTGCATTTATAGATGGTCCACCTTCCATCTTGGTGGTCTTCACAAAACTCTCTGCTTAAAAGCGCCCCGCCCCGCCCCCCCCCCCAAGAAGAAATAATAGTTACGTATGCAGTATGAGTCAACCAGAGGAAGCAGCTCCAGGGTCATGCAGTCTGTGAGATTTCTGAGAGGAAGCATTGACAGTTCATTCATTTCATTCTATTTTATTCCCCCCCCCCCCCAAATCTGTTTTCAACCCTGGTGTTTGTCTTTTCATTTTGACATTTTGGTCTTTTTTCTTTCCCACTCAGCAAGGGCAGCGTTGCCAAAGAAGACCTGCTAATGAACTGCACATACTTTCTATGCAAAGGCCTGCATGCTCCTATGGACTTGGTGTCTCTACGCACAGCTTCCGGGAAGCGCCTCTTCTCCTTCCTTAGCTTTGGTTGGGGTTTTGTCTCCGATGTGGACATTGCCAGTGAAAGATATCGCAAACTAGGAAGTATTCGCTTCACTTTGGGCACATTCCAGCTTCTGGCCTGCTTCCAGGTTTACAAGGGCCGCATTTCATACCTGCCGGCCGAAGAGCAAAGCCCCACATCGTTTCCTCCTGGAGCACAGAATGACACATCAGCACAGGATGCAGCCCAGATGCTCTCCAAGAACACCTTGTCCCCTGCACACACTAGTCAGGACTCTGTACTTGAAGACTCCCTGTTGGTACCTTTGGAGCAACCGGTTCCTCAGCACTGGACTGTAGAACCTCAGGAGGAGTTTGTCTCCATTGTAGCTATCTTTCAGTCACACCTGGGAGCAGACCTCCTCCTGGCCCCTTCAGCCAAGCTGTATGATGATGCAATCCACCTTTTCTATTTGACTGCTGGGGTCTCCAGGGTGGCCATGATCAAGTTCTTCATGGCCATGGACAAAGGGACACACCTGTCTTTCAACAACCCCCACCTTCACTATGTGCCTGTGAAAGCCTTTCGGGTAGAGCCCTTTGAGCCCAAGGGTGTCATGACCGTGGATGGTGAAGTGTTGGCATGTGAACCCGTGCAAGGCCAAGTTCATAGACAGCTTGCGCGTATCATCACAGGCTCCTGAGAGGCCTGAAGCCTTCAGAGAAAGTAGCAATAATTCTGGGCAGAAAGGACTCGTGTAAGCATGGGGAAGGATGAGGAGATTTCACTGGTGCTCTACCTGATCACGAAAACATCAACTGATCATTCTCAGGGTGAACTGGGCTTTAGATCGGCTACTTAATAATTACAATAAGAAAACCTATTTTGTGTTGGCTGACTCTGTTCTCTCCAGTGCTGTGCAGCAGTAAAGTCTGCTTTACAGTCTTCCTGCTCTGCAGAGCCCTAGAGGGAGAGAAAGTAGGTCTCCAAATTAAACCAAAGCCAGCTCCACTGCAAAGCTGTTTTGCCCTTCATCCCAAGATCAAACCCTTCATACAAAGCAGCTGAAGCAGAGGGCATGACATCATCTTAATGCAGTGTCTGGATAAAAATGGCTCAGACCCATGCCACTTTGGGGACCACTTTAAGCCTCTCATTTTTTAGGGTTTTTTAATTATAAAAATTACTAAAATTGTATGTAGTGATAAATTATATTCTTATGGAGAGATTAAATAAAGATGCAGCTTCTTCAAAAAAGCAAACAAGTCGTGAAAGGAAACAAAAATTGATTTCAGTTCAGAGTGGTGCCAACAACTCTGGTGTTTGTCAAGACTGAGGCTGCCTCTTTTCTCTTCAAAGAACAAGTAGGTCCTGCGATGGTTGTATATTATGTTGCCTTCCGGATGTATTGGGCTGCAGCTCTTGCCTGCCCGACCCCACGCAGCTGATGTGAAGAATGCTCAGCTTTTCAGTCTGGCAACATCTGGAGGACTGCACAATCCCCTATTGTCTTAGGATGCCATTCAGTCCACATGTCTCCTCCCACTGCAGCTATCATATCCTAATTGATACCTTACCCTTTTGACTTTCTCACATAAAGGGTTCATCAGCAACAGAGTAGTTAATTGGTTAATTTTAATCCAGAAAATTGGAAGATGGCTGTGCATACTCTCCAGCAGTTACATATCTCCAATTTGTTTTATAATTAAAACTGTCACCTACATATCTACATATGTTTAGATTCCTTGACTGCCCTAGGGGATGAGTCAACATCTGCAGCATCTGTATCCCCTACCAATGACAGTGCAAGGTAACCTATCTGACAGCTTGCCTGCACTGCCAAAACTGGTGGGAAGGAATTGTGGCAGTCTTAACCACATTTGCCATATGTTAGGAAAATAAACACTCTGAAATTTGCCCAAAGGTCTTGAGAAAAATGATGCAGCTTGTTAGGGAACAGGACTTTAGCCCCAACCAAGGTGCACAACAAGATTCTGTTCAACACGTCCAATATCGTAAAGGTGGGGAGGTTCAAAAGTAATTTACTAAGATTTTTTTTATTCACAAAACAAAGGTTTCAGCAATAAAGCTGTTTTCAGTTTTAAAGCCACCCAACACCACCTATAGCATTTATTGATAGCCTTTATGTGTATGTAAAGTGGATTCAGGGAATGTGATAACTTCAGCTAACACTTTGATGAGATGGATGTGAGGACTACCAACTTTTCTATGTCTCTGCCTCCCAACACAATATTAGTGGGCTTTTGCGGAAAGGAAAGAGTTCACTTGCAGGGCTAGGAGGATTGCTAGCAGCAGGGTCTTCAAATTAGTTCAAGGGCTGCAGCCTTCATATCCCTAGTGAAACACAGACCTCCTCACATAGTAGCATGTTCTGCAAGAGGATGAAGTAGGCACTTTCACAGAGCACAGTAAAGTTTGGGCTGCCAGCTCCTAAGTGTCAGGACCAATTTGATGGCATTGATACAAAGCAATACTGTTTTCCTACCGTGAGAACCAGATGCGAGTTTACTTTGTTTTCATTCTACCACTAGCTTTATCAGGGTATTGCAAGTTTCACTTTGTACAGACAGAGATTAAGCTGTATGTACCATATACACACAATGGATTTTGAGTTGCAATTTACAAAGGCCCAGCACTTGCTTTTGACAGCATATAGAGTCTTCAAGTGGTGAGATTTCTCGTATGGCTCCATGCCTCTCATAGTATGAGCTAACTAGACTTAACAACAGCATTGCCTATGAAATACCTACTACAGAAGCCTTTTGGTCTGGTATGTTAAAATTAGTGTGAACTGGTGCCCTTAAAGTGATGGTCCAAGCCTGGATGCCTGTGCATCATATGTAACACAAATTGGAGTTCGTTAAAGCATAAAAGAACCTAGGAACACGCCTAGGCAGTGATACATGAAGGTGGTGTTGTGGAGTCCAGATATACCTCTCGGTGCATGTAAGAATAAAAATATTAAAATGTAAAAACTACCAAGGCAGAATGGGAGACGGGGACCGGTGGCACCTTAACTGACTTATCACAGGATCTGTGTAAGTGCCTTCAAGTGTCCTGTCAATTTATGCCAACCCTATAATTTTATAAGACTCTCCTTGGCAAGGAATACTCAAGGATGATTTGACCAGTTCCTTCCTCTGAAAATACAGCCTAGAGTACCTTTTTTTGTTGGTGGTCTCATCAGGGTTGCCACATGAATAAGGGACAGGTACCAAAAAATAGGGCATTTTCCACAAAAATAAGGGACACTTCATAAAAACTTGAAAATCATCAATTAATTTTCAAGTTTTTATGAAGTCCCTTATTTTTGTGAAAAATGCCCTATTTTGGGGTAACTGTCCCTTATTCTTTTATCAAAAAGTGGCAACCCTAGGTCTCACCCAAGTATTAATAGCTGATCCTGCTTAGCCTCCAAGACCAGACTGGATCTGGTGCCCTTAGGGTTTTTAGGCTGCTCAAAGCACGACTTTTCAATTAGAATCCACTTTTGGTTTTTAAGCTGTGTGGGTGGGATCAGAATGTAATTGGATATAGAAAGATTCAAACTGTGATACTGGCTGCAAACCTTCAAAGGTCTATTAACAAAGAAAGAGGCACACAGACTGGGTAGGGCTCACACAGACTAGTGGAGCTCTCAGATGTATGCTTTCTGAAGAATAGCAGAAAGTAGGGGAATGGATGGCCCTTACATCTCCTATTGCTCACAACCCAAAAAGCCAACCAGCAAAATGATGTGAATTGTGGTACAGCTGTACGTGGAGCATCACTGCCCTTTTAACCTGAAAACAGAGATCTCACCTTACCTCCCTTTTTTATTGTGATATGAAGGACACCCTCATTTACTCCTGGAAAGACAAACATGGAATCAGACTACTTTTTTCTAGGGGCTTTTTGAAAGAAGTGTCAGCTGAGAGTGAAACAGTTGTTTTCCAAATAATGAGACGATCACATGAGAACTTTAAAGTGATTCATATCACAAAGTGTTGAGTTGCAAGAGGAATGGAGCAATCCAATTGGCTTTTTTTTTTAAAAGACTAAATTCCAGACTACTGATAAGAGGTTTGTGTCTAGTCTGTAGCATTGGGATTGAAATGTTTCTCCATAGCTATTTAATAGCTGCAAGAGATCACAATTGGGAGGCTGTTGGCCTTAATTTCCTTCTTGTTCCCTCTCCTTTTAAGATCCTTCTATGCTGCCATATAATCTACATTATCTGGTTTGAACTGGATGATGAGTCTACACTGCCATATACCAGTTCAAATCAGATAATCTGGATTTTATATGGCAGTGTACAAAGGGCCTAAGAGAACAGAAATAAGACAATCTCACATGTGTAACCCACCTCCATGTCCAGGTTTAATTCCAGCTAGAAATATTTACTGTAGTCAGCCCTCTTTATCCATGGATTCTGCATCCAGAAAGTCAATCATCCATGGCTTGAAAAATATGAAAACAAATCCCAGAAGTAAAGCTTTATTTTGCCATTTTATGTCGGGGACACAGTTTTTCTACACTATTGTATATTATGGGAATTGAGCATCCACAAATGTTGGTATCCACATGTGAATCAAACCCTGCAGATACCAAGGGCCCATTCTACAATCACAGATGTCCTCACATTTAATAGTATTTAACCAGCTGGTTAAGGTCCCATAAACTTTTACTCTGTTCTATTTCAGGTTAGGGGAAAGAAGATGGATTTGCGTGCGTCAAAGAAAGCCTTAAAGTCACATATTAGGACATACCACTGTGCTGAAGGGGCCGTATTTTAACATTCCTACTGTTGGTTTCCTAGAAACCTTATGATTCTGGCAGATTCAAAGAGCTGAGATGTGAGCACGGCATGATCATGATCAAGGACACATGATCATTATACATTTATAGAATTTATACGCACTAAGAAACTGTCCCATTCTTCCTTGGGAAAACCTCATTATGAGAGGAGGGGGATGCACAAAGTATCAACTAACACTGCAGCTAAGAGGAGTCCAATTAACCCAGACTCTGCCTCAGTCACAAAATTGCTGCTGAGGCCACAGATAGTAGCAAAGGGGCACAACACTGAAATGCATAGGTCACAAGGACAACTGAAACACTCAGTTCATGTAAAGGTATCACAAGGAGGAGATGATAAGGGGAAACCCTCCCTGTTGGGGGAGAGGGGGTGGCTGCACACTAACGATAGGGGCGATTGCCAGACAAGGCCTGCCATAACTGGGTGGGGAAGTGAACTTTCTGCAGCTCTTCAAATAATCCAACCTCCCTCCAGCAACATATACATATTGAGTCTCACGATAGAAGAATGTGAAAACCCATCAAAGCTATTGACAGCATCAAAACATAATGGCAAGCCACTTTCTCTCCTTTATTACTACATCTTAATTAGCCAAACAAAATTTGCAAGTAAAAAAAAAGATCACACAATATCTTTATACATATATTGTAAGCAACCAAGCATTCACAGCTGCAAAAGTAACACACCTCTAAGCATTGCCCCAATATCACAGCTCCATCAGTTTTAAATACTGTACATAATCAAGGCTAGAAATGTATTTTTGTAATAATTTCTTTCCCCTTCCCACCCCAGCACTTAACAGATAGAGATTTTAATTTATACATCACAATCATGTAGCCCATCTCAAGACTAACAATATGCCTCATGCTTTGGCTTTTCGGTGTGTGTTTAAGCAATTTTTGTCTCTTTGAAATTCTCTTCACTCTTTATTACATACATACACCAAAAAAAAACAAAAAACAACTTACATAGCTGCAGTGTGCTCACCAGCAACTGCATAATTAGAGCTTCACATTATCCAAAAGCTTATCAGGGAGAAAATGTAAACTTCTGTGCATGCCTCTGTTAGGGGCTGACAGCAAAAGATATATGGTCAGTGCTTGATTGATGCAAAAGGAGGGCAAGGAGAAAGCAAGATCTTCATGTGACACAATACTTCCATGAAATCAGGCAACACTCAGTTGTGCTCATGAAAAAGCAAGGTCCTCCTGTAGCCAGCTCCTTGCTGACAAGAGCACTACAGCTCCTGACTAGCTAATCTATTCAAAATAGGAATGTAGTCATCACTCAGAACTGGACAGATTGCTATGTGATGGTTAGTTTGGGAAAGCTTTCTTTTTGAATCTGTGTCATCATCTCAATGAAATATTCTCTCTTCAGATGGGATGTGGAAGACAGCTCCCCTCACTGTCTGCCTTTCCACAAAATCCCATATGACCTGGGCACACAGACCAGAATCCCTCTGCGAAATTCCTTTCTTGCCATCCTCATAGGATGATTGCATCAACCTGATTCTTCTGCCACCTTGGAAAAATATAACTAGCTTGGCTTCTCTTATGACCCATGATTGGTTTGGCCAAAACAGTTTGCAGACTGTAGCCTTCCAAATAGAAAGCCTCTACTAATCATGATCCACATTATTACTAAGATAAACTAGCTCACTAATATCCAATCAAACACCATCTTCCTTCTCCACATATCCAACTAGACTGTTCCACTAGGATGGGAGACTGCTATTAGTTCATTAACAAAGAATGGGGGAATACAAGGGTTACTAACTGTGATGCCATGCAAATATGGAGGGTTAGGAGATACTAGATGAAGAGCAGATAGCTTTTCTACCTAGGATGCAAGAGCAGGAATGCACCAGCAACTGTGGCTCATCCAAAGTACATGGTTCTCTGCCATAGTACACACATGGAAAAGTAACTGGCTTACAATAAAAGCTATGATTTGACTTAAAAGATGTGGTGCTAAATACACCCACTAATTGTACCAGAGTGTAGACTTGTTGCTGTAAAGCATTAGCTTTACAAGTCCATCATGGAGAGAGTGAGCCAGACAGGGCTGCCACTTTGTGAACACGCTAGTGAAAACTGAAACTGAAAAAAGCCCACTTTGAGTTGCACCATGCAATTATTTTGAGTGTCATCCTGAGGTACTCTGGTGTACATAGTCAAGCTGGTAGCAGAGTGTTCATGTATTTGGAAGAGTAGTGGGCTATGATATATGCACTATTCCCCTTCAAGGCAAAGTGGAAAGAGATACACTCTCCAGTAGAAACTATATAGTTAAGACAGATAGCAGGTGATCTCCAGAAGCCAAAGAGAAGCACAGCTTACATTCCCACCTCAATGTGGTTTATTGAGGGATTTGACCACCAGGAAAAACAAATACATCTGTTAAATTGTGGCTCTTTTCTGGTAAGTCCAAGCTACACTATGCTGAGGTTTTCTGGAGAATTTATCCCCTGAGCTCACGCAGATGTGGCACGCAGAACCCCCCCAATTAGGAATGGATACAGAGCTGAAACGTGGGCTATTAAGTGCTTACTAACAGACAAGCTTTAGTGAAGTCAGATCAGAAGGTTGATGAAATGTGCAGGATTGTGTCTTCCTCACTGATATAAACTAGAGATCTTCCAGCATTCCCCATCATCATTGCCATCACCATCATTCATAACACCCAAGAAGACTGAACAGGAAAGAAGGAGTCACTTCACACAAACAGTAGTTGAGAGGATCCGCTTCCAGCTTTCTATGAGCTCTGAATGGAAAGGCTACGGCTCCTACCTTTGCATTGTCAAGTTCAAATGGGGAACAAGATGCACACATGGGTTGGTAGTGGGTGGGTGGCTACAGTGTTGCTCAATCATCCTGTGCATCTGGAAAGGCGGAGGGAAGAGGGGAGAGCCAGTCTAAAAATGACTTATAGGAGCTTCTGCTTTCTCTATAACAAACCAGGCCAAGGAGGAATAGGTGCAGTGAGTCAGTCTATTTATTGTTAACAATGTTTGCTAGCTCCGTCCTCCCTGTTTCCCCTTCTTTTCTGTGCATCTGTCTGTTCCTAACCTGATGTTTTATTTGCCTTCTGTCCACTCTGGGATGTTGGCCTCTACTAAGACACCCCGGTACTGCTGCAAGACACCACGGATGCTCTTAATAAACCCCTTGGACAACGGGAAGAGGGGGAACCCAATGTCGGGGTAGCCACTCCTCTCAGGTAGAAAGCTCCTATAGCTCTTTCTCCTTTTCTTTGGTTTCACGCTAGGCTGAGAGGCAGAGTCTTGAATAGCTTTACCCTCATCCGTTAGGTCTCTGGAGAAGTGTGCTGCTCTGGCCTGGCCCAGGCTCTCAGAGTCTGAATACTGATGGACGTCACTGGTAGCCAGTGTTGACAAGCCACACCCAGAGTCTTCCAGTTCCTCCTTGCCATCAGAGAGCTGGAGAGGCCCTGCTGCTGCAGCAGCTCCTAACTCTTGCTCTCCCAACAGCCCCGTACTGTCTACGGGGCTCTCAGCCAGAACGCCACATGCTGGATGCACAAAGGCATGATCGTGACTCCTTTCCACCAGCTCATTTGTTTCCACCCAGGACTCAATGCGGTGGACCAGGCGCCAGCCGTTGCAACAGAAATGCTCATAGATCTCCTGCTCAAAAACTTCTACCGGCTTGCGGAGCAGCTGCATCATTGACTGCACCACCCGGATCAAAGCCATTTCATTGTAGCATCGGCTGTTCTCATAGCCTTCTTGCAAGCCTCGGTCACTGTCAAAACCAGCCTCATTGTAATAAGGTTCGTTGACAAGGATAAGTCCTGATGATAAGAAAATGGGAGGGGAGAAGGCGAAGAAAAAGAGAAAATGAAGAAAATAAAGTATTTAGAGGAGTGAGAGTGTACATATGTGCACAAATATACATACTCTGGTAGGGCCTACCTCAGCTGGAGAAGACGTAGAGAAGCAATTCAATATACTAACAGAACTGAAGCTTTGTTTACAATTCCAGGGAGAGAATTCTGAAATAATTACAACTTGGAAAAGTGGGTGTTTTGATAGACTGAAGAGCTGGCACTTTGGAGCCAACACAAATCATATTTAAGGCAGTATTATACCCAAATTTTGGATCAACACTTACTGAAGCCAAGCTCCTAATTATGCACAATTCTGCAAGTGTGTCGTAATACAAATATTTGAAATATTCATGCATTAAGACTCTGCCGCTAGGTGATCTTTCTGGCAATGTTTGAACAAAAAACCTAGGCTGAAAACTATTTCACAAGCACATGTAGTCTTGTAAACCTTTGGGCATCATGACAAACATTGCCTCCACAAAGAGAACTATTACTGTGGACAATTCAGCTTGGCCCTTGAAATTACAGATTGGGGTGCATTGTCATAAATAATTACTGTTCCTTGCATGTGTAGGTTGTGCACCTGCTGAAAAGGGCAGAGAGAAAAAAATAGGCAATAAAAAGCTTTCAAAGGCTAAATCAAAAGCTAGTTGCGATTCTTTCTGTAGGTTGGCAGTTGTCTCAATGGCATGGCAGAGTTCATGGATACTAGTGCCTACCAATACCGAGCAAGGAGTTAAGTCGCAAAACAGGAGAATGTGATTTTGCCTGTTCTGAAAATCTATAGGTTTAACAGAATTTACCTTGGATTGAGATGAGCACCTGGAGAAGGCTGGATTTACTTGTCCACCTCTCTGTGCCCTAGAAGAGAGAGATTATTAACACTAACAGGTAAGCCTAATGTGTTTCTACAAGACCTAAAACAGGATGAGCATAAGTTGTAAATCTTCACAAACCAGCTGAACATCTTGCTTATATGAGAAAGAAATGGATTCCTCTAGCATTTGGGCTTTTGAGTGTTGTGCAAATGTCACTCTTGCATTGGAACTACAAAGCCAGGGCTTAAACACCGGCTATACTGGCTTGGCTCAAGAAATGTGGCTAATCAAGCCCTGGTACAGTCTGGCACTGAAAGAGCTCTGCGGTGAGCACACAACCATCTGTATGTCACATTGTGATTGCCACCACCCTTTCTCTAACCGTTTGTAAAGAATCCTGCAGACAACTGGTCTGGCATGTTTGATGGGCAGTCCAATGGGAAACACCTTCTAGTTTTGTCAACAACCAATATTCCTGTTTTTGAAGTCTCCTTTGTGCAATGGCTCTTGACCTTTGACCTCTTGACGGCGGACCTTTAATTCTAAGAAGCCCCAGGCAACAAGGCCAATGGTTAAGGATTTTGGGAGTGAAAGATCAACACATCTGGAAGGGACATAGGTTGAGAATTATAAAGACAGTGGTTCTTAATCATGCACTAAGGCAGTCCATGTCTGGTGATATTACGATGCTGGAAGTCAAAGCTGATGTATATGTACTGTAAATGAGTTGAAAACAGTCTGCCTATTGTTTGCTCACCAGAGAAACCAAAGTCCCTCAGGCATTGCTGCAAAACAGTGTCCCTAATTCAACTACTCCTGTGTTAAAACACTGGATTCCTTGGTTCATGATATAGCCTGGGTAGACTGATAAAAGGAGTTATCTGTAACAGTACAGCTAATCTGAATCTCTACAGTGAGATCTCTGACTTGCCTCTGTCAGCACAGCTTGAACTAGAATGCAAATCTGCAGAACTCTCTTTCCCTCTTTTTTTCTTTCTTTCTTTCTGTCTGTCTTTCTTTCTTGGGGTGTGTGTGCATCTGTGCCCTTGATGTTCCTTTCTGTTTGCTATTTACTAGCATAGAGCAAAATACTAACAGTTCTTTAACTACTGTGCCTTTTAAACCTCTTTGCAAAGCAAAGTTGGGCAAGAGCTTGATCTCTGCACTGCTTCCCCTGCCCGTGGTTCTGATTCAAGACCCATTCAGACATAGGTTGGAAATTTGGGTTGGGGGGGGAAAGAGTCTCCCACTTGATCCTTTCCCCACTGATTCCCTCCACAGCTACCAATAATGGTTTCAAAGACATTGGGTAACAGCAGCACAGCAATTTCACTCTTGGCCAAACATTCACAATCTTCTTCCTCCAAGAACACCTTCCAAATCAGCTTCCAGGAAATGTGCTTCCACTGTAGCTCTGCCTCTACCAACAAAAGCACAGCAAAGTCCTAAAGGCAATGCATGTTCTATCCCAGGTACTGTTTAGAAATAAAGCATGTCAAGTTAGCTGCTGGTTACGTAGCATGGCAATTTTATAGGTGGTACTTTTCCTCCTGTGGGACAGAGCATAATATGTGTATACATGTGTATTTGTGTGCTCTCCTCCTCTTTCGGCATAGAGATCCAGCTGGGTTGCTGTGCCAAAAGAGGTGGCGGCACTCAGCTGATAGAAGCCTGCAAAGGGCTTCTTTCAACCCCACACCTTCCCGCCAGGGCCCTCACTCGAGAATAGGCCGAGGGAGCCTTTTTCAGCATGAAAAATGTGCTGAAAAATGATGGTTGCTTACCTGTCATCATGTTTATTCGAGTGGTAATCTGTGAAATTAGCACATGTGATAGTTGATACACCTGTGCAGCAATCACTGGGAAACCACGAGGGAGAAACTAGGCTTATACTCAAGTACATACAGTATGTCCACAATCCAGGCAGAAATCTCAGAAGAAATACTTTTTTTGTAACTAGGTTATGCTTGTTGTTGGGCAATAACTCATTACGAGTTATACTTCACATGGAAGTGGCAAGTGAAGCAAATCAGAAATGTTTCATTTCTTTTATGCATTATTTCAGAGTTCTTTCTCAGTAGAACTTGACCAGTAATGATACTGTGATATTTTTGCCTGAGTTAACCTGTTAACTAGCTGATCTGAGAGGAGCACTCATCCTAAAATGGTGGGATGAGAAGACCTCTTTCTCACACTACCTGCTGCTTGTGCTTTAAAGGGGTTGTTTTCTATGATAGCTCTCTTTAGATCTAATTCTAAAGCAGGATTGGCCTTAATGTGTTTATCAGTAGGCAGTACACTCCAACTTACTTATTTACATACTATCCCACTTTTTGGCCCAGAGTAGTGCACATAAAATTATTTGTGAGTAGAAGGATGCAAAGCAATCATGTCTCAGATTATACTGTGGTATTTAGATGTGTCAGGACAATAAAAATATAGGGGGGAAACTCCAAAGCAACATTACCTTGCCTATCCATGTCCCCAGAAGACTAACGCAGACCTTTCCATTGTCATATAAGTTGGGGTTCAGACGCCCACTGCATTGGGAGAGGTAACGGAAGAGAGGGGGGACAGCTGGGTATATGTTGGGGAGCTGGATATCAAATAAGAAGAGGCCATCTTCATATGGTGTGCGCGTGGGTCCTTTGACAAGTGCTGCAAAGAGGTCCTGGAAAGAGGTCAGAACACATGTGTCAAATGTAAGGCCCATGGACCGAACCCTGATCCTGTATTTCTCATCATTACATATCATGACTAGAGCTGATGGAAGTTGGAAGGCTGCAGTTTGTTCTGTTTAGTCAGGAGAGTGCAGTTTGAATTTAGACACAAGGGTTGTGGATATAATGTCTGACTTTAAAATGTCCTTTAACTTTTCTCCAACCTCAGAGAAGTTGGAGAAGTTTGAGGTTGGAGAAAAGTTAAAGGACATTTTAAAGTCAGAAGTGCTGTTGGGTTGCACTTTGTATCATATCCAGTACATATGAAGGATAATCAAAAATGATGGGATATGTTGTTCAATCTGTGGACCCGGTTGTAAAAAAAAATAAAATTCCCTATAGAGCACTGACCATTATGTACAGAAATTGTGCCTTCAAAGTTGCTTTCAACTTCTGGTGGCCATGAGGCAAATCTATCATGGGGTTTCTGGGCAATATTTGTTCAGAGGTATGTCCCTTCCTTTGAGGTTGAGGGAGTGTCAATTGCTCAGGATCACCCAATGTGTTTCTGTGGCTAAGTGTGGATTTGAGCTCTGATTTCCAGAGTCATCATCTAATATTCAAACCACTGCACTGGGTCTCGCCTTTATCCAATTGCAATGCAGTTGTCATATTTATGAAAATAACAGAATAGGAACAGTGAGCTCAAGTACTTCCTGTAGCCAGGTTAGGTCAAAAACTCTGCTCATGCAATGCATTATTACCATAAAGGAATGAGGAAGTTTATTTTAATGAATTCTGCAGGTGTTTAAAGATGCTTCCTGGACAGAACTGCATTGTTTCTCTCTTCTTCTTTTTTTAAAAGAGCTATGGCTTTTATATTAACCTACGATGGATGGACACACAGCTTTCATGTGACAGATGAAGGCATTGGCACAGTATTTTTCATTTCTGCTACACAAGCTATGAAAGTCAAAAGCAGTTAGGGTGCAGTAGAGAACTAGTGGCCACCTCCTGCAGTGTAATGAGAAAAATGAGAGTAGTAAGCTAGGTGATCTCTTTCATTAAAAAAATAACTTAACAGAACAGAATCCATGACTTCTGGCAGTATTCTTACAAGGATAAATTCTAACAAGGATGCTCAATCTCAAAAATTGGCCAAACACATGCAAGGATGTACCCTTCATGGACTTACCATTCTATCTTCAAAGGTTTTGACCATGATGCCATCTGGCAATGAGGTTGCTAATAATGCCATTTCTTTCCTCACTGTGCTGAAAAATTTCTTGGCTTCAGGAGGCTGGAATTCCATTTTCTTAAAAGCATGACTATCTGATATGGCAAGAAAACATAGAGACAGTATATTAATGAATCAAAGAAATGCGGTGAGTCCTATGTTCCCGTTTCTTCGGTCAAAAACCCTAAACTCTAAAGATGTTTATGGGTAAAGAAGCAAAGCTGGACAGTGCACCATTTCCAAGTAAGGTTTCCTTGGACTGGTAAAAACTTACATGTCTTTGAATTTCATTTATCAAAGTATTCAATATGTAGCCTGAGCAGACTGAGGAAATCTTTCATCATTGGTATTTTGAGCAGTGTACAGGTAGTCCTCAGGTTACGAACAAGAGAAGTTCTGTAGGTTTGTTCTTTTTAAAAATATTTTTATTTAAGGAAAACCGAGGGATACAGATATTGATGGGGATGAAAGTGAGGAAAAAATATTTTACATAAAAAATAGAGGGACAATCCCCTTAGTGAAAAAAAGAGGGAAAAAAGAAGAGAAAATGATTTTGAGGAAAATTTTGTTTGACTTCCAATTTTTCCATCTGGGTTGAATGTCTATTATATAACATTTTTTTGGTCCGTTCCGTCTTTTTATATATATATACTAGCTTGGGGACCCGGCGGTGCCCGGGTCATTTGAGAAGTGTAGCAGGATGTAGAGTGAGTCATGGGGGCTCTGTGTGCCAAGTTTGGACTTGATCCATCAGTATTGGGAGTTGCAGTGGTATCATGAAATTACTGAAGGTAGTGCAAGTCCCATCATCTGTGGTCCGTCTCACACAAAACTGAACCAGGATGTAGAGTGGGTCATGAGGGCTCTGTTTGCCAGGTTTGGTCTTGATCAGTCATTGGATTAGGTTTGTAGCAGTCTTGGAAAGAGAGGAAGGTACTGCCAGACCCATCATCCATGTTCTGCCCCCCTCCAAACTTCAGTAGGATGTAGAGTGGGTCACTGGGGCTCTGTGTGCCAAGTGTGGTCTTTATTGGTGTTTGTTGGGGGCCGCAGTGGTCTGTGGGAACAGAGGGGTGTGAAAGTACTACAAATCCCATCATCCATTGTCATTCCTCCCCTGAACCTCACCAGGACATGAAGGTAGTCATGGGGGTTATGTGTGCCAAGCTTGGTCTCGATCAGTAATTGGATAAGGGTTGCAGTTGACTTGGGAAGTGAGTAGAGGTACTTTAAGTCCCATCATCCATGGTCCACCCTCCTCCGAACTGCACCAGGAGATAGAGTGGGTCATGGGGGTTGTGTGTGCCAAGTGTGGTCTGTATTGGTCCGTTTTGGTGGTCTCAGTGGTCTGTTGTAACCAAAGTGTTTGAAAGTACTACAAATCCCATAATTCGTGGGTCATGTACCTCAAACCGCACCAGGACGTAAAGGGGGTCAGGGGGTTATATGTGCCAAGTGTGGTCTTGATTCGTCATTGGATGAGTGGAGCAGTGGTCTCAGGAAATGAGTAGAAGTACTTCAAGTCCCATTATTCATGGTCCACCCTCCTGCAAACTGCAGCAGGATGTAGAGCGGGTCATCGGGGCTCTATGTGCCAAGTTTGGTCATGATCAGTCATTGGATGAGGGTTGCAGCGGTCTCGGGAAATGAGTGAATGTATTTCAAGTCCCATCATCCATGGTCCACCCTCCTGAAAACTGCAACAGGATGTAGAGTGGGTCATGGGGGCTCTATGTGCCAAGTTTGGTCGTGATCAGTCATTGGATGGGGGTCGCAGCGGTCTTGGGAAGTGTGTGTAGGTACTTCAAGTCCCATCATCCCTGGTCCACCGTCCTGCAAACTGCAGCAGGATGTAGAGTGGGTCATGGGGGCTCTATGTGCCAAGTTTGGTCGTGATCAGTCATTGGATGGGTGTCGCAGCGGTCTTGGGAAGTGAGTGTAGGTACTTCAAGTGCCATCATCCCTGGTCCACCCTCCTGCAAACTGCAGCAGGATGTAGAGTGGGTCATGGGGGCTCTATGTGCCAAGATTGGTCGTGATCAGTCATTGGATGGGGGTCGCAGCGGTCTTGGGAAGTGAGTGTAGGTACTTCAAGTCCCATCATCCCTGGTCCACCCTCCTGCAAACTGCAGCAGGATGTAGAGTGGGTCATGGGGGCTCTATGTGCCAAGTTTGGTCTCGATCAGTAATTGGATGGGGGTGACAGCGGTCTTGGGTAGTGAGTGTAGGTACTTCAAGTCCCATCATCCCTGGTCCACCATCCTGCAAACTGCAGCAGGATGTAGAGTGGGTCATGGGGGCTCTATGTGCCAAGTTTGATCGTGATCAGTCATTGGATGGGGGTTGCAGCGGTCTTGGGAAGTGAGTGTAGGTACTTCAAGTCCCATCATCCCTGGTCCGTCCTTCTCGAACCTGCAGCAGGATGTAGAGTGGGTCATGGGGGCTGTGTGTGCCAAGTTTGGTCTCGATCAGTAATTGGATAAGGGTTGCAGTGGACTTGGGAAGTGTGTAGAGGTACTTCAAGTCCCATCATCCATGGTTCACCATCATCCATGGTTCACCGTCCTCCGAACTGCACCAGGAGATAGAGTGGGTCATGGGGGTTGTGTGTGCCAAGTGTGGTCTGTATTGGTCCGTTTTGGTGGCCTCAGTGGTCTGTGGGAACCAAAGTGTTAGAAAGTACTACAAATCCCATAATCCGTGGGTCATGTCCCCCGAACTGTACCAGGACATAAATGGGGTTAGGGAGGTTATGTGTGCCAAGTTTGGTGCAGGTCCATCACCCGCGCTGGTTGCTGTGGCCTGTGAAAGTGGCTGCCAATCAGAACGCTGCCACACTTCCGCCCTCCGCACACATACATACATACAAACATTCCGTTTTATTAAGGTATACATATATATATATATATATATATATATATATATATTCTGTTTTCAAATAAAGTCCAATTTGTTGTAATCTTTGGTTTGTCTTGGTGTGTCTTCAAATGTTATGATAGCCTAACCATATTCATTGTGTCTAATATTTTTTTAAATATCCATTCTTCTTTCATTGGGTTTGTTCTTAAGTTGAATTTGTTTGTAAGTCTAAACAGGTACATTTTAAACATAACTCCAGTCAAAAATATATGTTTTAGCTTTGGGTAATATAGGGAAGGGTTAACACTCCTGTGGTGTTCGTTTTGCTATCTGTATTCCTGTTCAGAAGATTTCATTCACTTTCTGTCGTCTCTTTGATAATTGAATTTTGAAAAAAATGGTTTGTTGTGGAAACAAGAATTATTGATAAAGCTTAAGTGGAGACACCTTTTCCCCATAACTCTTTCAGGAGTGAATTTCTCTTCTAACAGGTAGATTTCTCTCACTTCCTGTTGTATCAACCCTGTTCTTAACTATGAGTTGTTTCTAAGTCAGATGTTTGTACCTTGGGGACTGTCTGTACAATTCACCAGACACCTGACTTTATGATAGCCTGGCGTGCAGCAGAGCTTCTCTCTCATGTAGGATGTAGTGAACAAGCAATTATTCTTTTCCAATGTACCAGGGACTGGTACTAAATCTTTGCCCAGTGACTACAATTTTCTCTTTTCTCCATAGAAACTTCTCAGAGACCAGCACTGGTCCAGGGACCATTACTTTGAAAAGCACCAGTTACAGCATTAATATGAATGTGAATGTTTTAAGATCCATGAGGGAAACAAATGCTCAACAATGGCAGCTGCTGTTTCCCTCACAAATATGGAAATATTTTCACAATTATTATAGGTATGTGTTCAACAGATTAACTGCTGGCTAAGTGTTGGGCAAATCTGTAAAGGTCACTCAACTGTCAAGGTTAACTTGGCTTCCAATTTTTCCAGTATTTGGTTTATTCTGTTCTGCGTCCAGGCTGCATAGTTAAATTGTTTCCAATTTCTTGGAAAATTATATATTTATGCACATTAAAAATATATACTGTTTTGATATTTCAGATGAAATAGGTATTCAAGCTATTTTCAAATTAAATAAAATGTGTGCCTTTTCCATTTTTTCTTTTCATGGACCATTTGAAAAGTATACTTTTTAAAGTGGGTGCTTTTGTTTTGCAAACTTTGTGAAAAAATTGATTTTATGAGCTCTGGTTTTGTAGTTAGGTTCAGGAGCTGAAAGAGTAAGAATATAGTCACAAAGCTTTCTCCCACCCTTATATGCAGGCTTATACATCCAAGACAAAGTAAGGCAACAGAGCTCATTGACAAGCACAGCTTACTTAAAAAACAAAGGATGAGGAGGACCTTGTGGCCCCTTAAGATTTTTTTTACTACAATTTCACCCTTCCTCAACAAGCTGGTGTGGGAGTGATGGAAACTAAAGTGCAGCCACTCCTAAATGTTACAGGTTCCTCACTCCTGCTTCAAACATAAACAAGCAAGGCTGTCTGTTACTCTTGCACTCACCTGGGGCACACTCCAGCACAGAGAAAACTTCCCCCTTGGCGCTGGTGAAGGTCACCCCAGGCTTGCCTCCACTCTGCTGGCAAAGCACTGGTGTCTCACTGGGCCATTCCGAAGGCCCTGCCGTCTGAGTTTGTGTCTCCCTTTCTTCCTTCTTCTCTGCCTCTGCCATGGACTCCATTTTTTCTTCTTCTGCAATAGCTACATTGTCCAGAGTCTTCTTTAGATTTTCCTGCAGCTTTTTAATATCGTCCAGAAACTTCTTCTCCCGGGTTGGCTTTTCTGGCTCTACGGTTGGTGAAGTGGGGTATCCTGTCAGAAGCTGTTCCACTGTCATATTCTTCAGGCTTTCCAAGATCTTGATGGCCTCCTTCAATTCTCGGAAGCTCTTTGGGGTACCTTCCTTGCTGGCTTTATCTGCTGTTAGGTCGGCCACTGCCATAGCAACAGCCCCTTGTACCTGCTCTTCCACTTTTTTCACCTCCTCTGCAGGGGGTTCCTCAGGCTCAACTTCCTCGATCTTTGCATGGTCATCTTCCATGAGGCCGTTGTCGGTCTCCCAGCTATCGCTCTCATCCTCCCATTCATCTGAGGAGGCACCACTAGTGCTGCCATCAATGGAATCCAGGTCTGTCTCATCATCTATCTCAGATTCTATGTTGTACAAATGCTGAAAACAAAAGAACCGGGTGGGTACAAAAGTGCTGCAAAATTAGGAGCATGTTTTCCCTTTGCTTAACAAAACAAGGTGGTTCCGAACAACTTATAAGAGGATCACAGGTACCTCCATTCAGATGATACCCTAGAGCAGACCTGGACAATTGCCGGCCCTCCAGGTGTTTTGGATTTCAACTCCCAGAAACCCTAGCCAGTTTACCAGCTGTTAGGATTTCTGGGATTTGAAGTTCAAAACACCTGGAGGGCCAGCAATTGGCCAGATCTGCCCTAGAGGAAGAGCTAATAAAAAGATGACATTTAAATGGATCCTGCTTCCTTTGACTGCTGATCTTATGCAATGCCTGTGCGTGAGATCTTGAATCAGCACTTTACCTTCAAAACTAGAGCATCAAACGTTAACTAGAACAGTTTATGAAAAGGCTGTGGCAGTGCTGGGAACTCTGCAATGGTCTATGGAGCAACATGCATTAACTGAAGACCTCAGGGTGACCAACTCCTCTAACTGATCATCTTATTTACTTCAAGTTGCATTTATCACATTTCTCTCTTGTCATTTTCAGAGCCATACCAGTCACAATTTATTTCCTGCATCTAACACATGTATTAGAGGTTGGTGCACTGCTGTATCGAGACTACTTTTCTTTGTGGAAGGATTCTTCCTGTGATGTGATCACATGTGACAGGAGTGGGAAGGAAGACAGCAGAGTGCTTTGTATCCCACTGTTATAGTTCAGGCACTGTACCATTCTATTGCAATTAAAGGAGAACTGCCCTGTTTAGCAAATGAAAGCTTTGAATGCCAAACATTTCATGCACATGAGCAGACTTTTGAAGGAACATCAAGCTTCTGTAAGTTCTGGCTTTGGCAAAGGAACTACAGCCAGTTGGAAACAAGGAGGCAGGGCTGAGATTAAAAAAAACTTACTGATATTTTAATTTTATCTATCATTTGGAGCAAAATATAACCTGATTCATCTTCTTAAGAATGTAACTGGCCCTGAGCATTTCTGCAAGTGTATTCAAAAGAAGCCTGTCAAAGAAGCTGCAAATTAGATTGCAGACTACTCAGCAGAGCTCCCACGTGTATCTCAGAAGCTGTCCACATATACAGCAGCATCCCCCGCCCCTTAAAATCAGTGGTCTGACAAATTTAAGCCAGGAAGAGCAGGAAGACCAGTACTGTCACATCTATGGGGGGAAAGCAACAAAAACACTTATGCTCTTCCAGTTTAAGGTGAACAAATCTATTTGCTATAAAGCAGAGGCGAGACTCATGCTGTCTTCCAGACATGGTTGAAGTGCAATTCCTTGCAGCCCATGCCAGCATAGCAAATAGTGAAGGATTATGTGATCTGCAGTCCAACAACTTTTGAAGGGCAAAGTGACCCACCCTTGTATGGCTAACTTCATACCTACTCTTCCTCCAGTAGCTGATAAAGCACGTACATTTATACATCAAATGAGGGAGCTCACCTGTGGCAAAACAATTGTCCTAGAGTTATCAGCCCACACCACCTCCACTTTGCTGCTGAAATCCACACGAGCCACCTGTCCCACAGAGGGCTGTGGAGTGAAAAACAACAAGTATTAGGACCCATCATAATCCTAAATTCTAGATTGCCAGCTGTGACTTGTACCATTCTGCCAAGCAAAGCTCATTAAGAAGGCAATACAAGACATAGAGCCAAGAGTATAATAACATTTCCTGCTGCTGTTGAAATTCTATATAGAATTCTATCTGCCCAAGAAATTTTGTGAGCAAGTTACTGTAAAGTCAGTGAACTATATACCTTAGCACTCTAATGTCATCACTGCGAGAGAGAAAAATCAATGTTGGAAGTATTTGAAAAGATTGCCATCTAGTGGTGCCTTCAGGAAGAAGCTAGTTTGACTTATGACCATCCTTAGTAAGCTCAAAATTCTACCAGAGCCAGAACCTTTCAAAATAATTACATAAGTATGAAGGTCTTTTATGCCTTTAGTTCATGTATATATATGGAAGATTCTACAGCTCTTTAATGGACCCCAGTACTCTGAGGATTATGGTCTGATTTGTGACTGGTCCTGCTGCAAGGATAGAAGTCCGAGTGAGTGTAACGAGAAAGACCCCCATGAGTAAAATACACACTTCATTAAGAGAACTACTAAAAGCAAGCCTTATACCTCTCAACCCAAAGGCAAAGTCAGGAACTGCAATCATGCCTGGTACCATTTCCTTGTCATGGTTCCTACACCAGCAGATACCACCTGCAACTCACCTCATTCTCACCAACTGAAGCACCCTCCTCAGCATTGCCAATACGGATCACAAAGTCGGTAGTGCGGAAGCGGAAATCAGGATGATCGGCAATATCGTATACACTCACATCCTCCTCTTCCCCAACCAGCTGGCAAAGAACACATAGAGATTAAAATGAGCCCATTTCACTTTCCACAAATACTTCTAACTCATAGAGAATCCACTATCCTGTGACTCAAGAGACCTCTCTTTAAAGGAGATTTCATGGTTCCTTCTGTATGAGCTGGTACTGGGGTGAACTTCTTGGTGCACAGTCACACATGTACATGCTGTTTCAAAGATTCCTTGGAGAAATCATTTGAAAAGCAGGAAAGTACTCTCAGACGATGCAGGAGTGCTTTCCAATTACTAAGCTCTCCCCCATGGTACTGCACTGGCCTAAAGGGCTTAACACAGAAACAGAGACAAGAGGAACAATGTTTCTCCTTCGTGTGGTCTGTGAAATGCACACAAGTGGGTTTACTCCCGCGCATGCGTAGAATCTCGGACATACTAGCTAAAATTAAAGATTTACATATGCCCCTCCCACTCCCCGCCCCCCCCCTCATCCCCCAATGCAGCTACCTAGTTAGTTCCTTTTTCCGCCTTCCAGCGAAAGGATCTCTGTCTACTAGCTCTTAATTCTAAACCACGGATTGCCTCTACTATCAGATAAGATATTTATTTTTTATTTTCTTTAAAGTGTTCAAATTGTGGGGCTCCTTGCCCCAGGAGGACAAGCATATTCGATGCCTCCTCTCTTTTAAGACAAGCCATATCCCTAAGACCTGCAAATCTGCAAGTCTTTCTCTCCCAGAGCTCTTAAGAGCAGGGATACAAGGCTTAAGGCTGTTTTTCGATCAGTCTATAATCTTTACAACTACTGGGCTCTCTCTCTCTCTCTCTCTCTCTCTCTCTCTCTCTCTCTCTCTCTCATTCTTTGAGCAACTTCTCTCCCATCCATTTCTAAAGAGGCTGTGGCACAAAACTACCAAGGCTCCTGGTCGGCAAGCGCCTTCTCAGTCCTTGTATGCCTTTACTAGCAGCAGACACGCTGCAAATAGTGCCATTCGTGAGTTGCAAAAGACAAAAAGCCTCCTAAAGTGCTCTCAAGCCCTAAGAGAATCATAAGAGGCTGTGGCACAGAACTACCAAGGCCCCTGGTCGGCAAAGCGCCTTCTCAGCCCTTGTATGCCTTTACTAGCAGCAGACACGCTGCAAATAGTGCCATTCGTGAGTTGCAAAAGACAAAAAGCCTCCTAAAGTGCTCTCAAGCCCTAAGAGAATCATAAGAGGCTGTGGTACAGAACTACCAAGGCCCTGGTCGGCAAAGCGCCTTCTCAGCCCTTGTTGCCTTTGCAGCAGCAGAGACGCTGCAAAGAGAAAGATTAAAGCCTCCAAAAGTGCTCCCAAGCCCTAACAGGACAAAGAGGCTGTGCCACAAACAACCAAGGCTCCTGGTCGGTTCAGCGCCTTCTCAGCCCTTGTATGCCTTTACTAGCAGCAATGACACTGCAGCTGCTTGTGCCTGATGAGAAATTTTCACGAGTGAGAGAGTTTCCCCCCAGTTCCTCGTCCCCTCGGTGACCGAGGAGGATCTTCCTTTGCTTCCTCTCCTTCTCCGTCACTTGCCCAGTCCCCCCCCCTCTCTCCTCCGGAGACCGAGGTACCTTCTCTGGAGCAGCCCCACGCCGCGCTGCTCTCCTCTCCTCCTCGGTGACCAGCACCTGCTTGGGTCGCTCTGGGTCTCAGAGCCCCCTCAAGGAGGCTCCCGGTTACCGAGGCCATGTTTGGGAGCCTCCTGGTGGCTAACCCCATGCCTGCCCTCCTCCTTGCCCTTCTCCTTAGCTACTTTCGTTTTTACTGCTCCTCTGAGCCCTGCTATGCTGCTGATCCCTGTCGGTATCCGTGGCCTCCTTTCACCTATTTCTCTGCATCCGTGGCAACTCCTCACCTCAGCCCCCCTCTAGCCCCTCCCACTCAAGCCCCTGCTCCTGTTGTTGCTTCCCCCCACCTTCCAGATGATAAAATAGACTTCGAGTCCTCTTCTGATGCTACTCCTTTACCTCCCAGGCCAGAGCCTGAGACTGACCCTCAACAGCCAGATGATTATAAAAATTCTCTACACTATTAATGAGACTAGCTAGATCCCCTGGCATACAGCCTCTGCAGTCTAATGATGTGGTTTAAGACCCTTATTTCACTTTTGCTGAACAACAGCCACAGTAGTCTAATGCATGGCCTACTGTATCTTATTTGGTCATAATCCTCAAAGTTTCTAAAATTGCCCCTGCTACCGTCCCTAGTACGTCTAGGCGGGCAGAGAATCTTTACCGGATTGACTTATCTACCACCCCCTGGTTGGCTAGACTTCCGAAACTTAATTCAATTGTGCTAGATGCTCAGCCTAAGCCAATCCAAACCAACCTAGTCGCTCCTGCAGATAAGGAGGACAAGAAACTTGCTGCCATGCCCAAGAAATCTTATACCTCCGCATGCCTTTCAGGCAGAATGAGCCATTATGACGCTTTTTATAGTGTCTATCAATCATACCTATACAACAAATAGGCCCATATTTGGACCTCCTTACTTCAACTGACCAGCCCATGGCTAAGTTTTCTACCTAAAAGGTCTTACCCTAGCTACCCTGCGAAAGGTCTGGCTAAACATACAACAGATACAGCGGGCAAACTGATCACGGGATCAGTTGCCCTTCCTTGGTTAAGACCCGCAATACTGTCGCCCAACCTACGATCTTTGATTGATAATCTGCCTATAGATGAAGCTGGCCTGTTCAACCCCGAAACAGACTCACAGCTACAACATTCTCATAAATGAAACAAACCCTTAACAAATATGGTCATCGACCTTACCTATCTTACCAACCCTACAAACGGCGTTGGCGTCCTTATTATTACCATCGGTCCTTTCACAGATACCACAACTCCGCTCCGTATAGAGGAAGACAACGATCACAATTCCCTTCACAAGGACTTAGATGCCCAGGTGCTCCATTCGGAGATCGATATCGAGGTTCTAGATCCTCAGACAATAAAAGGCGTCGATTCTAGACCGCTTCTTGTCAGGCCTCAGCTCTTTTCCTAACTTGACAGTCCATCACCACACATAAGTGGGTCTTGGACATTACCCTTCGGAGATATGCCATAGAGTTTGATTCTCTATCACCTCCTAGTAAATCTCTTTCCACGCGGGCCTCCCCCGCCTTGCTGGAAAATACTTGTCTCCCTCCTTCTTAAAGGAGCCATTCCTCCCACTCCACTCCAGCAAATTCACTTTTGCTCTTCTTACAGATATTTCCTTGTAGATAAGAGAGATAGCGGCCTACGGCCCATATTGGTTCTTCGGAAAATCAACCGATTCATTAAACCACGTAAAGTTATGATGGTCACACTGCCCTCCACCCTCCCTTTCATCCGAAGGGACCAGTGATGGCCACTGCTGACCTTTAGACGCTTACTTTTATATTTCAATTAGACATTCCCTGGGGATTATCTCACCTTCATGGTTTACGACGCCATATACTCCTTTAATGTCCCTCCTTCTGTTCTGGGTCTTGTGACCAGCTCTCACCCTATATCAACTATGTTTATCTCTTCTACAGAGACTGGGACTTGTTATCAACCTACAAATAAGATAAATTCCTTACCTTGACTGTTGCCTTGACTATATCGCTGACACTCTTAACAAACTCTCTTCAGACACTACCTTACAGTGACATCCCTGTCTTGGGCGTCCACTTGCCCCCTCAGTCCGCACATTAATCTCCCTAGGTTTAAACAGCCTTCCTTATCTACTACAGATACCTCCAATGCCAACGAGAGGGTCACCCCTCAGTTTTACATAGGTAATTGTTATCACTATCAAATTTTATTGCATGGGTTCCAAGTTATGTCTGATAAAACGGGCCATAGGCAAACAATGCCTCACTCATTCTCATCATACATCAGACTTTCATCACGAACGTTACTGCGGCAAACTATGCCTCACTCATTCTCATCATACATCAGGCTTTCACCACGAACGTTTCTGCGTTCGCCCGCGTTCGCCCGCGTTCGCCCCCTCCAAACATGGTTTCTCTCTGTATTTCAACCAGGGCTAGACAACCAGACCATAATCCCCACCCCCTCCCACGTCCACAAAAACTAAAATGCTACATCAATACACAAGGGGACACCCCCCCCCCACTCTCCTCTCGATATCCCTTGGGATATGAGAATGGTACATCCACCGCATTACATTCCTCCTGGCGATTCACCTTCCAGGTCTACAAACTCTCTAGCCGACTCACTAAACAGGACTTCGCCCGCCATTCACGAGTGGCAGCTCAGCCCCACCACTTTCTCTCTTTGATCAGGCGCTGTGACTCTCCGCAAATAGACCTATTTGCCTCACGCCTTTACACTCACTGCCTCATATATTGCGCGAGACCCCACCCTCACGCATCCTCGGATTGTCTAAGACCCACCTCCCGACCCTGTCCACTTACTTCAGGCAGCCAAAAGATATCTTCCATAAAGGCTTACACCTATAAATGGACTAAATCCTATAAGTTTGCTCAGCCGCTTGGCCATTTCCCACAGTGGGCTCCTACTCTGTGGTTTTAAATTCCTGGTTGACCTTTTCACTAAAGGGCTCCCCCTTTTTTCCATCAAGTGCTACTTAACATCCCTCTCCGGGTACGGGAAAGTTGTCGTCCTGTCCTTTCAAGATCCCTTACTGGATATGTTTTTATGGGGATACAAAGTCCTTTCCCGGTTTCTCCTCCTCCATTTGGAACTTGGAGCTGGTCTTCTCCAAACTCTCTATCACCCTTTCAACCCATCCGTTTCCAAGAAAACAAAGTGGTCCTTCGGGCGGATGTCACTCCCCGATGTTAAGAGGGCGTTGTCTCTCTATTTACATACGACAGCCTCCTATATGAAGTCCCTGAGTTGTTTTCTTAATTATAGAGGGATTCCATAGGGCTCCCTCTTACCTCTCAACGTTTGGTGTCATGGACAGCCCTGACTATCCGATTGGCTTATCAATTAGCCCATAAGGAATTACCTGTTGGTGTCAAGCACATTTCACAGGGACAATCTCAACATCCCGAATATTTTTGCGGGGTGTTCTTGTTAAACAATTCATGAGGCTGCTATTTAGGCGAATCCCTTTACGTTTGCACTCCGTTACAAGTTCGACGTTCTCGCGAACAAGGATGCATCCTTTGGCAGAGCCGTCCTGTTTTCCTGTGTGGCATGACCCACCTCCAAGGTACATAAGCTTGTTAAGTCACCCACTTGTGTGCATTTCACAGACCACACGAAGGAGAAGGTTAGGTTGCTTACCTGTAACCGTGTTTCTCTGAGTGTAAGGTCTGTGAAATTCACACAGAACCCACCCGTCCTCCCCTCTAATGTCATGCCTAGGTTCCTGCTGCTGTCTGCATATGTAAATCTTTAATTTTAGGATGAGTATGGCCGAGATTCTACGGGCATATGTAAATCTTTAATTTTAGCTAGTGTCCGAATTCTACGCAGACCTTAGTAAACCCACTTGTGTGAATTTCACAGACCTTACACTCGGAGAAACACGGTTACAGGTAAGCAACCTAACCATTGGCCTACTCTTATAATCAACATGCTATTTTCCAAAATGAAGCATTTGTGTGAATTCCAATGCGATAGCATTCTGTGAAGTGACTGGATTTTTACAGGAGCCAACCCACTTGTATCAAGCTCCAAGCTTTTGTAATGCACGCAGACTTTCATTCATTCCCAACCCAATTACATGAGAAGTTGGGAATTATTTGAATATGAAGTTCGACAAACCCCACACCAGTCCACATTTACAAGAGTGCATCTAAAATAGCAGGTTGTAACACAAATGAAGGTTAAAGCACAAGCAGAAATGCATTCCCTAAAGCAGTGGTTCTCAACCTGTGGGGCCCCAGATGTTTTGGCCTCCCAGAAATCCTAACAGCTGATAAACTGACTGGAATTTCTGGGAGTTTTGGGCCAAAACATCTGGGGATCCACAGGTTAAGAACCACTGCCCTAAAACCTTAATCTAATCTAATGTCTAAAATAAAACAGAAAGACAAAGTCAAGAGAAACAAGAAGTAAAACAAACAACACACACAACGCCTTGAAAATAGGATGGAAAGTCATTTGGTCTTTACAGATACACTATCTTGATAACAAGTTATTGGGAAAGGGACTGAAAATAAAATTTTAAAATGGCTAGTACAATATTTCCTGCATATGCATTTCTCTAACTTCAAGATGTATTAAATGGCAATTTAAAACACAATAAGAGCTCCCTCAGCAATATGTAAAAGCCGAAGGAAGCAGCATGCATTCGCTTTTGATGCATCCAAGTCAGTTCATAGTCTGAATGACCTGCGGCTGTCTTAGAGGCACTCCAGAGAAGAGAAAAACAGAATACAATATGACTAGAAGTTTGTTCCTTACCTCAACATCATCCCCAGTGGGTTTCAGTTTAAACCATTTTACCACACATGTGCGGCCAATGTGGTCACCTGATTGTACGACTCCATACATCCCAGGATCCTGGGAACTCTGGGCTATTTAGGAGTGAACAAAGAAAGGTACTCCACTAAGCAGAAGAAAGCAGTAGCGTGCACTCTGCATACATTTGTCTATTATACTTGACTTGTCCTGACATTCCCACTGAGATTTAATTTAGATCTTCTTTGAGTTTCTATGCTCTACTGAGAGAGACCAGAGTGAGGCAATTATAGCATCCTGCAAAGAGGTATCACATGCCAGATATATACCCAACCCCTATGCCCATTCAATTTTTTAAAGACTGCTAATGGAATTAGTTGCCATCTAATCTACTCACTGAAGTCAACTGGCTAGCTGCAAGACTGAGTTAGCACCTTAAAATATACAAAGTGTTTGCTACTCTTCTGCTAGTGCTTGCAACCAGATCTGCCCTTCACTGGTGCAAAGTTCACTCTTTATTGATACAAAAAAGGCTCCATGGTCTTACCAGCCAGTCGAAATGTGTTCTCAGCATGACTGTGTGCCTTAATGAGTGTGTAGGGATGTTTGACAGAAAATTAAGTTTAAGACCAAGTAAAACTGTAGGGGAAGGGACTTCTACATTCTAGTAGAACTGTAGGAGGGACTGGAAATTGTTTCAATGTGTGCTAAACCTCAAAGAGTAAGGCCCTTTCTACACTGGTCTTTATTCCAGGATCTCATCCCAGAATATCTGATTTAAACTGGATTATATGAGTCCCCACTGTTAGATATTCTTGGATAAAAAGATAATCTGGGATTGGATCCTGGGATATAGGGGTGTTATGGAAGGGGCCTAAAAAAGCAGAAAAGAGCTCCGCAGCATTGTAAGTATCTCTGAAAGTTGTGGGCAGCATTCAGAAAAATGTTTCTGTTTTCACTGCTTCTGAAGTCAGAGCAAGATCAGGGAGAGCCCACTCAGTTTTTGGGGCTTGGAGATGTGTGTGGGCTCTCCTCAATTCCCTGCTCTTGCATGTGGGGAACATATCCATAAAAACACTTTGGCTGAAAACTTGACAACAATAGCAAGTTTTGAGCCACAGCAATCTTTTGGCCAATTGATATTAGAAGTGATAAGAAATGGAAACAGCTGCCCAAGTTCTTTTGCAAGAAGATTAAGCAAGCAACATTACTCTAATGGAGTTGAGATGGAAGAAAAACTTTGAATAAAAACGAACAGTATCAACAAATTTTCACCCATCTCCTTAAAAACAAAACCAAACCTCTGGGACAGAACGTTAGAGATCACTGAAAAACGATGTGTTATATAGAGAAAAATGTCATCTGGCAAAAATAACATGGCAATAATGAAGCAAAGGAACATTTTTTTAGACATTTTCAAATATCAGAAAAAATTACCTAACTTAAGGATTAGCCAGTCATTTTTCACCTCCTATTCAAACACAACAGTATGAATGGCCAGTGTAACACAGAAAATATTTGGCTTAGCATTCTTAGGGGAAAAAAACAAGCCTGATTTAATCTACCAATGGAAATTACTACTTTTTTATGTTAGAAGTTCCTGATAATCTGAAGATCCAAACTCAAAGGCAAATAAAGCACAGGAGAGAGCACATTTTGCCAATTACCTCTTTTATCTACCACAAAATCACCAGGACAAAATTCATTGTTGTCCAAGTGATGGACAGGAAACAGTTCATTGGAACGAATGTTTTTCTCCACTGTGCCATCCTGCCACATTACATCAGCCGACGTCATCGTGGTGACCACTTCTACAGCAACCCTGTGACCGAGAAAGAAAGAAAGAAAGAAAGAAAGAGAAAGAAGGAAAAGGGAAACATATTACTGTAGAGGGCTCCCAAAGGAAACAAAGCAGGCCATTTGCATATAATTAAGACTTGTGACCTTAATACAAGTGCCTAAAGCAAAACAGAGCATCTGAAAGAAACATCTCTCTGCTAAAAGAGTGGATCTATAGAATCTAATACTTGAGACCAAATAATGGCCCCTGGATGGGTAGAGATTTAAATCCTTCTACTCAGTGACAATACTGTCTATCAAATAAGCTAAATGAATTCAATAGGTTTTTACAGCCAGAAATCTAATGCTGAAAACAGAGTTAGTTTATGATACAGGCTTATAAATATATGCCACAACACATGTACAGTACATTGTGACTGGAAATACAAAAATTAAAACTGCTGTTACCCAGGGTATCCTGTATCCAAAGCAGAACAAGAGTTCCCAACCATTTCAGATTGTGATTTGGCTCAATCTATTCAGTTTCCTTAATAATAATGGGAATAAGTATGTATCAAATTGTGTGAGCATCCCTCCCCTAACCATATCAAAAATTTTGTACCTTTGGAAAAGAAGAATATTTACTTGCAACTGCCCCAAATACATGGAAATGAAAAACTGGAAGTCACTAATAGATACTTGTTGTCAATACTTTCCCTATTGTCTGTTTTGCTTTTTATTTACCTATTTCTAACTCACTGCTAGATGTACTTGTAGTCTTAAACACTGAAGCATACTTATTCTCTTTATTATTAAGGAAGCTGAATAGAACTCTCTAAAACTACTTAAGCAAAGGCAGCTATAGGACAAATATACTAAAGCCTGCATAAAAGTAGCTCGAGGATGCAAATTCAGGACAATATGTGTTGCAGCAAATTTTGTTCACAATGTGTTTGTTATATGATGGCATCCTTCGTTTTAGAATGCACTTGTTGCTCACATATTGCTGGATGGTAACAGGCAACCAGGAATTGACCCAGGTAGCATAGTCCCCAATATGTAGCACATTCCATTTGCAGAGGAGTACAAAAGTGCATGGCATCTTTGACTTTCTCCTTGAAGTTTGGCTTATCTGGCCTGCAGGTGGAAAAAACCACTGCTATTAGCAGCGCCAGGATTCAAACTGGAGCCAGGGAAAAGGAGCACTTCAACTATTAAGTAGAGAAACTCATTACTATACCAAGTCTGGGATCAGAGGTAAGGGCTATTTAAAGACATTTCCACATTACATTTCTTGCATGTCATAGTGCATTTAAATGTTAAATACCTTGCTCTTTAAACAGGTTGAGCTATGTATTATGTGCCTATATCCTGTTGACCTGAAGCTGAGTAGTTATGCATAGCATTGAGCTGTGCTTTGTACACTTGGTGGGGAAACTTTCAAACTGGTAAATTGGAAAGTACTGACAAACCTAAGGATCCTGGTCCATATAACCTAGTTTAGCATGAATCCAATTCTTAACAAAAATTAACTAGGGATATTCGGTGCCAGTGAAATTTTGCCATTATAACAGAATTGGCACAAAAGAAGCCAGCTTGGATTTCTGAAGAGGTTTATTATTTGAGTACACTAGCTACATTAGTGTATTTAGTTTTTAATAATGAAAAAGGACTCATAGCCAATACATTATCTTTGAAAGGAGATCTTTCCCTTGCTTGTTTACTTGTGCTCCTGAGTGCAATGGAAGTTGCAAAGTGACCACTAATTAACTATTTGAATTCGCTGAAGAAAGTGCAACTGCTATAAAAAGTAACAGCCTGGAAAATACCTTTGCATGGAATTCAAAGACTATGCAAAACTACTTATAGCCATCTGGTAAAAACCACCATTATTTCACATGGTATTACCTTGGGCCCCTGACATTTTTTAAAAAAAGCTTGTCTGAAGTTACATCAAAGTGTGGCTCTAAATTAAGGAGAGGAGGAAAGAGAGATATGGAAGTTTAACCACAGATTCTTAAACTTCTTCATCTCAAAGTACAATTTGGTGAAAGAATGTCTAAAAGCAGCTACAGAATAAAATGGGTGCTAGGAATCAGCAATAAAAGACTCCTATGAGACTTTCTTAGGACAATTCAACATCTTCTTTGAAACATCAAGCTACATAGTTTAATATCCACTCTGCCTGAGGTTAGAGAATTGAATTTTAAAAAACCTGGTTTTTAAATTTGCATGTTACTGATATTTAGTGTTTGTTTGTTTATTTACTCTATTTGTATCCCGTCTTTCTCTACCCCGAAGGGGACTCAAGGCAGCTTTACATATGGCAACTATTCAATGCCTTTGGACAATAATGAAAAAACGCTTAAGTTAAAATCAAATTAAATGCACATTAAAACATATAAAACATTCACTATTAAAATCACGCAATCCTCAATCGTAATCTGGTGACATCAATTGCACATATTTCGAGGTTATTATTGCACTATAGATTAATCTCCAAAGGCTTGACCCCAGAGCCAGGTTTTTACTTTCCCTTTGAAGGCCAGGAGGGAGGGAGCTGCTCTAATATCACTGGGGAGGGAGTTCCACAGTCAAGGGGCCACTGAAAAGGCAGTCTCTTGTTCCCATCAGACCGCCTGCAACGGAGGCGGGATCGAAAGCAGGGCCTCTCCAGACAATCTTAATTTCCACTATGGTTCATAGGAGAAGATACATTTCTGTTCAAGAGTAATGAAGAGGAACATGTAACATATGCCATCTAGTTAAAAACCACAGAACTGAAGTTACATGCATTTCTATAATATAGGAATATTACATCTGTACACAAAAAGTCAGAATGGACAGGATTTTAAAAGCCTGTGTTGGTAGAATATCAGCTCTAACCTTACCTGTCACCTGGTTTAAACTCCCGGCTAACCTTGGTTTTCTTTTTCTTATGTTTTCTCTTAAGATTTTTGATTGAGAGCGGGATGCTCTTCTTGCGCCCTGTGCCACTGCCACTTTGAGAGGAGGCTGTGGAGCTAGCAGAGGAGGTGACTGAGCTGGTGTCATCAGTGTCGTCCGCTGCTTCATCATCTGCATCTTGCTCTGATGAATGCAGCTTGTAGTCTGAGGCACCATCATCCTTTTTCAGAATAAAGGGTGGTTGCAATGGCAGCCCAGCTGCTTCGCAAGGCACCCCTTTTCTCATTTCATCAAGGTGATCTTCCTTTCCCTCCTGTAAACTTGTAGCATCATTCTGTAGTTCACTTTTTGAGCTAGATTTAAAATCTTCTGCTTGTTGGTCACCCGCTGCCGCAGAATCTCCTTCGGGTTGGTCAGGAGTACTCTGAGAATCCGGGGAACAGGACATGATCTTCACTATCTGCTTCTTCAATAATTTCCTTACCTAAAGGAAAGAAATATATCTCAATAAATGCATCCTAAGATAACTATGCACCTTTACTGGAGAGTTTAATCAGCCATGGCATGCTACTGTTGGGTTTAACATTTCATTCTAGAATATTTTGCATACAGACCATAATGGCAGCCAAAGGACTCACTAATAAATGATTCTTGGGATTCAATTTTCCTTTAACAATTTTGTCCATTGTCACGACAAAGTCATGCCTACTACCTATTGGAGGTCTGATGGACAGATTCTGTATGCTTGCATAAGAGTTTAAAATTGTTATGATGTCTAAAAGTGAAAATAAGTAGTACTTTCAAGCTAGAACAAAATACTGTACATATGTGTGAGGGGGAGAAGAACAAGAGGCATGGAAGTAGATGATAGTGCACCTCTCAATTATGTCACAAGCAATGGTCCCTCACTGGAATGATTTCATGTCTGGAAACCGAAGCCAAGTCACCATTTGTCACCAATTCACCAGATGAGAAAGAGAAGAAGATAGGAACATCCTTACTCTCAATATGTTGCAAAAATGGGGCCCCACTGGGCTGATTTCCTGTCTGGAAACCCAAACTTGGGTAGTCGCCAACAGTTTTCATTAATTCCATCTGGTGACATAGCCACATTCTTTCTAAGATTCAAAACCTCAATACTTTTTAATTTAAAAAATGAGGCTAACAACTATAACTATTGGGAACAATCAGGAGATGAATTGTATGGGGATATGCTTCCTCTTGTGATTTTGCAGCTAGGATAACAATGCATTCAATTTTTCAGCTTATGAAGTGATTGCCAGACAACAAAGGAAGCATTTTAATCAACAGAATGCTAAATGTGTTAGGCTACATACAGTATATCCTAAAATAACAATTCAAGATGATATTTTGAATTGGTCTTTGACAGGATTCATTACAGAACAGTTCATGTATTTTAATGTTGTGCACTACTCTCAATTCTGCACTGGAATAATTTCACAGGTTCTGCATACAAATTGATTCTGACACTGAAGTTAACAGGGTTTTTTTCTTTTAGGGTTTTCTTCTTTTAAAGCTTGAACCACTTACATGCATTCTTCTAATATAACTTCACATACAGAAAAGGCAGCCAACAATTTTGAGCTATTCTACTTTTAACAAAGTTGTGAGGTAATATTCTGCACATACCATAATTAGATGCGGTAGACAGAAGAGCCCAATGAATTAAGACAGACACATCCGTTTGGAAATCTTTGCTTTTCCAAACTTACTTATTTGACCTCTTTTTCTAAGTGATTAAAGGGGGGGGGGATACACATACAGGTTTTCACTAGGTCCAAGCAAATGCTCGTGAAAACCAGCAGAAGAGCAAGCATATCCCATATCCCTCTATGCATGCAATACATTATGCCAGGAGTATGGAGGGCAGGGGAGCTGCAACTGCCCTTTCGTCAGAAAAGCCAGGTCCTTGGCTCTGAGAATGGGCTTTAGAACTTAATTCTAAACTATAAGCTTGATACATAGTAAATCAGGAACATGGCAATATTTGTTAATACTTCAATTTGAAATGGAACTGGTTAGCTGTAATATGGCTGTACAGACACAACTACGCATCTTGAGAAGATATCCACAAAACTTTATAAAAGGGCTTATCACATGATGTGTTACTAACGCAGAAAGGACTCTTATCAAGCAATGTCTAAGTCTGTCCTTCTGTCCCTTGATGTAGTCAAACAGACCCACTCAAACAAAAACTGAAAAGAAATGAAGCCAACAAATCATATCACTTCAAAACAATCTGGACTACCACTGTATATTATAAAGTGTTTGCTTATTATTTATGCAGTACAAATCCATATAATACTTGATCACAGAATCACAAAACCTGCTGTATTACCTAACAGGAATAAAATGTAAATAATAGTAGTTACCAACCCACTTTTTAAACCATTTTGGGTCCCTCCTGTACACACTTTTGATGTCCGCTGAATGCACATTTATACACTTATTCTCGCCAAACTTCACATTTACTTAAGACTAGCTGTAACCGCCACACGTTGCTGTGGCCAACCTTCTCTCCCTCTTTTTCTTCTTTCTTTCTCTCCTTCCTTCCCTCTTTCTTCCTTTGTCTCTCTCTCTCTCTCTCTTCCTTCTCTTCTTTCCTTCCGCCCCCAACTTTTCTTTCCCTTCTCTTTCTCCCCTTTCTTCCTTCTCTACTTATTCTTGGACTGTAACTCCCAGCAGTCCTCTTGATCCATCTTGCTTACTTAGGTGATCCCTCGTTGTCTGAGGATGGTGGTCTTCCAGGTTCGTTGCACTGGCGATGGGAGTTAGTGATTGTGGAGTGACTGTGGAGCCCTATTCTTGATCTGCATTTTCTCCCACACTGCGGGCATTGCTTTCCAGGTGGAAGGTGGTCCCGGTCGGGGTTGGCTTGACGGTCCTTCCGTCAAGGAGGGTAGCCTCCTTTTTCTTCCTTCAGCTATCTTCAGTGCTGCTATGTCGATGTTAAAGCGTCCCAGCAACCTTGCAATGATAGCAGTTTTGCGTTCGGGGCGTTCACTTACGGTGTTGTCCATCAGTGTCCGTACATTCCATGTTCCGAAGTTCATTTTTCTTTTTTGGCCGCAGGGTGGTGACCCCACTGGATGCGGCTATCCAGTCAGGGATAAGAGAGGCACACTATGCTTAGGGTACCTATTCTAGCCCCTTTCCTGTGTGGGGTGAGCAGAGTGGATCCTAAAAAGGGCTGCTCAGTCATGGATACAGCTGCTGAACTACTCAACTGCCTTGGACCTTGACGTAGAATGACTGAGTCCATATCCACTGCCCATGTGTAGTGGATATGGGGCTTCCAGATTTCACAGTCCTGCCTCCATCGCCATTCGCTGATCGCCATGGGACTTTTCTTGGTTTGTTTTTATTTTCTTTGGAAGATGCCTGTGCGTGACTTTTTTTAATGTGTGGAGGTCAGTGCACAACCGACAGTCTTCACAGAGTGAGGTCCCAGCCAGTGGCATGGTTAACACAACGGTGACTTCTCAATCTCTTGCAGCCTTCTTCCGCCTTCACAGCCATTGTAACATGTACCATATTATCCTCCACCTGCTCCACCGTTGGGCTCTTTGGGTCTTCGGACTGTGCTTAGTCTGGAATCTCCCCCGCTACCACTCTTGGGAGTGCACAACTTCAGTCGTAGTGCCCGCAGGTTCATTGGAACACGTAAGCCCCCTCACCACGACAAGGTGACAGTCCATCAAGGGGTGACAGTCAATCTAGCTACCTATATACCTACCTATCTCTATCTAATCTATTTATCTGAAGAATTGCTGGGAGTTGCAGTCCAAGAATAGGAAATTGGAAATATGCAGGGATTGGATGCTCTCAAAGAAATTTAAGGAGAAGAAAGCTCTCATCTTGAAAGCAGTGCATTTCAATCATTCATCTCTCCTGAAGGGCCTGGTCTAGGGGATGCTTGGAGCTGTAGTCTGGAAGAGAGTGTGGATATGCTATTGTGTGTTTTGTTTGCCGGGGGGGGGTCCCTTCCACTGCGTTTTTCAGTGTTTTTATGAGTGATGGTCACTCGTTGGCCTGATAGGTGTATTGTGTCCAAATTTGGTGTCAATTCGTCCAGTGGTTAATCCCACAAATGAACATTATATTTTATTTATATAGATTTACACTTTAGTTAACATCATAAAATTCATAAGTGAAATAACTGTTAACCTAGGCAATGCCAGGTAAATTTCAACAACAACAACATCGACAAAAATCATATTCCCAAAGCTAGCTGAACTATCAGATAAAAACACCTTTTCTAATGCTTGGAACCATAAAGTGCTCTGCCTCTACACGTCTCCGTTACCATAAGAGAAATGTTACCAGTCAATGTATTTTCCCACCAATTTTATTACTGTAGTGTTAAATTAGGAAAAGTCGCATAAATATGCAGGGAAGGACTGTTTACTTTCTCAATAGCTCCCAAACATGATGCCACTGACAATCACTGGAAATCAACAAGCTATTTTCCGTTTGTCAGAGCCGAATGAAATTTGCAAGCCTAGCAAACACTTCTGAGAGGGATGAAGCCTGCCATGTTTATGAATAAGCACAGATAATTTTATTTGTGCAAATACTGTTTTCAGTTTGAAGATTTAAAAAATACAAGAAAGAATGCACTTGTCTTCCCACGCATGTATGAGCAATCTTGATGAAAATTACACAGAATACAGAGGCAGCCTTACTTTAAAAACCCAAAACTTTCCAAATAGACAGGTGTAAATACTAGAGACTGGGGCTTAGAGATGTAAAAGCTCGGGGGGGGGGGGGTAAATCCAGAAACAAAATAACCCCATTTTCCCCCAAAGGGATCTTGTTTTTAAGAAAAACATGATTTTGGGATATTTTAAGAAAGATTTTTAAAAAGAAAAGCAGTATTTATATCTACACTTTTGCTGTATTGTTTCTATAAACTATGCAGTAGCTAGACTTTTAGCTAAGATTATAGTATCGCATCATTGTAATTCTCATTCTTGGTTTTCCATTCTCATTTTCTTTCTAAATGGGTCACTGATCAAGTGATTGGTATTCACTTGGCACTACAGAGAACCAGATGAGGTGAAATTATTTCCTTTGCTTTTTTACAGTGACCGTTTCTTCTCTTGTTATAACTATAACTTTTTACCCTGCTTCCCATAAAGTGTTAAAATTGAGCAACTTTCATAATTCAGATAAATTTTCCTTGCAGTTTAAGAGCTTACAGCTTCATTTTAAGGGGGAGAAGGAAATTCAAATTTTAATTATTTTCCGAATTGTAATTTTAATTTAGCAAACAACATATCTTGGTAATAAACCATGTTATACATAAAAATGTTATGTTCCTAAAGGAATAAAATGTATTTTAATGTGAAAATATTGCTAATATTGCATTCTATTTTTTTAAAATGTCATCCCCCCCAACCCCCTTCCTCCAAAAAAAGAGAGAAGTTTTTTCCCCCATAGTTTCAAATTTTCTGGAAATTTATCTCTCTTATGATGGTGAATGAGAAACAGATCAAACACTCAAAAACCCAAATTAACTATGGAACAGAACAGTTGTGGATAATGGAGACTTTAACACACATGAGTAGAGGAGGAAGAACCTGAATATTCAGCCTTTTCCAGGCGAGTACTCAGTATTTTCTATTTCCCAGTCAAATCACAAAAACATTTAATATTTCTGCTCATGGGAGTGAATGACCAAAGCTCTGAACATTAAATAGCCCTGGGATATATTATTCCAACACTGCTTCTCCAAAGCATGAGGAAGGCAACTGATAGACACTAGTATTTTGTTTTTTAATATGGCAGGGTGTCTGTTCACATGTCCTGAAGCCCTAGCCACCATATACAAAAATGAGGAATGCTGTGATCTGCAGTCCATCCACATTGAGTTATTGTTGCACCTCAGCTGGGGTTCATCTTGCTCAAGCACTCACCAGGATGCCCAACGTAGAAATAAACAGTTTATTGAAAAAGCACACACAGTAAAAGAGTAAAACAATCCAAATAGGTAAGATAAAAAGTGTCTCAAATAACCAGAGATAAAACTCCAATGCAAAGCTTAAAGCATGAATATAAATCCAAGGACTAGGGTAAACTCATGAGGTTGGATAATCCAAAGATGAGGATTAAACATCCACTTAAGTGATCCAGGAATCAAAGAAAAATACATTAGCTTGAGTTCATGGTAAAATCCCCAAGATTAAAGCAAAACTTGACCAGGACATGACTTAAGTGAGAACCAAGACAAGAGATCCTTACTCTAATTGAAAAGTTGCTTGATCTAAGAAACCGAAAGCTGTTTTTCCCCCTTAATAAGGACAGCAATGCATGAAAGCATTCCTTTGGTCGCTTTTTCCCATCGCCTGACTTGCACCTGGAATTTTTCCCATGCAGAAACAGTCTCGCTTCCCTATTTAATCTCTCTTCTTGACTGTCATCCTGCAAAACAGTTTCGTTTGCACTCAGAGTCCTCCGTTCTCCCAACCGGGGAACTGCCATTCTGTTCCAACATCCCCTCTGTCTGAACACCTTCAGAAACATCTGGGGCCTGCACCCCCAGACCCCTCATAAACACCCTCAGGGAGGGGAGGGGGTAAAACTACCAAGATCATCTTCAGCTTGGCACTTTGATACTCTTCTGAGAATTGGGGGAATTGGAGAGACATCTATTCCTCCAAATCAATCTGCTTCAAAGTCCTTAGTCCATGCTAAAAGCTCCATAGAAAACAAAGGAGGGCTTAGAAATTGGTGTTTACTGATACACCTTGTCCAAACAAGAAAATGGGTTCAATACTATCAATTTCACTGAAATATATTAACAATGGAAATAAACTGCATATAGGAGAGGCTTGAGACCCAGCAGTTATCACCCATTTCCAAACAGAACATTACAGTTGAAGCAAACTCTGTGAAAGGACTAAACCCATCAGTACCTACAATGCTCAGTGACTTAATCTTCACCAACAGTATCATTACTCTGGGGTTCAGAGAGGCAGAAATTTATCTCTATGCAGCTATATTCAGATTTAACACACAATTACAAACATTAAGAAGTGTCTTGGTGGATCACTCCAAAGACTTATTCAGCCCAGTACTCTATTCCCTAGTGGCTAATTAGATGTGCTAATCCACACAGGTCGCTTGTTAGGACCAGGAAATGTAAAGACAATTTCAGAGGAAGGAAAGGTTAGAATGAGTTAAAGGAAAGGGATGAGGGAGCAAGAAAGAGCAAAAAGAAATGTGGAAAGAGATAAGCGTTGCTAAAGCATTGCTAAGCGCCAGGACAAGAGAGATTTCCAAGAGAGATTAGGAGAGAGATTGGGCTGAAGATGTGAGGTGGAAAAATGTGCCGGAAATTGTTTTCAGAAACACAAGGATTGTTTTCAGAAACACAACGGTGGCAAGAATTATTTTTGCAAAGTTATGGAAGCACGAACAAATTCCTTCAAAGACACAATAGATGAATAAGATCATAGAAATTAAAGATATGGACGAATTCATATTCTGGCTTAAACAAAATAACGGAGAAGGAATGAAAAGAACAGATTGGAAAATCCTAGAGGATTATTTGGAAAAGTAATATTAAATAAATATAAAATGGACAATTAAAATAGAAAAAGTGGAGGAAAAATAGATGTCATATAAGTCTCTATTAGAGAACTGTCTTAGAGCATTAGAATAAAATGGAGAAAAAGAATGGAAGAAGAATGGAAGTCACAATATTTTTTATTTCATTTTTTTCTTTCTCTTTTTCTTCCTTTTTAAAAAAAATCTGGTGGTGAATAATTTGATGATTATGTGTGCGTGATAGGGAATGTTATATGTTTGGTGCTTGATTTTATTTGTTTATGTATAACTGTATCTCTTTTTTAATTGTTTCAAAACCATTAATAAAATTATTTTTTTTAAAGAAACACAAGGATTGTTTCGGAACACAGGATTGTCTACAGAAGAGAAAAGAGGCATAGAGGCACTGAGGTGTGAGGGGGAAATTACAGGCAGACAGAGGAAAAAGTAAGTTTGACTTTGTGTGTACGAATGTGTGTTTGCATCAATTTGCTACTATAAAACCCATGATTCAGAAACAGTCGAACATGGCATTTTTCTTGATGCTTTCTTGGCTTGTCTTTATTGAAATTTTTTTATCTCAATTCCTCAATTTTAGCTCCTCGATTTCTAGTTTTTGAGAAATAAAAAGGACTAGAGATATTGGGGACACTGTGCACCAATACTCTCTCTTATATTGGAGTTAATAAAGATCCATAGGGATTAGCAATCAGTGATAGCCTCGTCCACCTCTGGAGGACTATCCAGTACCCACTGTGCCACACCATGTTAATCTGCATGAAGTTCCTCTTTACCCATTTGTTCTAAGTCAAGGAGTCCCAGATTTTGTAACATTTCCTTGAAAAATTGCTTCAGCCCCTCTAGCATTCCGATTATAATTTTTTTTTGTTATTTTCACAACTCAAGAATATCCTGTCTGCGTGTAATTAAAATTCTCCATTTGTGGTTACATCTTTCAACATTTCTTTCCCATCATGCCAACAGGCATTATAATAATACAGAAAAAATATCAAAATCTGTTCAAAATAATGATGCCCAAATCCATTGTTTTTTAGAAGGTTAAGCTACTCTTTTAAATAGAGTAATGAATGTTAAAATGAAAGCCTCCTAAAAGCAGACTGTTATACTGAATGTACTACTATACTGAATATCTACGTAGAAAGATAACATACAGCAAACATCGCAAATGAAATTTAGACAGGAAAATAAAGCATGCTAATATTTTTAGAAGAGGGTAGTCTTTGCAAGCTGACAGGGGACACACTAATGACTTTATTTTTCCTTGATTTTTAGGAGGACATATAATAAAACGCAAGTGTTTAGTACAGTACCTTCTCAGGCTTTACGTTAGATACAAAACAGGGACAGGCCACCTGCAATATTAAACAACATAATTTTGATATTATTGGTAAAAGGCTTGGGATATTTACATAGATAAAACAGATTTGAAGGAACAATCCCCAGTTTTGATAGTATTTTATCCTGAAAGTTTACTGCAAATGTATTATCTCAGAAATAGCTGATCATAGAATAATAAAGTTGGAAGACACCTCAAGGGCCATCCAGCCCAGCCATAAAGGAATACACAAACAAAGCACCCCGACTGATGGCCATGCAACCTCTGCTTAAAAACATCCACCACACGCCCAGGCAGCATATTCAATTATGGGTTTGTAGGGGAAAATATGGATGGGTGAAAAACTTATAACCCAGTTAGCTGTGCACAAATTATCAACCATTTCTTAAAGTTTTCCCGGTGCTTAAGAACTTTCTTTTTTATGGAAAAGGTGGGCAACTATGTTTTCCAGAGGTTTTTAGACTGCAACTGACATAATTCATCGTCAGTTGCTATGGTTATAGATGACAGAATCTGCAGGTCAAAGACTTCTGAAGCTCTGCAGCTGCCCAAAAAGAATGACAATCTCAAACAGGTTGCAGGAAGCAGGGTATTATCAAGTCTCACAATAGAAGGTTGTCATGCGTATTTGATTCAAATCCGCAGACTTTACGAGTTCGTATTATGAAATGGATATTCCACCTGAAGACATAAATCTGCCAATCAGTGGCAGGACGAGGAATACTTCACAGAACAGGAGTGCTTTAAGGCCCCTTCAACATAGCTGTATAAAACCAAAATTAAATTGGATTATATAGCAGTATGGACTCAGATAATCCAGTTGAAAGCAGATATTTTGGATTATCTGCTTTGATATTCTGGGTTATATAGTTATGTGGAAGTGTCCTAAAATGGTAATAAAAACGTCCATTAAGGATAGTAAATGTATAGCCCCTTTCCATATAATAAGACACTAATAATCTGTCACACAAACAATTAAATAGGCGTGTGCACCAGAAATATACAGAAAGAATTCCATAATTTGTGCATTATTACTGAACATATTAACAGAAAAAGGATTACACGAATTGCCAGGAAAGTATATTATTAATTATACCAACATTAAAATTCTGGTATTTAGTAACTTTAAATAAATTAACAGGCTGTGTCTATATGTAAGGCAAATCTTTCTGCTGAAAAATGAAATTTACTATTGTTCAAAAACGATTATTATATTTATACCCAAATTATCTCCCCAAATGGGACTCAAACCACACAAAACACTGTATAAGGAGGATACAGCAAGAAATTAGGAATAATGTGCTTCTTATTTAAAATATAGTTTTATCTCTGTCATTTTCTTTCTGGACTTTATTTCTACTATGTAACAGACAAAGACAAAAAAGAACGCACACTCACAAATGTACCTGATGCATGACTGATCCATCAAAAATAATCAGAAATATCCACCTTTTTCTAAGCAAAACCGCCTCCCTTTTTTGTGTTTTCACACACACAAACAAATCTGATGAAAACCATCATATTGGTAATAAGCAACGTAGAAAGCAGCCCTAAAAAGCTGGAGAAATATTTACAGTGGAATGAGGCAGCCTCAGCAATGCAACATATTCCTAGCATGCATATATGTGTGCTCATACAGCAGGCCCTTGTTATGCCCTGGGGTTTGATTCCAGGGTATCCCAGGGAGACCAGAGCCCTCGGATGCTCACATACCATTACATACAATGGCATGGTAAATTGACATCTCTTCAATAAAATGGCAAAAAGCAGGGATTGCTTTCTGGATTTTAAAGGTATTTTCAACTTGTGGATGGTGGATCTGTGCAAGCAGAGTCTGTAGATATGGAAGGCCGGCCATATATTTCTGAAATAATTAAATTTAGTCTGAAGGCAGTATACAGAATCAGTGGGATACATCAAGACTGGATGCAGATTTAGGGCCAAATAAGAATGATGAAGAGGTACCTAGAAAACTCTACAGAAATTCTGACCAAAATAAGTTTCTCAGAAACAATACATTGACATTTCCTGCCATAGTCCATCCAAGTACCTTCTTGGCAACAGTTCCTTCTACCAGAACACAGTTTCTCTCCGGGCACTCGCAAGTGATTTTTGCAGGCTCCACTTTCTCAGGAAACACATAAAGACACCTTTCTCCAAGTTGTCGCTCAGCATGATCAAAGCACCCCAGGCGCTTTACACTGTGAACGGAAAGGAAGAAGAGATACTATTTTAATGCTGTCTGAGGCAATTTTCTTGAATCCTTTGTGTTAGTAGCTTTAGCTGGTCTTTTGTGTACATGTCACTTGCCACTGTTTGGGAAATCACTGGATTTAAGTGGAAGTAAGACCTCCCCATTTTATGAAGTTTTAGGCTTAATTCAATAATGTAACATTTTGATGCTGCAGTGCAAAGGGAAAGCACATTTTTTATGCTGGTCATTGACCGTTAATAAATCTTGTGTGTGTATTAATAAATGTACAAACGTCAGGATAGACACATATACATTTGGATATTAAGAAACAATGTCAAAGCAAAGTTAAAAACTCAGTATTGAATAAGATAGTTAAAATGGTATTAAACATTTAGATGCTAAAATGACAATGGTAAAACTGAAATAAATATTAAAACTTTCTAAGACCGTGACAGCATCTTGCGCCGACAAGCTATTGCTGCTGCACAGAAGCTGGCAACCCTGGCAGTGACCTTGGGGTATTGGTCAGACAAGAGATAATCAATATAAAACCTTACAGATCTCCCTGGTAGACTTTCTAAAATTTGATTTATAAAATGTTTACGAAGGTCACGGTAAAAAGAGCAGTACAACAAAACGTGCTCCACAGTTTCCACTGCCTCCACCTCACAGGGACACAGAAGTTCATTGTATGGTACTTTGTTATATCTTCTCTCCAGTACAGCAGAAGGGAGTACATTGAATTTAGCCAAAGAGAACACCTTTTCTTTCAGATAAACAGATAATATAGAAAGGAGGAAGAGTGAGAAATAGGAAAAGGGGAAAATGTAATTGAGAAAAGATGTGCATGGAGTAGCTGTACAAAATATACTCGCATAATGGATTATAATGTATCTAATAATAAATTATAATGTATCATACACACACACACATTTTCTCTGCTCCTACAACTCTAACTTCTGCCTTAAAAGAGATTTGCTGTCTGCCAATTGGCCATAGGTTATTATGAATTTTCCTCATCCTCATCGGTTCATCCATTATCACTCATCAAAACATTTGCATTGAATACAGTTAATCCAGAATAGTATCAAAACAGGATGTTGGATATGAATTATACAGTACCGAGTTAAATTATCTTGGGTTATTAAGGATGGTGGTGGACTTATGCTATCTGTTCCTCCAGGACAGAAGCTTTTAGTGATCCAAGTAACTTTCAGTTCTACCACTTGCACCTAGGAAAACAAAAAAGAGGTTAAGAAAAGAAATGTAACACCTTTACAACATTTCACTGTAGTCATCTCACTTGGGTTGGGAAATAGAGAGGGATTAAGCTCACTGCGCCCCCTGGGTATGCTATGCAACAGCTACCACCAAGAATCTGAAGACCAGGGACCATTATTAAAGTCCATAGTGATTCTTGCTCTCTTTCCAATCTCATGCCTCAGTCTTACTCCAGTGCAAGTATTTGGATCTTGTGTTCTGTGCTCAAATGAAATAAGAAATATTGGTCATGTACCACCTACTGTGTAGGGTGTGAGTCCAACCATCTGCCAAGGTATCAGATTTCATGTTCAGGACCCATAAGATAATAGTTCTGAGAAGCTCAGACATCCATACAACAAAAACTGGACAAGATACTGTGATTTGAAGGTGGAGAGCTCTGTTTAATGGACGACTCAAAATTGAAATCAATCAGCTAAATAGTGAAATACAATCTTCCTTGTATCTTTTGAGCTGTTCAGATATGGAACACACCCTGGATCCCTATCCTTTCCAGGAAATTTAATTCTTGTTAATGTTGCAACTTTAAACAGAACCCAACACATCAGACCTAAATGCAATCAAATATTTTCAAAAGTAATTTAGGAAAAAACAGACACTTTGCACTGAGCAGGCAAGAAGCATGATTTACTGAGGGCTCCTTTTCAAAATGATGAACCCAGATGGAAATCACCGATTCTCTGCAACCATGAACCACCCATGAATAAAACTCTGACCACTTGAAAGGGTGGGGTATAGACCTCCAAATGATTCCTGCTAGATGCCCCTCCCAGCCCACAAACAGCCCCCAGACTCCAACATTCACAAGATGGCAACCCCGAGGTGACTTTCCTATTTTTCCTGTCATTGTAGGATTTGACAGGGGGCTCAATTAAGCACTAGGTAGGAAGAAGGCGCTGAAACAATATTGTTTCAAGCCAAAACCAAATTCCAAGCAACAGGTCACATCCTCACCCAAAGCTCCACAAAATTAGTGCTTCTATTTCAGCAACACATTTGGGTCAAAGAACCTAACACATCTAGTTTCGTGGAAAACCGCAGATGAGACAATGTTCTTACAGTACTGTCACAACGTATTGGACCATACCTCTTCTACCACCACTCTGAACTTGCTCTTCGTACTGAGAACAGGCTTCACTCCTGAAAGCCACTGCACATTCGAGAAAACTTTTGAAGGCCCAATGAGAACTTGCCCAGGATAAAATCCATATGAATCATCAAAGAAGAGGCCCTAAAAGAATAAACAGATATGGGAAGTGCAAAACAGTCTGTTACTGCTCACTCATTTCATCCTCTTGAAAAGTATTGGTACATTTCTCTCCTGCTTCCATCATGAAGGAAAATGTGTGCCAAATTGGCTGCTCCCAAAGTGTTCTTTTTTGCTATAGACAACTATAGCAGCAGTTTGAAAAGAACTGAAACAAGAACACCAGGTATGCAGAAGTACGGCTGGCACAAAAAAAATCCAGAAGTAGTGGGAAATATGTCATTCGAATTTCTAAGTGTCAAGACATGAGGTAAAGAGGGGCATCAAAAACAACAGTAACAAAAACTGTTGATTCATGCTTAACTGTTTTTAGGGACTTAGTAATAGATTAATTGACTATGACCATTTCCATAGCAATAAAGGTAGAAAAATAGTCATGAAATCTTTAGTGGCAAAAAGGACACAGATTTGATTAATATTTTAACAGAATCCAAAAGTAGTAGTTTTTGGATGCCCAGTAATGAGAGTAAGCATAGCAAAGTACATTTCTTTCTCCCATATAAATAAAAGGATGTCATTAACTTCATGGGGCAGGTGCTTCACTGAACCACTCTAGATTTGGTAATAACAAATTTTGCTCCCTGCAGAATGAATCCCCAACACTGGTTAATATTTCAGTTATGTAGGAACCCCACAAATTGGATCCATACAACATAATATAGCTCTGCAAACGGAAAACTCTTTCAGAGAAAAACGAAAACTTACTGAGTCACTGACATGTGGGCAGACATCATAGAGTTTTGCAGCATCTTCTGTGCTCATAGAACACCTAAAATCAATAATAATTATTATTGGAAATCAGAAACCAGACACAGAATAGCTTTCCTACTGCTACATATGTGGCCACACTCTTAATATTAGGGTTTAGTAGCATTAAACCATGTTGTGGAAAGATAATGGGAGTAAGCATAAAACTGTAGCCAGTGCATCAGGTCATTATTAGCCTATTTAAAGAGGCATTCAAGTTTTATCTTTTTCAAGTCAGCAGGCTACTCCAATAGGTTTTATGGGCAGCTGCATTATATAATAAACGAGGCAATTATCTAGATAGTTAAGATGGGCCCAGCAGCATTAAGAACTGCTTTACTACTCATCTATTAAGATTAGAACTGTTTATACTGACTGGCAACTATTATTTAGGTTTTCCAATGGAAGTCACGACACCTTCCATGCACAAAGAATATGCCTTATCAGTATTTTTCTACTTTAGAATGAAATCCCCCCCCCCTCAATGCTTCATGGATTAAATTCTACCAGTCTGTAAAATAACTATTCCTATTTCACACCATGAAAGTAAGGTTCTTAGAATTGAAAAGCAGGCTGATGTGTTAAAATACTGTGACTGTACAGAGAATACTGAGAATCTATGCATACTTAAGCAAAACCCAAAAGTAATATTCTGTAACCCAAGCAATATAAATACCTGGCACCATTGGAGAGCTTCAGAATGATTTGATTCTTTAGATCGTATACTTTTCCTAGCCACCAGTCATAGGCTATGCAGTCACCATACATGAATGGCTGAGAGGGAAGAAAAAAAAGTTAATGTGCTTGCTTAGTTCATTTCAACACATATTTTTTCAAAGCTCATGAAACAGTAACACACTGAATTTAAGACTTGTATTTTTAGAAGTATAAGACAACAGGAAGGTAGAGATTCGTTAATGATTTTAAATAAAATTTCAGAACACATGAGAGCTATTTAAGTAGATTGTCTCTATCCTGTCCAGTTCAACAAAAACAGTTTAAAAAGAGGGGTGTCAAAACCCACAATAATACACTTTATAATTTTAGGAGGTGAGTTTCTCTGCATATAGTTGTCATGGGTCCATCTTGAGCAAATGATTATTTTATTTATTTATTTATTTCAGGATTTTACCCTGCTCTTCTCAACCCCCATGGGGGGACTCAGAGCGGCTTACAGTAAGGCACAATTTGATGCCCACACAGTAACAATATCAGCATCGAATGCAGAACCAGTCAACAATTAAAATACATTAAAATACATTAAAATACAATTACATTAGCATCATATGCCTTCATTCCAGATTAAAACAATGTTCTGTCCATAAAAGCATTGGCCCTATTCATCCACTTTCCATTAAAATCCCATCTAAAATGCTGCCTTGTGCTGGTGTGCAAACGCCTGATCCCACAGCCAGGATTTTACTTTTTTCCTGAATGCCAGGAGGGATGAGGTGGATCGTACATCGATAGGGAGCGCATTCCACAGGCGGGGAGCCACCACCGAGAAGGCCCTCTCCCTCGCCCCCACCAGCCGCATTTGAGTAGTAGGCGGGAGCGAGAGCAGGGCCTCCCCGGATGATCTTAGATTACAAGGTGGGACGTAGCGGCTGATGCATTCGGACAAGTAAGCTGGGCCAGAACCATATAGAGCTTTAAAGGTCAAAACCAGCACTTTGAATTGAGCTCGGAATTGGACAGGCAGCCAGTGGAGCTGGCACAACAGGGGGGTGGTATGCTCCCTGTATGTAGCTCCCGTTAGTAATCTGGCTGCCGCCCGCTGGACTAATTGCAATTTCCGAACTGTCTTCAAAGGCAGCCCCACGTAGAGTGCGTTGCAGTAATCTATTCGGGATGTGACCAGAGCGTGGACGACCATAGCCAGATCAGACTTCCCAAGGTACGGGCGCAGCTGGCGCACGAGTCTTAACTGTGCAAAAGCTCCCCTGGCCACCGCCGAGACCTGGGGTTCCAGGTTATAATCCAGGTTAAGTCTAGATTATTCTAGCTAATCTCTGTGAAGAAGAGTCTTGCTCCACTTGTTAAAGCCAAAACCATCTCACTCAGGATGAAGATAGCTGTCTATTCAAAAAAGATGTTTGATGGCGATACAAGTATTGCCTTATTCATTTCAATAACACTTATTTTATGTTTTTACTTCATTATTGATTTGCAAAAATACCAACAATTCAAAATGACCTAAGAAAAATAAAAGCAAATATTTTACCAGAGACTAATATCAGAGTAGAGAAGTGAGTCAGTTAAAACACTCTCCATCCCCCTCAATCTCTGTTATGTGGCACTCTCTTTTAGACTTGCTTGGCCTCATGGAAAGTACTGCACAAATAGGGTGCCACATGGCTGAAGGACTACTCCTGAGCATCTCACAAGGTGCAGAGCTCAAATCGTCTTCCCAGAACAGAGCTATAGTCTCCTAGATTAAATAATTAGTAGGTATGTGACACATCGATTTATTAACTGATCTTTTAAATTTATTTTTCAAGCTCTTTTTAGTATTTCTGCTGCATAAAGGTAAGTAGTTTAACAATTCTCACCCAGATATTCTGAAGATCTTTGCTGTTAACAGGATAAAGAATACAGTTGGTTCCCACCAGTTTTACTGCACACTCTATGTTTACATCGATAACAGTACCACATTGACTGTCCTGCAAAGGAAAACAAAATGTTTTTTCAGACTGTAGCATATTCCCAGGTTGTGCAGAAATAAAACCTGACAATTCAAAAAAAATCTTATCCTTTCTTGTTTATTTACACAAGAATCAAAGTAATCAGTTTGCTAATATGGTGGAGGTAATAAACATGGCAAAGTAATGTTGATATTGTACTAACAAAATAATGTTTACAATGTAAACAAACCAGAGTGCTACCTTGGAGGACCTAGAGATTTCTAGAGAGCATTTCTAAGTTCCCAACCAATGTGCCGTGGCGCACTAGTGTGCCGTGAGCGATCATCAGGTGTGCCGTGGGAAATTGGAACCTCCAATACCCTTTCTTGCCCCTCCTGCCGAACACTTTTTCTTCTCCACTCGGGCTCCCTTCTTCCCAGCCTCGCTCTGCTTGCTTTGCCCACGCTGCCGGTTCTGCGGGAGGGGGGAGGGAGGAAGACGTGACCAGTGCGGGCGCTACTGCGCAGACTCGCCCCACAACTTCCTCCCTCCCCTCCACAGTGCTCTCTGGATATAGGTGAACTACAACTCCAAAACTCAAGGTCAATGCCCACCAAACTCTTATAGTATTTTCTCTTGGTTATGGTAGTTCTGTGTGGGAAGTTTGATTCCATTCCATCATTGGTGGAGTTCAGAATGCTCTTTGATTGCGGTTGAACTATAATTCCCAGCTGTTGAGCAAGACCTTCATGTGTGTCTTTCTGCCATTCCTGCCAGGATATCTATGTTGTGTTCATCGAAACATGCCCATATATTAACTATATGTATTACTGTGTTAGAGTATCATTTTGTGTCATTTTGGTTGGTGGTGTGCCCTAGGATTTTGTAAATGTAAAGAATGTGCCGCGGCTCAAAAAAGGTTGAAAAACACTGCCTTAGTGTGATTCTATAGTCAACTTCCAGCAAAAACTTCTCTTGACGTGCTCTCCCAAATTAAAAATTTGCATTTTTAAAATGTGTGGCTTTTCCGTTTTCCAAATTGAAGGGCCTATGACAACAACGTTACATGTGTGTAGTGAGAACTTGTTTTCTGAACAATTGAAAATATGCTTTGGAAAATACCAATAGCCAGTCAGTAAAACAAGTAACAATTTTGAAAAATAATATCTTATACCTTATTTAGTATAAGTCACTTTGTATTCACCGATATTTAGTAATGCTTCTTGTATGTTTGTGTTGATCGGTTCAATGAGGAAGGGGATGTGAATCCAGATGCATCATTAACTCTAAACTGACGGCTGCTCCAAAAACACTTTTACTTATTAATGACTATAGTCCATAGCTCTTCCCATATATCAAGATCTATAAATGGACAAAGATGTATTGGGACTATGTACTGGCACTATGTGATAAATGAATCCTTTCAAAAAGACCAAGGCTATCATCAGGGATTTCTAACTATACGTTTATTATAATACCAAAGGCAGTCTGAATACCCGAGAAGCTATTTCCTTGGAAGCTTTTAAACAGAGGCTGGATGGCTTTATGACAGGGGTGCTTTGATTGTGCTTTTCCTGCATGGCAGGAGGTTGGACTAGATGGCCGATGTGTTCTCTTTCAACTCTATAATTCTATTATTTGACTATCTGTTAGGGAACATGAGTGGGAGGATGCTGCCAACTTTATATCTTGTTCACAGGCATCCCATAGTCATCTGGCTAACCATTGTGGGTCAAGAATCCTGGAATTCATAGTCTGTTACTTTGATCCAGCAGGCTCTTCTTACATTGACTTCTCCACATTATGGGGTCTTTTTCATCAAACAGATTAATGAGATCTCACTGTTAAATAGATATGACTTTTTCAGACTGTACAGAAGGTTCAGACCAACTTGGAGGTAAGAACCTTCATTGTTTAATGTAGATTAATATAATGTTGGACTTGATATTAATTTGGGGTGGGAAACAAAATGCTTCGAGTTTCCTGGGAGTGGGTAAATTCCTAATGTATGCTGTTTTGGCCTACAGCAAACCTGTCATGGGGTTTTCTTGGCAAGACTTGTTCAAGTTGAGTTGCATTTGCCTTCCTCTGCAGCCGAGAGTATGTGACTTGCCCAAGGTCATCCAGTGGGTCTCCATGGCTGAATGGAGGTTCAAATCGTGATCTCCAGAGGTCAGACCTTAAAAGCATGTTGTAAAATGGTTGTACATAAGACAGTAACAATTTAGGAGAGCTCAAGCTGCCTGATAATACAATTTTTTTCCTTTCTTTTCTCACTATTCAAAAGGTCTCTTTTTCCTTAAAAATTATATTAAAGTCAATCATGATCTTTGAGGGAGAAAGCATTATCCACATAATGAACTCCTAATAAATCTGTTTCATGTAATAATTCCAGCTTGAGAATTATGGCAGTCTGTCTCCCTCCTCACTACCCAATTATTGTTTTTTTGTTTTTGTTTTTTTTTTAAAAAAGAATATAGACTAATGGATACACACAAAAAGGTCATCTACTACTTATTCCCAATATGGAATATTCTGTGGCCACTAAAAACATGAATGAAAGTATACAGCCAATTGTGTAGCCTGCAGCATTATAATGAATTATTATAAAAACCCCAGCACCCCAGAAGTCAGATGCAAGCACAAGGGAATAAAATATAGTGCCTTCTAGCCCATTGTTAGAAGTCATTTTTAGAAAAGAATTAGATTAGAATTTTTTTATAAAATCAAAATATTATTGTGGGGGGAGAGTAAGGATATTGAGTTTGGTGGATCTGAAAAGTGATTAAGTATAAATTAATACACTTCAATAATATAGTAGGAACCTTATAGGCACAGCATCTCCATCAGGGGCATACTGTACTGTTAATACAATACTGTATTAAACCAGCCATTAACACTGGCTAGTGTTTGGTACTGTTCATGCAAGACAACTAAAAGTGTAACTGAACTATGGTTGTCTTTTTTATAATTTCTAACTGTTCTCTCTCCCCAGTCCAATACTGAATTGCTTCAGTTTTTTATTTAGATTGATAGACTTTTGCCTCCAGACTCAGGATTTCATGCTCACATTGCCATGGGAAAAGCATTCAATGAATTCAAACCAAGTCTACCAGCTAGGCACAAACAGAAACTGTAGTGAAATCTACCTTTCTGTTTTAAAGCTGAATTTCATTTCCAGAACTGAATAATAGTGCAAACTACTCTATACATAAATCAACATTTGAGCCAGAGAGTCATTTGTAAAGAGCAATACATCTCCAATGCTGACACTGCCTTTCTGGCCAACATGCTCAACACACAAGTTGAATTTTAATGTGGCTGGCTTGAACTGCCATTTTTGCATGAGCTGTATTAAGACACAATATAGGTTTTATGCTGTAAATTACTGCGTACAACATATATTTTGTAACATTTATATTTCACAATATATTTTACTATACAATGTGATCACTTCCAGAATGGAATTCCTTCTTTTTTGAAAATTCAAACAAAGTAAAATTAACTATTTCTGAAAATACATTGATTTCTTTCCTTTACACACACACACATATATATATATATATATGAAAGAAGCACTTACTCGTGAGCCCATGTGCCTGACAACATCACGCGGCACCACTGACCGGTCCTCAAGTTTCAGCTGCAAAGGAAAACATGAGAAGGTAATTGGGATTCACCCCAGTTACATCTTCAAAGGCAAGTAATATTAACGACGGATATGACCCATTAATATTATTACTTTTTCTGTACTCACATATTCCCATTCATTCCTACCATCATGGTTTGATTTGTTTGATAAAATACTTGTAACCTGCTCTTTTATCAGCACAGCTCAGGGTGGAGTAGCCTACAATCAATGAAATCTACATGAACTTCCCTTAGACCAGTGGTTCTCAACCTTCCTAATGCCGTGACCCCTAAATCCAGTTCCTTATGTTGTGGTGACCCCCAACCATAAAATTATTTTCGTTGCTACTTATTTTATTACTAATTATTTTATTTAATTATTTAATATTAAATTCCATTATTTATCAAGTGTGCTGCTATGGCTGAGTTCTCTGGCTGAATCAGTCTGCAGTGCCTTTCATGTTCCTTGATTCATGATTTGGGGAATGCTGCTTTTGGCAATCCCTGTGTAGAATTGTCACCAGCTGCATGGTATACAATAGACTCCCGCAGAGGTCCTGCAGGACAAATCTACATAGGGACCGCCAAGCTGTGGGCAAATCTACATAGGGATGGACCGCCAAACACAGCACCCAAACATGAATCAAGGAACATGAAAAGCACAACAGACTAATTCAACCAGAGTACTCAGCCATAGCAGAGAACTTGATGAACCAACCTGGACACAGAATATTATTTGAGCATACAGAAATGCTTGGCCACTCTAACAACCACCATGTCAGACTACACAGAGAAGCCACATGAAGCACATGGGAATTTTCAACAGAAAGGAGGAAATCATGAACATGAACAAAATCTGGCTACCAGTATTAAAAACTCTAAAATCAGGACAGTGAGGGGGGAAAACACTCTGAAAACAGGGGAATCCAGGCATGAAACAATCAAGGCCAGCTAACATCTCCCCCAGGCAGGAGTCTGCCAGGTTTTGAAGCTGCAAAGCTTTGCAATGCTAATCAAGGGGATTAATTCCAATTTGCTTCCAACAGACAAGAGTTTTCCCCACCCTGGACACCATTCCACAGATATATAAACCTCCCTTGCCTAGTTTCCAACAGATCCCAAGAATCTCTGAGGATGCCGGCCATAAGTGCAGTCAGGAGAGAATGCTTCTGGAACATGGCCAGACAGCCTGGAAAACTCACAGCAGCCCAGTCATATAAATATCTGATATATATGGTGTATTTAAATTGTTACAAATTGAATATAATTAAAGCATAGTGATAAATCACAAAAATGATACTTAGGCCCTCCAGGTGTCTGGACTTCAACTCCCATAACTCCTAACAGCCGGTAGGCAGTTAGGAATTGTGGGAGTTGAAGTCCAAACCACCTGGAAGGTCCAAGTTTGCCCAGGCCTGGGCTAAGGTCACCTGGAGTGGCACCCCTTCCTCTTTCAACTCTGGGGCGCCACAGAGGCAGCAGCGCCAGGCGGCTTCCCTCCCCTTCCTCATGCCTTCCTTCCTCCCAAAAACAAAAGCAGAGCACGAAGGAGGAAGAGGAGGAGGAGGAGGAGGAGGGGACAGCAAAAGCAGCCTCTCTTCCCCTCCCCCCTTCCCCAACGCATGGGTAGCTGGCTGCAGAGTACACACAGGGGCTGCAACCTGATTTAGGCAGCCTGGGGAGGGGAGGACGGGCGGAAAGATGTAAGCAAGGAAGGAAAAAAAGGAAGGAAGCAAGGAGAAGAAAGGGGGAGAAGAAAGGGAAGGGATTGAACGGGGGAAGGAAGGAAATCCTGCGCCCTGGGGGAAACAAAAAGGGGCATTTGTCATCGGGGGCACATTGGTAAGGAAGGGGAAAACTCAGAGCAACCCAGCCAGGTCTCTGCCCCCGCCAGAGGGTTTCAGGGAAAGGGGAGCAGAGAGGAAGTCAAAAGGACTGGAAAGGACAGGGCATCAGCACCTTCCTTCTCTCTCCCTCCTCCTCCTCCTGGGGAGACCCTGCATGCGGCTCCAGTCCCCACGGCCTGCGGGGAGGAAGGAGCAATGGGCCCTTCACTCCTCTCTCCCATACACACACACACACAGCCTTTTCGCGCCGGTTTCCCCCCCCCCCCCCGTGCTCTGCCTGCCTTGCAGCCTGCAGGGAAGACAGGGAGGAGGGCCGCGAAGGGGGGCTCCTTCGCTACCTCCCTCCCTCTGCACGTAAAGGCCACCTAGCCTGACCTTCTGCCCACGCAAGCCTTCGCCTCCCATGCGCCCTTGCCGGTCGGCGGGAGCGCGGGGAGCGGCGCAAGGCCTTGCGCAAAGGAGCCCTGCTGAGCTGGCCAGGGGGCGAGGAGGGCCTTTGCTTCTCAGCTCCTCTTCCTCCTCCTGACTCCCTGCAGCTCTGTGGGAACAGGAGGAGGAGGAGCGGACCTGGACTGCCTGGCTGTTTCCCCGGCACAGGGGCCGGCAGCCATTGAGAGCAGGCTGAAGGGGCGGGGCCAACTCAGGCACCTTCGTGACCCCCCGAAAATGGCTCCGCGACCCCCCTGGGGGTCGCGACCCCCAGGTTGAGAACCACTGCCTTAGACTGTAGAATGTGTTGTCAGAAAAGATTTAACAGCTAAATATGCTGTCTTAATTTTTTTTAAAGCATCAGATACTTATCTGTTCTGGTCTACTCAGTTGATTTTGAACTATGAGTTTTAAATTGATATTTTAAAGTTTATAATGCCGAATGGTGTTAGGATTTTGATAGACTGAGAGTTTCTAATAGTTCACTTGGTCTTTCCAAAGTACTTTACTGTCAAGACTCAGAGACATTCATAACTCTATTGTCAGAACTGGAAAACCCTTCTGGAATTACCCTTATAAAGGTACTGAGCCAGTTGCTCCTGGAGTAATAAATCACCACTGCAATGCACCCTTTGTACCTCTGTAGGGAAAAGCTTCTATTTCCCACAGAGTAATAACATTTTATTGTTTATGTTTTTTAATCTATATGTTTTAAATTGTTGTATGGATTTTTAGTTATATCCGCCCCAGACACTTCGGTTGTCTGGGGGTTGGCTAATCCACTCAAAACAACAATGGTGTTTGGTTGTTCTAGGTCGGCTAATCCAGCCAGCCAGAACCCAATTGGCAATCATCACCTAGAAGACCTTCTCATCGGCTGCCCCAACACTGTGGAATGACCTACCGGAAGAGCTCCAAAATTGTGTCTGAATTTAAGACACAAATGAAGACCTATCTCTTCTGTCAGGTCTACCCAGTCAATTCCAAAATTGCAAGATTTAATCTGAATTTTTACCGGTAAATTTTAAGCTGCATTATACCGGTGTATTTGTTATATGTATTTTCATAGTACTTTTGTTTTACTTCACTGTTTTACCTATGTTGTACCCTGCCTCAAGCCACAAGAAGAGGCTGGCAATAAATCAATCAATCAATCAATCATCATCATCAATATTTACCCTAGGGAGAGATGGATAAGAAATAAAATAAGAACAACAATCCAAGTAATTAAAAATAATATATAAACTGAAAGAGAATTGTATGAATATTTTTACAGAGTATCTCTCATCCGGATAGTGAATACATTTTGTCCTGCTTCCCTTTAGTAAATCAATTTAACAATATACTCTCAAACCATTTCTCATCTCTTTAGAACTCAAAGAGCCTACAAGTGGAAATGCAAGATATCCCTTTATCATATTCGATATCAGTGTCTTTACATATAAGCTATTCTGATTAATGACCAACAACAACCATGGATTATCAGGGTAGAAATTGTTCCTGCATCCTTTCAGACTGAAGGTATATCAAATCATCAAACACTGTGGATCACAGAACTAGGAGCAACTGCCAGGGATACTACAAAGTGGGAGGGGTTATCTGCAATTGGCAGCACGAAGTGAGCAGGCGAAGAGAAGCATTCAGAGACTCCTGCCTATTAATGCGAACACACTTGCTTGATTAGATATGCAAAGCCTGTGCTCCCAGGAGGTTTCTGGAACAATGCCATCACTGTACTCTATTGTGTCAGATCTAAAGCAAAAATGTGCCAAAGCACTCCAGGACATACAAAATTATGGGAGGCAGGTGATTTAAATAATAATGATCTGTCAAACCAATAAAAAAGATATATCCAAAATTGAAGAAGACTACAAATGCAACTTTACTGGCAGTTAAACTAAGTTTCCCAATATTGTGTCATATCAGTGCTGTGACAGTATGAACTCATTACCCATATCCCCCCTGCTCTTCATGAAAATCAGTAACTATCATATGCTCCTATGTTTTATATAAACAAGCTCTGCTGAATATTTGCATAAATCTGAAATTATAATTCTAAAACACAAAAATGTGCACACCTCATGCACGTGATTACTCCTGGCACATGTCCCCTCCTTTCCACGAGACTCGTGCTCTGTCTAAGACAGAAAGATAGGGTTGCTTCTCTCCCAATGCTCTTATACATCTCCTTTTCACTTGGCTAAAAATCTATAATTAGAAAGGCTCCTTTCTCACATTGGCAGAGCAAGACCTGTCTACAATATTTTCTCAGTTGGTCTAACAACCACAACAACAGAAAAAGGGTATTGTTTAGCATGAGAGAGAAATAGCTATCTTGTTGCATTCAATAGCTTTCTCAAGTCTTCTTAGCAGTGCAGAAATAAACAGCTGCCTGCTCGTTCATTTGTTTAAAAAACTATACAGCACCCTTCCAACATCTCAGAACATACTAGCATTTTAATATTACACAATGAAGCTTTGCTAAAGGAAGAGAACAGGGCATCTTCTAATTTGAGGATGATCAAAATCTGCATTTTACTTCATGCACTTTGATTTTTAAATCAAATACTCCATATCCAAAATATGTTTGTGTGTATAAAATCAAGTGTAATTCACTCAAATGCCCAGTTCCAGAAAACATAAGGGAAAATAAAAGTGAACTGAAATAAGCCTTTTTTAAAAACTCCACCACTTCTTTTAGTGTGATTATTTTCTGACCCCAATAGTCTAGTGTCTCCCTTCTGCACTGAAGCAATGTCAGTTTCCTTGAAAGAGGGCTACTGTACTGTCTCAGCAAATAAAAATTGCTTTGCAAGGTGTCTGATCTTATACTAGATCTGAGTATGATCTAAGTATTTTAAAATACTTCTGTAAGCTGCTCTGAGAACCAGCCAGATAATTAAGCAATATTACTCTATCTCTATGTACTCATGTAAAAACCTAGACTTTTTAGTCATCATTGGTGCTTTCTGCTCTCTCCAGAATTACCCTCGACTTATCCACGGGTCATATTATATAAACTCGCCCCAAAACCTGTTCTTGAGTTATACATGAAGTTAACTTCTACATGAGTATTTTAAACAATAACTAACTAAACTAACTGGAAAAGTACGGCTTCTTTCATGTTGCCATCAGACAGGCTTGATAGGATTTAGCATGAGCTTTTCCACATGGTTGCCACTACCCTCCATTCATTAAGTTGGAAAACTAAAGGGATGTTACAGTTCTGATCAACAGAAGGGGATCGTTATGTGTCCACACAGAGTAATGTGTTTCAGAAAAAAAGTATTAATACTTTTGCTGCACCAAAGCCCAGGCTCACTAACAGTTTTCTTCTCTATTTGTGATGGCACGTTTAAAAACATTATTCATAATTTATTTAGCAGAGGCAAGGCATCAAAGTCATCATGGAAACAATTATCAGAGTAAAAATAAGGTAGGCAATAGCCCACTGAGCAAAATCTGTGCTGTTTTAAAATAAGAGCATCAAAAAGTATGCTGCTCATGAAATTGATGAATGGATGTACATACCCAGAAGTGCTTTACCACCACTGTATGGCTCCCTCTTCCTTTAAGCCCTGCTGTCTGCTTTCTAGTTTTCATACATTTATTGACCAACTGCTTCTCACATTGAAGTCACCAGCTCATCTGTTGTCTAGGCTGATTGCTGTTTCAAATAACCTGACCTGAGATCAATGAAAACCAACTCCTTTACAGATAGCTAAGAATCCGAACATGGGGATTGGAAATTGAAAGTCAGTGAGTTTGTAAACAAATACAGTAGGCTTCAAATTTGCAGATTTAATTGTTCACTGATCTGAATAACGTGTCCTGTCTAAAAATCTAAGTCCTCCAGCACAATTCTATGGTCCATTGAAATGTGCTAGAAGTCTTAGAGATTCCTGGAAAGGTGCTCTCTTTTGTACAAAAACAGTGTTTTTTAATTGATGGGTTTCCGGTTTTGCACATACCCTGCACCTCTAGCCTGTGACAAATTGGAGGCCGTTTTCAGCATTAAAATGTCCTGAAAAACTAGGCTTATACTTGAGTATATTCAGTATTTGCTTCACAACCTTTCAAAAGACGATTGTTATGCATTTGACCTATGAAGATGGCTGTAAAAGTGGTATTTACTTTTCTATTCTTCAAATAAAGTCATTTGAAGAAATTTAATCAAGTTTTATCCTATCTAGTTAAGTTTGCATAATTGTGTTTTTTAAACTATGATAGATCAAATTATGTGTTGGCAACTGTAATGCATCGGATAAGTAATCATACATATGTTAATATGAATGACAACTGAGTCTTATTTTAAAGCTGTATATCCCAGTTGAGCAATTCACAGAAAACTGTTTTCTATCCTGACTAATTTAAATTGTTACTACATTATCATTAGGTGGCACTGTTGCCTATCAGAAATTCATTCACTGGATTCTTAACAATCAACCAACATCCAAGGACTAGAACACTGGGTTTCTCTCTGAAGAGTTTCAATGATAAATGGATTTTTTAAAAAATAGAGTGGCATTGATTGAACCAAACAGGCCAAATAAAAAGAGATGAATTAAACCATCTTATGCCCCAAAGAAAACTGGTCCACTTAAAATTTTTATGGACACAGTAAGGTAAATTAAAGTGGGTAAAAAGATGTCATCAAAAAGGTCAGCTATAGAAGAACTAATTATTCTTCAGTATTAAGACACACCATTTAGTACTAGAATAGCAATGATCCATGACACTGTGTTTTTTAAGTTACGTCAGGCACTGTAAAAGCTAGACAGAGAAGAACATTGATATAAAGAAAATTAACTCATTTCAATTGTGTTGTTTGAGGTGATTTCTATGGGCTGCCAAGACAATCAATAATAGGGCCTAAAGAAAAAAAAGTCTGAACTCTGTCTAATCAACAAAATGATCAAATTAAGGCTATCATACTTTGGCCACATCCTGCAATTGTGTAATTAATTAGAAGAGATGATAATGCTTGGTGAATTGGGAAAAAATAGAAAAAGGGGAAGACTGCATTCAAAGCACAGAAACCCAGTTTGTAGTACCTTTACGGCCAAATTGATGGCAATAAACAGCAGCAATAATCATAGTGAAAATAGTCTTGTTGCGGAATTTTGTATTTCAGAAATACATAATTTCTGAAATTTCATGATTCTAAGATCAGTTTTGTAGGTTGTTCAGAAACTAAACGTGAAGGCCCAAATCCATATGGTGAGTTCTAAAAATGTTACAGTGAGGAGAACTATCAGTTGCTGCAGGGAGACACATACAGCAAAACTTCCATTAAATTCAGGAGCACCAGCCCAAACATTCTACATTTAAAGCAGTCATCCTCAAAACGCAGCCCTCCAGCTGTTTTGGCCTCCAACTCCCAGAATTCCAGAGCACTGAACAGGCTGGCTAGGGCTTCTGGGAGTTGGAGGCCCAAACAGCTGGAGGACCGCAGTTTGAGGATGCCCGATTTAGAGGTTTGGAACATTTAGTATAGAACCCTATTAGTTATAGCCGCCAATTTAGCAAACATGATGTACTCCTAAACATACTAATATAGAATATATGGGGGAACATGATGTCTATGTTTAGACAGTGAAGATTCAAGTAGGGCTATGTTGTTGGAATAGAAAAGATTAATCCTCTTCTTGCATTTAGCATACATCAGTATTAGATCATGTAATGTCAAAGCGTAGAAGACTTTTTTTGTCAAGATTGTTTCACAATGTGAAGTAAAAGTAACATGAAAATAGACAACAACACAGTAAAAGTGAACGGAACCACATACAAAAGTGATTCCAAAATAGAAACTAGTACAGTGTCTTGGAAGTCTCCCATTCATACTATTGTTAACTACTGCCAATTTGATGACTTATGTTTGCCCTGTGAATAAGTCTCACCCTGCTAACAGCCCTGCTCATTCATAGGTTTGTCGTCAATCAATGTCAACAATTAACACCAAATAGATGCAATAATCTAGAACTTATGGCTTCAATAGAAGGAATAAGTATAAAAGAGAGATGTAAAAGATGATGCTATTTCTTAAATCATGACAACACATTTTGTTAGGGAAATATCTGTAAGAACTGCTTAAATGGATGTCAGAAGAAAAGCAAGGGGAACAATACATACTCTTAATATAGGCAAAGCAGTCAAAAGAATTTCAAAAAACATATGTGCACACATATACTTCATAAAAATAATATATGCAATACAGAAATTAAGAAATCATGTAATAAGTAAATCTCTCTCTCTCTCTCTCTAGATAGATAGATAGATAGATAGATATAGGAAAATGACTTGTAAGGATTTAAAAGAAATGTCTCCCAGGGAACTGATAATTTCTATAGTAGAAGCCAAGGTAGTATATGTTTCTTTTCTCCTGGGTGTATAAAAATCATTCTAATAATAACATCTTGATGACAATGAAGGAGCTAAGGTAATATGCAAAACCTTGATGAATGAATTCTAGGTCTACATGAATTCTCGATGACTGAATTCTAGGTCTACAAATAATCCCAGAGGAGAATGAAAGGAACAGTCCTTAATATCCAACCCACTTTCTATCTCAATATAGTTTTGTAATCCTGTTCTCCAACACCCAAAAAATCTGATCCTTAAAAATAATATTCTATGGTTATAGTCTTTGGCATTCAGTTCTAATTTCACTACATCAGCAGAGAAAGGCAAACCCACTAATATCATTGCTGGTACTAAAGATGCTGCTACTAATGAAGCTGCTGTATTTATATAACTGTTTCCAGAGTTAGATCCACAACCCTCAGCCGATGAAATACTGGTATTGACAGTACCAGCTGCCATTGCCTTGGTGGTGGACAGTTCTACCTACAGAATCAGGACTAAAATTGATACCCACAAAGAGATTATAACAGATCTATAGTTAAATGTATACTTCAGGTAGAGTGACCTCACTAAGACAGTACCCAGGGGCTACCAGTCAAAAGAAGATTAAAGCCTGGGTAACCTGAACAATTCTGACTGACCAATCACAAGGACATCCCAGCTCTTTGTAGACTTTCAGATTCTTATGTGAACTTAATTGGAAAAAGCTAGACCTGCTACTAAGTTCCACTATGGCCCTGAGAAAACTAAAACAAATACAACTGCAGGTGCAGGCAATAAGACCTGATCTTTAAGCGGTCATAAAAATAGAAACTGTCAGAAACATAGGAAGAAAGTGGCTTTTAGGGCAGGCTGCCTCCTATGTCTTTTTCAGCTCTAGAATGAGGTAGAATAATGAAGCTTTGCATAGATGTAGATGCCACTCCTATATGTTAGACAATCTATAGAGTACTAATACACAATGGATAGCATTCTGCTAGTTAGTCCCAATGACAATAGATCCATTCAATCAATTTTTGAATAGTGGCTCCACGTGTAGGTAAACTTAACAGATTCAGTGAGTTTATTCTCATCAGAACTAAAAAGAGAATCTAGGTCATTATGTGTCTGAATACAACAGAATGGTTCAGCAAATAAAACTCACCCATTTTGTGTTAAAACACATGATATGTGACTCATTTATAGAGGAGATATTTCTGCAACCATGTAGGCTGTCATATGACAGAATATTACTGTCAACTGAAGAACATTCAGCAGCCAAAAAAAAAAAACAAGTAGCAAAGAACTGGAAAATGTCTACTTTATGGAATCCTGATTTTGATTTATCAGCTGTGGTCTTTAAAAATAACTATAAGACTAATATATGAAGTCCAAACATTGATGCTGACAGTAGATTCAAAGGTTTTGATCCAAAATCTCTTGCCTAATTATTAATTAGTTTTCTGGGCTGGGTACAAGGAAGGTTTATCAAGTACCTGCTATGGAAAAGCTCTTTCTAGTCTTCAATTTACAGAATATTCCTAAACATCTTACTCTGAAATAAATGCTTTCTAGGTTCAAAGGAACACAATCTGTAACACATGTGTGAGGGTTGCAACCTAGTATGATGCTCCCTCTGCATTGAAAGCCCTGGACATCCACACATGTAGCAAGTGACAAAAGTGTGTCAATCCCCTGTTCAATAGAGTTCAATGTTGCAACATACCACCATAGACCACATACACCTGAACACTGGTCTCTCTTATTCAAATACACATGACAAAGACAAAAGGTGCAAGGCCTGACATTGAGTGTTATTTTTGTCTGTGGGAGTGTCTGTATGAAAAATATCATTCACAGTGTAGTTATTCCTTAATTGCAAAAGATGCACAAGAACTTATCCATAGACAAATCATAATAATGATGCCAAGAGTCTAATTTATTTCAAAAATTGTAGTTTTTGTACAAAAGTACACAATTGAGAGAACCACTACTGGGGATGCTTAAATTAGGCGAGATACTTCCCATAATTCTGGGGTATGCAACTGTGACCACAAATGTTTTCATACCCTAAAGCAGTGTTTTTCAACCTTTTTTGAGCCACAGCACATTTTTTACATTTACAAAATCCTGGGGCACACCACCAACCAAAATGACACAAAATGACACTCTAACACAGTAATACATATGGTCAATATGTTTTTAAATGTATTTATACACTCAGTGTGAAATCTGGGCCTGTTTCGATGAACACAACATAGATATCCTGGCAGGAATGGCAGAAAGACACACACGAAGGTCTTGCTCAACAACTGTCAGTCATGGGAAAACTTCGGCCCTCTCGGTGCTTTGGACTTCAACTCCCACCATTCCTAACAGCCTGAGGCCCTTTCCTGCTTAAGTGGCTGAGGGGGGGAAAGGAAAAGGGCCTGAGGCTGCTAGGCATGGTGGGAGTTGGAGTTCAAAACACTTGGAAGGTCCAAGTTTGCCCATGCCAGCTTTCGATTCCATCACCACATCTATCTTCAGCCTCTGGCGGTTTGAATATATGTGATTATCTACGTGATTTTCTACCTTGTCGCTATGATTATGGTGCTGCTTCTTTAAATTGTCCGCAAACTGACTGAGTTATTGTGTGGATCCCGGAACTGACATTGCATAACATCGTGAGGATACACTTTGTTTTTTGCACTCACTTCCGTGATTTCATCAAATATCGCGAGTTTTCTGTAGAGGAGCGCTCCGTGAACTCGCTACTTCCTGGTTCGCAACTCCTCCACTCTCTGTGGCGACCACGCCGAACTACCTTATGTAAGACTTTTTATTTTCTCCAGCAGGATTGGGTACTTTGAATGTGTTTTTTTGTGTATGATTAATTGTGCATTTGGTACTGTGACGTAGCGGCGCTCCTTTAATAAGTAAGGGTATTGTAGGTTCCAATTTCCCACGGCACACCTGATGATCGCTCACGGCACACTGGTTGGGAAACACTGCCCTAAAGTTTTAAAATAAAAACTCCTAAAATTGTTACATTTTGTGAATAATTTCTGATAAATTTACAATTCCTCTTCAAAGAGTGTGTAATCTGTGTTTTAGCAGTCAGAACTACAATGTTTACTCATAAGAACAGCTCTTATCTTAAATAATGCTACTTTTTACTAGGCATGGACATCATTTTTGTTTGTCCTTGTAAGTCGTTTCAAATTTGTACTTCCGAATTGATATCCAATATGTGCGCCAAAATTTAAGAGTCAAAACTTACTCCACACTCCTTCGTATGAGTTTTGTAAATCTCGGAAGGCTTACAAAGTCAGTTTCCTATTCAGTGCAAAGAAGCCAAGCCAAGCCAAGCCAAAAAGGCTGCCTTAGTGCCTCTGTAAATTAATGGCCTCTTGTGATTATAAGAGGCTGGAAAAAAGAGGGAGAAAAATATTTTTGGTGGGAAAAGCACAGAATTCTGGGAAATGTAGTTTGGGAAGGTGAAGAACCCTATGTCAAAAAATTCAAAAAAATCCTGCCCTAAACTACATTTTCCAGAATGCAGTGCTCAGCACCAGAGAAATTTACACCTCCGTAGCCAGCCAGCATTCCAATAAATTTAATATTATACATTATGATTTTTTACTGGGTTATAAATGTCACTTCCTAATTGTTTCTATATATTTTTTTAAAATGATAAAGGTTTATTTAACTGCAAAAACTTTGTACTTGTACGAGGAACATTGTGTTATAGCACATTTTGCTATAACACCAATTTAGCATAGTCATTCATCCATTTAACAATGTTTTTGTTGCTAAAACAAAATTTCTGGAGTAGAACCACTACTTTCAAAGTAAGGAGTATACAATTAAACAGGAAATAACCCTTTCAAAGTAGGAACGCATTTTCTTTATTATTAAAAATATTGTTATAAAAATTCCACAAACACCTGTGGATAAGTGAAACTTTCTGAAATTTGGTGGGCTAAGTGTGGTATATGTGTTCTATTATTGTAGTGAGTTTCACCCCAATTGCCATAAAAAAGAGGGAGAAAGAAGCCCCCGAAGTTTTCTTAATTATAGTAGTTATGTGCAATTACTATAATGAAACAGTAATGAAATTTCGTTATAGTAATGAATTTTTCTTTAGAAACACTTCAGAAACAAAGTGCCAGTGCGCCCCCCCCCATTTTATAATAACTTTTGAAAAAAATATTGATCATGCCTACTATTACCATTTGTAAAAAGAAAGAAACCAAACATAGGCAAAAGAAAAAAAGAACACTTTTGAGTCAACAAAAAATTAGCGCTTTTTAAAGGAGACTAGTCTGCACTTCAAAGAGTACAAAAGAATTCAAGGTTTGCTATCAAGAAAAGTATATAGGGAATCCACAAGTAATATAGAATCAAAGTCTCACTTCTCAGTCATGAGTGGGCAATATCCCAAAAACACAAGATATGTGTGATCTTGGAAGCTAAGCAGTGCTAGCTAGCTCTGTTAGCACTTAGATGGGAGACCAAGAAACACAAAATGATGTAGGCTCTATTTCAAAGGAAAGAACTGGAAAAATCGTGTCCTTGTCTAAAAAAACCCTATGAATATCCTGAGGTTGCCATCATTTTAGAGGAAACTTGAAGGTGCATGAGCACGCACACCAAAACGCTGTATGTATAGGAAAACTTTCTGGAAGAAATGTCAGAATTATTCTCAGTATAAACAGATTTTTAAAAAACAAATAACAGTAAAATAAACTGTATGATTTTTAATCAACTCGGTGACATTTATTTATTTATTTGTTCGGTCTTATATTCCGCCCTTCCCGGCCGGCTCGGGGCAGTTCACATACATATTAAAAACACAATAAAACAATAATACATCATAAAACAGCAAGATAAAAGTTGCAAAATAGTGCAACGACAGTGGTAGCAGACAGTTTCGGTGTTCAGGGGCTTCAGTTAAGGGCAATCCCCCAACTCCCGTCGCGGCTAAACGGTGGGTCAATAGCACATGGTCTACCGCAGTGCTGTCCAACTTCTTCCGGCCCAAGGGCCGGAAGAAGTGTCACTGATCACCTGGGGGGCCGCAGGTGATCAGTGAGCAGGGGCGGGGCCGATAGCGGGGCGGGGCGGGGCGGGGCCAGCTGACTTCCTCCTCCTTCGCCTCTCCTCCCCCCTGGTGGGCCGCGCCGCAGTGCGGGGAAGGAGGAGGGGCGAAGGAGGAGGAGCCAGCTGTCTTCCTCCTGCCTGTATCGTCCCCTCCGTCCCTCTCTCGGCGCCGCCGTTGCGAGGCAGTTCGCAGCGGCACCGCCGAGAAAGGGAGAAGGGGCGATCCAGGCAGGAGGAAGATAGCTGGCCCCTCCTCCCTGTACCGCCGCCTTGTCCCTTTCTCGGTGGCGCCGCTGCAAACTGTCTCGCACGGCGGCGCCGAGAGAGGGGAGAAGGGGCGATCCAGGCAGGGAGGAGGAGCCAGCTGTCTTCCTCCTGCCTGGATCGCCCCCCCGTCCCTCTCTCGGCGCCGCCGTTGCGAGGCAGTTCGCAGCGGCGCCGCCGAGAAAGGGAGAAGGGGCGATCCAGGCAGGAGGAAGATAGCTGGCCCCTCCTCCCTGTACCGCCGCCTTGTCCCTTTCTCGGCGGCGCCGCTGCAAACTGCCTCGCAACGGCGCCGCCAAGAAAGGGAGAAGGGGCTATCAGGCAGGGAGGAGGATCCAGCTGTCTTCCTTCTGCCTGGATCGTCCCCTCCGTCCCTCTCTCGGCGCCGCCGCTGCAAACTGCCTCGCAATGGCGGCGCCGAGAGAGGGAGGAGGGGCGATCCAGGCAGGAGGAAGAGAGCTGGATCCTCCTCCCTGCCTGGATCGCTTCTCCGTCCCTCTCGGTGCCGAAAAGGGCAGAAGGCGGCGCCAACGGCAGCGCGTCACAGGCCTGGCGTGACGCGCTGCCCCTTGGCACCGCCTACTTCTCCTTTCGGCGCCCCTCCTTCTAGGCCGGGGCCACCGAAAGGAGGAGTAGGCGGTGCCAAGAGCAGCGCGTCACACCAGGCCTGTGACGCGCTGCTCTTGGCGCCGCCTTCTGCCCTTTTCGGCGGCTCCCCGCCCTAGGTAGGGAGGGGGCCGAAAAGGAGGAGCTAGCTCTCTTCCTCCTCCCTGCCCCACCTCCCCCCTCCCCCTGGCCGCCATTTTTTTAAAAAATCGATTTTTAAAAAAAATTAAAAATGGCGGCTGAGGGCATAGGTGGGGCCGTGTCCAACAGGCTACGGGGCCGGATCCGGCCCCGGGGCCGCCAGTTGGACAGCCCTGGTCTACCGTGTCAAACGCTGCCGTCAGATCTAGCATCACGAGCAGAGCTGACCCGCCATGGTCCAGCTGGCGGGGAAATTGGTCTGAAAAGGCGACAAGCACGGTCTCCGTCCCATGCCCAATACGGAAGCCGGACTGGAAGGGATCTAGTCCAGCTGTGTCGTCTAGGAACCGCTGCAGCTGATCCGCTGCTGCCCTCTCAATCACCTTGCCTAAAAATGGCAAGTTGGAAACCGGGCAGTAATTGGAGGGAGCCGAAGGGTCTAGCTTCGGCTTCTTCAGCAGCGGTCTTACCATTACCTCTTTCAAGCATAGTGTGACAAAAATTGGTGCATAATGTAAAGTGACAAGATTGTTTCCCCACTACCAACTCTAAAGTATTTCAGTTACTGTATTTGTTTTATTTTCCCCTCCTCACAAGGAGATAAGCATACCACATTGATCCCCATTATCCCAGTAGCTCTGTAAAGGGAGCAACTGGCCATCACCCAGCAGGCCTCACTCTTGAGTAGAAATCTGAATCTAGGCCTCAGTGAACAAGTCCAAGGATGTGATTATTACACTATACTCAGTCAGAAAATAGAATCTTCCTTAAATCTTTATTCATGTGCAGTGGGTAAAAATACCAACTAAAAAAAATCTATCAATGCACCCTTAAGATTTATTTGGTCTCAAATAGGCATGAACAAGAAGGCCTCTTCAAGTTACTGTGTGAATGTTGCTATTATAAAGCACAGGAAAGTATTTAATTTATTTTAAAACAACAATTTAGCTAGATACTGGCTTCAGAGGTATTGCTGCCAAACTGCAGAATTTAAAGGTAGTCTGCTTTTTCCCTTTTAAAATGTCTTAATGTCAGGCTCTGAAGATGACATTTTGCTGAAATCCTGCTCCGTTGTACATACAGAAGCCATGCAATAATTTCCTTGATAACAGCAGAGCCACTCCCATAGCTCCCACTGCAGGAGAAGAGTGTGAAAGCCACTGGGACAATGCAGCACAATTGCATCATTGCCTGAAAATCTCAGCTGCAGTTTCCATTCATTGAAATGGCTTCAGTTCCCTCCCCCTTATAGAGATCTATGAGCTGAGGCAAAAGAATGGAGATGGGTGGAAAATGACATTTTAGAAGGAAAGAGACAGACAAATTGGGAAGAACTGTACTGTACACCACAATGAATACTTCAGCTTAGTACCACATTGCTTTGTATGTTAGAAAACTCAATTAGCACAATTTCATAGTTTGAACTCAGTCATGGCTGAAACTAATTTCCTTTGCAGAGCACAGCCACTTTCACTACAAAGAGAAGAGATAGTAACTACATAAAAACAGCAAAATACACGAGAAGAGAATACATGTACAGTCAGCTATTAGGTTCAGTGTACAATTTTTTTACTTCACACCAAATATCCAGGTTTTGTTGATACAACAGAACTTCTTTCTCCTAGAGTTGTACATTACCACACTTCAATATTTCAACAGCAAGGCAATGTAAACGGTTATCTGAACAGAAGGTTCTGGGCAACACCTGGAAGGTCCTTTTGTTTTCCTGTTTGATGTCTTTTGAGTAGAATTGACAGAGTAGTTACTGAAGACAGCTCACTCGTACGTTCAATAGCTGTACAGAAGAGGTGTTCCTTATCAACTGATTGCATGACATGCAACACGTGATGAAATTTCCTTTTCTACCTCATTTAAGGTACTGAAGCCACCTTCAGTTTTTAGTCTGACAACCATACTTCTGACAGACATTCATAATGGGCGTAGAATGCAATGCTGAACAACAGACAGACCCAGAGCCTGATTTAGCATGACTCTCCTACTGTATTAATATTGTACTGAGAACCAGCATTGTGTAATGCTTGGAATGTTGGTCTATGACTTTTTATATGCAACCTTTATTTAAAGAAGAGCTTGTGGATAAATATTGTGTGTGCTAATACTAATGCACATAACTCTACATTAGATATATGAACAATGTTATTTTCCCCTCACTCCACAACCTAGCAATACTATCTACTTTATAAAGAACACTTTCAGCTCTCTAAATAAAGGGTGGGAAACCCTTTGATTGATGCAGATCAGCATATGTTTGATAGTTGTTTCTCTTAGGTGTAACAGAAGTAGAGCTGTTTGGTTCTGCTGTTCAACCCAGATATCTGTGACTGACAGTTATTGAAATTTCCAGATTGAATGCAGAACTGACTGCATTTTCAGAATATTCGTTCTGTAAGAAATTGATTAATTACATCACTAAATTACTGGGGCACCCAGAGTTGTGTCTGCAAGACACAACTAATTCTGGTCATTTCCAGGCTGATTTAGGTGTATCCTAGAGATGAGTCCAAATAGATTTCACCCTTATGTATCACCACATCTAACCGTAACAGCAGATGCAGTCTACATCCTTTTATCTCAAATATGTCTTCTTTCATTGTGTCAGTCAACTGTGAAGAAATGTAGTCCATGAAGATATAGTTAGAACATCTGAAAACTTAAATGTTAGAAAATCCCATCCCGGCACAACATTAATGCTAAACAAGACTAGAGCTGACCTGTTTGCTTTGGTTATTTTCATCTAACAAGTCTGGACACTTTGAAATCACATCATCTCAGCTGAATGTGCTTTAAGTATTAATTTAATGAGAACTATGGATCTTGTAGTTTATCTGTGGCAAATACTGAAAATGAAAGCAGTTGTATTATCTGTAGCTGAATCATTGTGTTATGCCAAAACTCAAATGCTTATCTGGGTTGTACATCCTGTTCTTTGCCTAGTTCATAAACTGTCTATATATTGATCTGCACATTACAGCAGTACTGCATGCAATTATCGTCTGCAAAGAACAATGATATCAAGGTTCTTTCCTTCACCATAGAATCTTTTGAGTGGCACATCTGGCAAAAATGAAATGGGTTTGCAGATCCAATAAGGAAAAGAAGCCATAAGCAAAGGTATTAAGTGTCCATGCATTCTGGAAACCTGGAAAGAGTTCCAAGCCTTCTTTCTGTCCAAGATTACTGTGCTTCCAAAACCTATTACCAGGTATCTAGAATTCTCAGATTTTGAGATATGGAAAGCAAAACGTATACAGAGCTGAACAAGTGTGCTGGTTTCTGGACTAATACAGCAGTGCAATGTCATTTATCAGAAAAGCAAAAAGTCAATATACTATATTTCATCACATACTAGTAGCACCCCCTTTTTGGGATTTTGCTTTCAGTTTTTTCTGATTCCTTGCATAACGGTTGCACCCTTGATTTAGACAGCTTCCCCACTGTAAACAGTCTAGCATTCCCTTCCACTCGCTTGCTCATTCACTCACCTACCCATCCACCCTCTGCTCCAATCACTTGCTCACCCATCCACTCACCTATCCACCCATTCACTCACTCACCCACGCATCCCTTCAGCCACCCCCTTCCTGGAATGCCACTTGAAGCAGACGGATGGGAGTGAGACAGTGTGTGGATGAAGTTACTGCCTTACATCAGTTTCAAGAGGAAAAAAATGCCTAACGGTATACAATTTCCCCTGGGATTTATGTACGGGTATAGGCAAAGAGTTGGGTGGACTTAGAACTCATGGTAGATTGGGTAAAAACTATGTGGATTAGAAGACCAGGGAAACAGCCAGCTCTGCTAGTTTTGGAGTTTCCGAAGTCACATTATGAAGGAAGTGAAGCAAGGTCTCTCTGAGAACAGGACACAAGAAGTAGTCCATTGGCTTAACCTCTCTATCTTGCAGTCACTGGAAGTATCAGTGAATAAGCCTTTTTAAGAAATTGCACATTTGTACATTCAGTGGATGATGAGAGATTATCAACAATTGACACCCGTTGGAAAATGCTAGTCTTTGGAACTAATGTGCTCATGGGTCTTTAAGTGTCTGGACCTTATCACAATGAGCATTGTTGAGAGAAGCTTTTTAAAAACTGGCATTTCAAATGCACTGGGTGGATCAGAAGATGATGCACTGTGGGAGAGTGATGGGGAGGAAAAAACATCTGACATGAGCAGTGCTGAGGACAGCACATCAGATAATGAAAGTAATGACAGTGGAGTCTTTTTACAAGGAAGATAAACACCTTTAACCGTGTAAATTTGTTTTTCTGGACACTCTGGTATGTTTTCTCAAGTTGTTTTCAACACAGGTGGAATAAAAAGTTACTGTTTCAGGCCCCCCCTTTCCTCTTGTAATAGTCATACCTCCTTTTTTAACTAAAAAAGGGGCTGTGTGACTATTATGTGATGAAATATGGTATGTTGCACGCCTTTTTGTTGTGCTTCCTTTACCTGCCTGTCCTCCAAATTTAAGAAATCCTAAACATTGTAACTTTATCTTACAGGAGAATTTATCAAGTAATCTTTTCTAACTTTTGTTATAACTTGCTATTATCCCTGAATGGGAGTGATAAATTGTACGCTCTGTTCTAAATCAATCTTATTACTGCTTTAAACACTTTTCAGCTGGAGAAAATGTAGTTTGGTGTAACTTAGAAAAGGTCTGCATATATTGCAACTCCACCATACTGATGGTTTGGTCATTGTGTTATCAGGCAGGATGCCTTTCCTCCTCTGTCTCTAGCTGATGAGACCACAAGAGACTGAATACGTGCTTATTACTAGTCCCCACCTACATGACTCTACAGTATCAAATTTCATCCAATTTCTATTTCTTAACTCTGAGATCATGTATCAGTTTTCAAATCCTTAACTGTGTTGGTTGTGTCTATTAATTGCAAGTCATCAGCAAAACTTGCCAAACATATAGTATAACTCAAATATATCAGAAACAACAAAATACATTCATAGTGTACATTTGGACAGCTCCCCCTTTAAGAACTCTTCTATATTAGCTCATTCACCATATCCAGTTATCTTTTATATATTATTTCAATCTCAAGCTAAAAAAACAATGCTGGGTTTGTTTTATTTGTGATAATTTTTATGTTTTCATTTTAGAATACATATAAGTAACAAAACCATTTTTACTTAAATGCATTTTAAAGCTGTATTTCCATAACTTTTTTAAGTCATCAGACTCTCATGTTCATACAATAAAACCAATTTAAAACAATGTAGGCAGAAAAGAGATGTTAAAAGGCTAAAAGGTTAAAAGGAACAGACAAAGACCTATTTAAAATAAAATACACATGAACAAATGGGTATAAAACAAATGAGGACCAAAAAGCCTTAACAAACAACCATGCCTCGTAGGGAAGATCATATAACCAGGGTCTATAACAGACAAGTTCCTCCCAATATCTTTTCTGACTGATGAGACACGAGAAGGCCCATCCAGCACACACTCAAGCAGTAATATAGAAATAAGGCATTGCTTCAAATATGGAGGTCCTAAGTCACTTAATACTTTGCAGATCATTACAAGAACCTTCAGAGCAAAAGGCAGAGCAATTCTTCTGAAATCAATGTCATATGGTTTCTGCATGAAGTTCTAGAAAGTAGTTCAGCTGTTGCACGTTGCATTAGCTGTAACTTCTCAGTCAGCCTCTACAGCAGCTCCACAACTTCTATTGCTAAGTTAACTGTGTCCTGGATCTGGTAAACCACTGAGAGCTGACCCCAAGCATTTTGAGCCACAAAGGCACCTTTCAGCCACAATGACAGATTTAGACATACTCCCAAATTATATATCTGATCCCTCAGCAATGGTGCAAGACAATCATTTACTGTGATACCTAACTTGACATCACCACTCCACAGAGACTCTGTCTTATTAAGATTCTGCCTCTTCTTACTGGTCCCTATCCAAGTCAACATCCAGACACTGGCCCAGCCACTACTAGGCTAATTCCAACAAGAAATAGAATTGGATGTCATTACATGGTTTGGGTCCTGGTTACCTAAAGGATCGCCTTCTCCCATACAATCCTCCTCACACACTTCGGTCTTCTGGGGCATCTGCCAGAACCCGACTGGCAACTACTATCCAGAGAACCTTTTCATCGACTGCTTCACAAGGGTGGAAGAAAAGCTGGAAGAACTCTGACAGCTAAATGAGCTGTCGGAATTTAAAAACCATGTAAAGACCTCTCTCTTCCAGCAGGCTTATGCAGATAGTCTTTAAACATGACTTTTAAGTGTTCTTTGTTTGATCTCTATTTTATGTGTTTTCGTATGTATCTTGTAGAGATACGTTTTGGTGTGTACCTTTTCTTGTAGAGATACGTTTTGGTGTGTACCTTTTATGGAGGTACATTTTAGTGTGTATTTGTAGTATTTTTGCTGTGCTTATGTATTTTGTTTTGTAACCCACCTCGAGTGGAAGTTCTAGCCGATAGAGAAGGGGGCAGGGGATGTAGTGGATCATTGCTGGATCGGGGAGCTGGCTCCATGTTCATTGCAACTTATTTTCTCTTGACCAGGAGATGGCACCACAGCTGTGTCCACCCTCTTTCTCTTTCCGTGGCAGGAAACTAGGGTGGGGAGGGTAGGCAGATGCCCTCCTGCACAGCTACAACTGGTAGCCTTGGTCATATCCAGTCTGAGATACCCATGGGCTTGCTTCTCAACAGCAATGGACCGATTTGCAAAAGGGAGCAGAAATAATGGGTTCAAATTATAGGAAAGGAGATTCCACCTGAACATTAGGAAGAACTTCCTGACCGCAAGAACTGTTCAACAGGGGAACTCACTGCCTCAGAGGGTGATGAAAGCTCTTTCTTTGGAGGCTTTAAAGCAGAGGCTGGGTAACCATCTGTCAGGGGTCCCTTCCAACTCTGTGATTTTATGATTCTACACATACAGCACCTGATGTTCTAAAGTGGAAAAAACATTTTTGACATCATCTCTAAGGAGCCATACTCAAGAAAAGCAATGTCCAACTTGGCCAAGAGTATATAGATGTACTCCAGAAAATTTGGAGATGTAACGTTTCCCATCCCTTTTCCAACTCATACGTATGTCACATAAACCTCACAGTGGTTTCACCATATTGTTATGAAAAATTATAATGCCGGAGTACCAGAACTGAAGACAGGTTCCAATCCCCCCGGCAAAATTCACCTAAGCTACTCTTCCCTCAAGCTTTCTTCATTTTAGCAATGTAATGCAAGGTAGGGGAGAATTTGCAAAAGAAACATAGTTACAAGTAAGCAACCAAACCTTTTCTCAGGACAGACTAAGCTCTTGCCTTCCACCACTCTTCTTGGAGAAGAGCAATTATTTTACACACACACCCCAGAGTTAAAGTATAGTACATTTACCCATAAATAAGTTAACCTAAGTTTTTTTGATTGCTTTTTTAACTGAATTTTTTGTGTGTATGCTGTACTCAATCTATATAAATAAAAATGTAACGTTCGTTTGTGGGATTAACATAACTCAAAAACCACTGGACGAATTGACACCAAATTTGGAAACAATACACCTATCAGGCCAACGAGTGACCATCACTCATAAAACCACTGAAAAACACAGTGGAAGGGGCTTAAAAGCCAAAAAATAATACATTACTATGTATGCGCAAAACCACATATATAGACATATACACAAAAATATACACACAAAACACACAGACACAGACTGGGCCATAGCAATGCGTGGCAGGGGACAGCTAGTTCAAGATAAAGAATTTTCAGCCTCTAGTAACCATTCAGTGATTTGGTGTGCATTATTGAGAATAATAACTAGAGAAGGAAATCTCATTGGAATACATTGTTAGTTTGTGCTGCCTTTTACCACTAACAGAAACATGGAGCTGTATCTGACTACTTGTTGCAGTTACTCAGTGACTTGGACAATTTTTTTTTGAAAACCTCTGGTTAGCCATTTCTGTACAATTTAATGTTATGTGTAGAACAATAAATTTTGAGCAAAGTCAGAATGTCTATTAAAATGTGTACCAAAAGGATTGTGGTTTCAGCTTGGTGGTGTTCCCCCTCACTTCAGTGAACTTTCTGGTATCCCTGCACCTTTTGAACAATAACCTTTGAGGGAATTGCAATGAATGCAGTCATAATGAATTAACTTTGTTTGCACAATGGCTACCTGTTGTTAAAAAAACAGTTTTAGAAACATCTAGATATTTTGTCATCAACCTTTTTCATTTCCAGGATGTTTAAATTTGCAGTGTCTAGAAATTGCTGTTTGTGATAGGGTACACATATTTGGAAACAACTTGAAGGCACACAACAAACAATTCACTGTTACATACTTAAACAGCGTAGTTCAAAACCTATATCAACTTATATAGAGAGTTGAAATTTAACATTAGGGATATTTATACGAACATCTTTACTTTTAATAAACATAACTAAAGGTTAGAAGACTTTGATGAGGAGCCACAATAGCTTTCTCCATTAAACAACATTAAAATACGAAATTAAAATCTAAAAGACATCAGACAGTCAGAGTTAAACTCTGCATTTTGTCATTTAATATTTTATTTTATGTATTTGAATATCATGGATTTATACATACAAGTTGATAATAAAACTATTATGTCTAGGCAATCTTCTGGATGATGTGGACAATGGTAGTAAGAGTTTCTAATTTCTACTTCTGAAATTTTCTGGGAGAAGAACATGGGGAGGAAAGACTTATTCACCCTTCTTCATGTTACCTGCCCCACAACATAACCCCCCCCCCCCCCACACACACACATATGGTAGTTACATCTAGAAGATCAAACTAATTGGCATGTGAGGGAGAGAAAAGAAAACAGGCATAAGACAGTGTATGTGGGTGCATAAAATAGAGAAAGATGTCAGATGATTACTGCATATATTAGAATGAAGGAATGGGGAGTGTTAGGTACATGAAACAGTTTGGATGATATATGCGAGGAGGCCAAGCATGAATTATAATCTACTGGTAAATTTCTGGGTTATTTGCAGTACTCCAGTGAGGATTTGATTGTTTCCATCAAAGAAAAGCAAATTCTTCTAGTGCTCTTCTGTCAATTCACACAATTGGAATTGACTGCACCTGCTCATGCTCAATGGAAACTTTTCTATAGATCTTTAGTTCAAATGTTGGCAGTAACATCACCCATTCCTCCTAGGACAGAAAAGGGCGCTCTGGCAGACAGCCTCCCAGTCCCTAGGCTGTAGCTAAAGCTAGAAAGGAGGATGCTTGTATTATAGAGTGGAGGAATGTGTATGATTGTATGAATTCACAGAGGACCACTTGAAGAAACAAAGTTACAGGTCCTTCTTCTTCATGGTCTCTGTGAATCACACAACTGGAGACTAACAAGCTAAAATAAAGTCCAGCAGGAATGACAAAACAATTCAGATGTAGTGCAAAATATACGTCACATTTTATTGAGCATAACATATTAAGATGAACCTGAAGAAAAGCTGAAAGTGCGATCAGCACCGAACAATATAATGTGTCCTGTTGTCAACTGAGGTGGCCATTGATGTAGCAGTATTTGAACACACGGCCAAAAACAGGTGAACTATGCTGTAAGAATCTAAGGTGTAGTCTTTGCAATAAACTTCTGTTAACTCGAGAAACTTGTGTATTCATGGTTATTTGGAGTCAAAAGGTGAGGCTTGATCTCGATGCACCGGATTGACTAGATGCCCCTTGCTCACTCCTGGTGGATTGCTGGGAGAGGACAATCTTTTAGAGGTAGGAGGCATCAACCCTGTAGTGGGGGGCTACTGTCAACTGAGTGGACCAAATTGCCACTTTGAAAATAGCTTCCAATGGGATTCCCCACAGGAAAGCTGTGGACGTTGACACTGCTCTGGTCAAGCCAGGTTGGAGGTGAGGTGGAGAGGCTTTCTTTGCCAATAGGTAGGCCAGTTCAATGGCCGATGCAATCCAGTAGGACACTCTTTGGGATGAGACAGGGAGTCCCAGCTTGTCTGCGGTGTGTGATGCAAATAAACTTTCAGATTTTCTGAGCGGTTGAGTCCATTCCCTGTAAAATAGAAGGGCCCTTCAGATGTCGAAGGTGCCCCAGTTGGGAGGAAGAAGGATTATGTTGGACACTACCTTGGGTAGGAAGGAGATGTCTGTTCGTAGGACTGCTTGGTCCCGTTGGAAAACCAGGTGAGGCTTGCTGATGCGGAGGGCTGTGAGTTTGGACAAGTGGCGAGTAAAAGTGATCACAATGACAGCCAGCTTCTAAGAAAGAAGACTGAGGTCTGAGGACGTCATTGGCTCAAATTGTGGGCCCAACAATTGTCTGAGGATCAGGTTGAGGCTTCAGCCAGGGACCATGATGGAGGGCGAAGGTTCTTGTAACCTTGTAGGAAGATCTTTACTATGTAACGAGAGAAAAAAGGTTTGCCCTCCTGCTGTCGAGGATCTTGGTGGTGCATTGAGAGCACCTCTGGAAGCGCATAGTCGACACTTGGAAAAAACAGTGTGTGAAGCGTGAAAGGTAGTATGAAATTCCTGAAGAGCTGCTGTAGTGGCAGACTAAAAGAAACTGGGGAGCTGCCAACCAGGGTCTCCTTTTATGCCCTGGAAGGAGTGGGCAGGGTTACCGCCAACATTTGAATTAAAGAACTAAATAAAAGTTTCCTTTGAGCTGTGCAGGCACAGTCCATCCCAATTGTGTGATTCACAGAGACCACAAAGAAGAACCTAAAAGAAGCAATAGCATTCTCTGTTCTCTCTGTTGTGGTGAAACATCTGGCCTTTTTAATTGCCTGGGTGGGAAAATGCCACTGCCATCAAATATGATCTTATAGAGAAATCTGTTTTTTTAAAGTTTCTCCTAGGATGGACTAAGTTCTTGTCTTTCACCCCTTTACTCAGGGATGGTTCCTTTTTATATTAGAGTTAATATTGTACCTTAAATTTTGTTTTAAAAGGAATAAACCCCCCTTCTCCAAGCAGGATAGCAAAAGGCATTTTTGAATGCTTGGCCGGGAAAATGGCAACAGCAGTCACCAGGGATAGTTGGGCCCCTGGGGCAATATTTCCCCTCTCTACAGAATGACCCTTGACTTATTCACAGGTCATATCAAAATCCATAATTCCACCCACCAACTCTGCCCTTGACTTATATATACGGTTGATTTATACATAAGTATACAATCCAAAATATTCCAAAATGCAAAATTGTTCTTGCAGGTCACTGAAATTGTGTTTTTTTGCTTTCTGATAGTTTGATGTACACAAACTTTGCTTCATGCACAAAATTCTTAAAAATAAAATATAAAATTACTCTCATGCTATGCGTATAACATACATATAAAACATAAATGAATGTCATGTTCAGACTTGGGTTTCATCGCTAAGACTTCACATTTTGTATGCAAATACAGGTATTCTGAAATCCAAAAGAATATCGGATAAGGGATACTCAGTCTGTATAGTTCCATATAGTGACCTTCAAATGCCAGGGAACATTGGATGACACAGGTTTTTTAGGTGCATTTCAAACCAGTTTCAGAGTAGGATATGAAATCGAGACTGCTATGGATTACTTAGTCATACCACCTCATCACATTAAGTTTTTTTCCTGCATTTCTATGCATGCTGGCATGGAGCCCATCAAATGATGCAGGGCTATTTCTGGCGGGGCTCCAGTGTACTCCTGACTCCTCATAGAAGAACCTGGGGAGGAAGCCAGGGACAGCAGAAAATCACTGTGGGAAGGCATCCCCTGACCACTAACATTAAGGGCACGGAGTGTTACACTGCCACATGGTTTCCCCTGCTGTTCCCCAGCTTATGTGATGAGGTCATTAGAAGACGATCTCTGCCTGAGCATCAATGGAAGCAATAATCCCTGTTGGTGCTTTTAGACCTTTGATACCTTTGGCCAAGGCATCATTCTGGAAGGCCTGGGGGGAGGGGCATTGTTCTAGTTCTATCTCTTGGTAGATTCAAGTTGGTGGTGCTTGAGGATAACTGCTCCTCAAAAAGGGAGCTGCTATATGGTATATCACATGCCATTCAATGTTCAATATTGATTTACTATTCTTTAAAAAACAGAATCTGGACATCATTGTTTAAGTTCACCGTTTGTACCATTTTCCTTTGTTCCATAAGACTCAAATTTTGAAAAACTGCATTTTACTGTGCAATAGTTGCCACTTTGTAATACTCACTCTCCAGCCTTTTGGAATTATGAGGGCTGCCAAAGAATGCTGATGCATCATCAAATGACAAATCCCAGGATTAAATACCATTGAGCCATGGCAATTAAATTAGAGATGACATACCTCAATAGGAGCTCCAGGCACTCCTGAAGTAGCTTTCCCTTTTGCTTTGGCTCAGCACTATGATTAATGTATTACGCAAATCTAATGCATATCCTAATTTTTGGAAGGTAGTTTAGCAAAAAAAGATGAGCATTACATATGAGTAAATACACTATTTAATTTTCTTAAAAATGTTAACATTGTTTTATCACTGTACACTGTTTAACGTGATTTTATTGTAAGCTGCACAGAGATCTTAGGACAGGTCCACACTACTGAGGTTGCCCTGCCTTATATAGGAAGCCCCTATTTCAGGACCACAGAATCTGTTCTTTATCAGGGTCATATGGGATAGCCGTATTCTGCATTTAACATACAGAAAGAGCAACGTGCTAGCCACTTAAAAGATTCTTTCCGCATTTGCTACATAATTGAGATATTGCTACACACCTATCAAATGCAGCAGGTGGGACTATCCATCCATACAACTGTGACTGGCACCTGTGCTTCCCTGTCTCACAATCATTAGCTAGCCTGCCATTATTTTGTGGGAGGAAGAAAGTAGCCACCATTGAAGCATTCTCAGACCATTCTGATCTCTTATGATAAGAAGGGGGGGGGGGGCTGGAGAGATGGAGAGCCACCTGTCTCACCTGCATGCACTGCCTCCAGTCAGCTTTTGCTGCCATCTGTCCTTTTCCTTCAATCATCTCTTTGTCCCGCTTTCCTATGTCTTCAACCAGCCAGCACCAGTCCTTCCCTACTGGGTTCATTTTATCTCACTCCCACTTCCCACCCTTGAATTTCATTCCAATTGTTTCCTCCTCTCATCAAGCCATTTCCTCTCATATTTCTCTTATTAAGGAAATATCTGGAGTTTGGGAAAATTTGTTTTTCAGACTAAGCCCTAAAATCCCAAGACTATGCTGTACAGGGAGCTTTGGAAGAGATGCATCCAGAGGTGTCTTTGACTGCCCCTTATTGCCAATTTAAAAATCATAATCCTAATGAGGAACAGTATTTTAAATACCCTGATGTAAGTTTCTGTTCCACGACCAGCCAGTTTTTTTATTACCAATATCTTCTAACATTTTAATGTTTCAATGGAATTTACCAAACCCCTTTATTGTGTCAAAGTTTCCAGAAAATTCAGTCTACTATTATGTTTTGCCTGGTGTAGATTGAGCTGACCCGGGGAGGGAGTTTGGCTTGATAGTAATGTCTTGTTCCCCCAATCCTCTCCTTTCCATTCAACACCGCCATGGTTGAGTGGGGATTCAAATCCTGGTTTCAGGTGTTGTAGTCCAACAGTCAAACCAATGTAGCACCTGCTGGTTCTTATATATTCAACAGTCACTGTGCACATTTGAAGCTGAAGACACTGTGCCTGAGCCTGTCAACAACATGGTCTGTGTGCAATAAGTTTTAATACTAAGTTTGTGCAATAGGTTTTAATACTAAGCATTTAAGTAGAAAAAACGGTGACACTATATACCCATTAAAGGTGGTCTTCCAATCAATAAACACTTTAAGACATTTGCAACACATCTGTGTTTTAATTCCGATATGCAACGTCACCCAAAGAAACAGTAATTATGACTTGATGAGACGGGACAGACTCAATCATAGAGCTGCAAGAGAGATGAAAAGAGGAAGGCTGAAGCATTTTTTTTTCTAACCAGAGTGCTGTTGACCTTTAGACCCTGGAAATCCCTCATGTAATTAAACAGTCAAGAAGGAAGAGGATTTTCTCCTTGTATGTCTAATTCATTACCACCAATACGTATGTTCACAGATATCAATCTACAGAGGCATATTTCAAATAATGCCTTTTCTTCAATTATACTCTACGAATCCTTTCATATTTTTCTGGAATTAAATGTTTAGTGTTTATTCTTGAATTCCCTTTTCAAAGGGGGATACAAGAACAAAAACTAAACATTTGATTGCACATCTGATGAAAACAGTCTACTCCTAAGGTCAACACAATGTTTTCAGGAAGAGGTGAAAATTAAATTTCCAATCTCTTTGAAAATACTTTGTGTCTAGAATACTAAATTTGTGCACTGACAATTAAGAGTTGTACAGTATGAACACAGCAGCATTTCCCCAGCCTCATGTATGTACTTATGTAATATTAATAATAACAACTTTATTCTTATACCCCACCACCATCTCCCCGAAGGGACTTGGGGCAGCTTACATGAGTCAAAATGCCCACAAAACATGAAACCAAAACAATCCATTAAAGCAAAACCACAATTAAGAGTGTAGTAAAATATGTACATATGCATATATGTGTGTGCATATGTTGAATTATTTACATAGTTTCTGTATATGTCTTTCCATCACACTTCAAATGCAGGTTCTTAGTTTAATCTATCAAGCAGATTTGTCATTTAAAATACAGATTCCAATTATATATTTAAAGGACAACTATTTCAATTCATTTAAAAAAACTGTGGGAGCAAAGATTTTGACTTCCATGTCTTGCAAGGCTATGTAGCAGATAAGAACATGAAGTCGGGTATACAAGTTATTACAGACAGAGCAGAGACAAAGAAGCAGTATATGACATGTCTGGAACATGCGACAAAGGAAGGAGGAATAGTTCCCTGAAACAGGAAGGTATTTTGATTGACTTTACTATATCTTAAGACAATTTCAATTTTAAGCATTCCCAGCTCTAAAAAAAACCACCCCTAAATCACAAATTGGACCACTCTTTCTATGCCTAAGTAAGTTAATGCACTCTTAGAATTAATCTTCATTATAATTAGTTAATGTTAAATGTATGATTCTCTATTTGTATTTCCCAAAATAGCTGCCTACCTTACTTAACAACTAGGGGCCATATAACCGAGAAATGGAAACTATGGGTTCCTCCATATTCATGTTGCACTACAACCCTCAGCAGCATAGCCAATGCTGAAGAATGCTGGAGTTTGCAATTTCATACTATTTGGGGGACTGCACTCTCATCTAGGTAATAATCTCAAATCCATGGATAAAACAAGTCCTACATTATTTGGAAAATATTAAAAGACTTTATTTACTTGAAACCACTGGATTTTGTCATCCCAAACTCTGAGATCAGAGAGGTCACAGCAGTAAATTAATGACATCCAGTTCTATTTTCTACTTTCCATGAGACCCAGATCCAAACATAGATTTGCATGAATCTGTTCAGAACAGTGGTTCTCAAGCTGTGGATCCCCAGATGTTTTGGCCTTCAACTCCCAGAAATCCTAACAGCTGGTAAACTGGCTTGATTTCTGGGAGTTGTAGGCCAAAATACTTGGCGACTCACAGGTTGAGAACCACTGGTTTAGAAGCTGGATGAGAAGGAACCAAATTTCAACCTAGACAACATGATGTTGAGGAAAGAGGGAGAGGTTTTAACAAGAAACTAGATAAATGCATTCCTGGAAAGACACACCTCATCAAAGGCTAAATCTGCAGAATGAAAGTAACATTACTCCTGATACTGTGCCGTGACAATGAGCGTTCCTGCCAGCTGTGCTTCCTTTAGGGAGGAGGAGATCTACTCAGTGTAATATATACTTTGCTAAATCCCCGGACGCAGTTCAAGAGCAGTAACTGACACATTTATCACTCACCTTTCCCCTAGTGAACAAAGGGTGGCTACAATAGCTCCACAATTTCCTTCCACACACAATTTGGCATTTATGTATTTATTAGCATTAGCATGTATACCTACAGTTGCTTAGGTTATGCATTTTAATGGTATTTATTAGAACTGCTCATTGTTTGTTTTTCAATTTTATGAATGATCACCTGAGAAAAGGCATACCCATAAAATGGTACCATTTATAAATATAGAGCTGCAACTCCCATCAGCCCAATACCTGATCAGGCTACAACTCCCATCAGCTCCAGATCTCGCCAGCTTCAAGTTCTATCACTCCCAGATCTGAGCAGCTAGAACTCCCATCAGCTTCAGAGCTGCAACTCACAGTTCTCCTCTTAACTGGTCAGGGGACTCAGGCTTGTTTAACTTTTATGTATAGAGAAGATATGCCACCTATCTCCTGAAGTGGGCTCACAGATAAAACCAGTTTTTAAAAAATACAATTTTAAAAAACAACTAAAAACAATAAAATTGTTTTTACAAGATAAAAAGATAAAAAAGGTTTTTAAAAATAGTACAGAGAAACTATTCCAAGAAACTAAATTTTTGAAGTATTTGTGAATAAAATTTTAGAAATATTTCTTATTATTTTTATAATTCTTAGAGAAGATCTTCAGGTTACAGGCTGTAAATGTTGTATCAATATTTGACTGTATATGGAGAGAGTATTCAAGCAATAACCAACCTTGGTGCTAAAACCTGGAGAAATGCTAAATCAGATAATTATGCTGTCCAGTAGCACTTTTAAGAGGAAATGCTACACATAAAAAGGCAGTACACAATTCTTAACAGTCACAAACTAACTTCATATTCTCTTCTTACCTGGCACATCAGAGGAATATCAGAGTGTTTCCAAAAAGCCTATTCAACACTCTTGCTGGTAACCTATTCGACACTCTTGCTGGTAAAATGTGCATTACAGCTACTCAAAGTAGTTGTCTGCAGACAAGTATTAATCTCTGAGCCACTAGGTGCCAGTCTGTTCACATTTCCATGAAACTGTGAATACAATATTAGTAGGGTATAAGAAGAAAAATGGTGGCCTACCACATAGATCGGAAGCACTGGATTAGATACTATTCCTGTTTGCTGACTCTGCAGTTGGTTAAACGTACTGGATCAAGGAATGCTCAACAATGGCTAATTGTTGGTCTGTGCAGAAGTTACAAGATTCCTATCTTTGGCCTAGTGCTCTTTAGCCCTTTGTATTTTTGTTCATCAAGACATATTGTTTAAATGTTAAGATGACCTGAAACCGAGTAGTGTAGGTAATACTTTAGTGTCTCAGGCTATCTGATGCAGGGGACTAAAAATATTTTCCACCTTGTAAGGGATCACCATCATATTTCAGCTATAACTACAGTCACTCTCTTATATTTGTAGGAATTAGCGGTGAGGGACCCACATGAAAGTGGAAAAAGTGAGTATCTCTACCCCCTCCCAATCTTAACTCTCAGTACTGTTGCCAAAAAATACATTCCATATAATGCTTTGTTTCGAAAACAATATATACCTTGCACTAACATTAGAAAGGCCAGTGTTGATTACTTCCCAACCATCTTTGAAAGGATTTAGTCAAGAAGTCACCACAGAAAAGGGGCTCTCTAATCTATATGCATAGCATCCCTCTCCAAAAAATACAGTAGGCCCTTAACATCCACTGCGGTATGGTTCCAGGAATCCCTGATATGGCTAATCATATTATCCCCAAAGTATTAACTCCCCAAACTATTAAGAGTTAAGTTATACTGAGTTTAAAAGAAAACACCAGACACTTACCTGGACTCAAAATTGAACACAAGGCTTCTGAGAGCCTCACAGGCCAAATTAAATTGCAAGCGAATGTGACCACCTCCTTATGAAAGATTAAAGAACTATAGCTTAGAAAGTTAAACTAAAGGCAGCAATCCCAATAATGAAAGAATAACATAAGCACAGTTTCTAGTAATTTCACCCATGACTCAGCACACAATGTTAAGAAAGCATTAAGAAGAGGGACAAAACAGTAAGCCACATAGCCAACAATGAAATCTCTAAAGGCAGTTTGAAATTAAAGCTGACCATAACCCCAACAAATCTTTGAATCAGAGGCCTTATATTAAGAAAGTGTCAGAAAAATAAAGGTCATGACATTTAATTCACATATTAAATTCATAATTGTCATATTCCTGAAAATTGCAGTCTTGAATCACCATATAGTACAATCTCCCTTCAGAACTTCTTGGACTCTAACTTGGACCACCAAACTTTGTAGGCTAGCCAATGGGGAGGTGTGAAAAAAGTAGTGTTTAATGTTCACCTGGAAAATCACAGGTTCCCTAGATTTGTCATTGTACAGCCACATTTTTTAGCTTTACCACAACTATTTGTGGCACCCAGTAACCCAGAATGTGGGCTGAAAAAGTCACTATGTGCTGCCTTAAAACCGTAACACATTGTATAAATGACATACAGTTGGCCTTCCATATTCATGGCTTCTGAATTCATGGAGTCAACCCACCAAGACTGGAAAATACTTATGAGAAAAATCCCAAAACCAAACATTAATTATGCCATGCACTGAGCACTACTTTGTTGTTTAGGCATACCCTGCTGCCATTTCACAGATCTACAGGCTCTCTTTGGCACTCATTTTGAGTTGTTCACAATTTTATCTAAGGGATGCCATTTTACTACATCACTTGAGCATCCATAGATTTTAATATCCATGAGAAGTGGGGGGAGGGGGAAAGAGGCTGGAATTCAATCTCAGCAGATTGGGAGGACCCATTATGTTCACTGATTCATGCATGAGTTCCTATACTGCATCACCTAATTCCCAGAAGAGAAAGAAGAAAAGAAAAGAGGCAATAGTGCTTATAAAGTTACCTAGGCTATATGCAGCAGTTGAAACTTGGCTGGAGGTGCAAGAGTAAAATCATTTCCTGTGGCATAGATACAAAATCCAAAAAAATTTAAGATGTTTAGAAGTCAATGAAAGAAAACATGTTGAATTTCCCAGGCATTTTAATGCACATCAAAATTTGCATATAATTTCAAGCATACTCACATAATAAAGCACTAGTGAGAATTGTTTCTGATTAAATACTATATTCCTCCCAAATAGAGTATTGGACCTCTTCAACCTGTGGTCCTCCAGGCTTTTGGGTCCCCAACTCCCAGGAGCCCAAGTCAACTTGTTCAATGGTCAGGAATTCTGGGAACTGAAAACACCTGGCAGGCCACAGGTTGAAAAAGGGAAATACTCAGTGTGACATTTATGGCCATCACTCTCACCTCTGCAAGAACAAGCATATGGAGTGTGGTGGAAGCTCCTGCCTTGGATGGCCATCTGTCAGGGGTACTTTGATTGTGCTTTTCCTGCATGGCAGGGAGTTGGACTAGATGGCCCATGTGGTCTCTTCCAACTCTGTGTTTCTATGAGGTTATTCAAGCTAAGATTTGACCATCTTGTTGATTTCTTAGAAGAGTGCAGATCTGAACTCATGCCTATGAAATAGATGGTTTATACATTTATTTAATCCTGTCTAAAGAAAGTTGAGAGCTATCATACTGTAGTAATTTGAGTATTGGACTAGGACTCTGCAGACCAAGGTTGAAATCTCCATTTTAGGCCAAAGAAATCTACTGGGTGACCTTGGGCAAGTCATAGCCTCTTGACCTCAGAGGAAGACAAAGACAAATGTCAGCTGAACAAATCTTGCCAAGAAAATACAATATGGAAATCCTAGGGTGAGCCAAATTCGGAAATAGTTTGAAGGCACACGACAACCAAAAAGACTTGAAAGCACACTATAACTACGTTTACTGTTTTCCCCAAGTCACATCTTACAAAATTAGCCTCACTATGGAACCAAAAAGGCTGGGTAAACATGAGATCCTTGTGAATAATTTAGAATTCATACAGACCAAGCTTTGTCACAGAAATGATATATTCAAAATGTTAAATATGCTCTGAATCTATGCAAACATTATGAATATCTATCTTTTTGAAGGGTTCCTAGGTTTTTTATATTGTCATTGCTGATTTCTTCACTATGAACTTAATGGATCTAATCACAGCGAGGAAAGAAATGTCTGGTTATAGCAAATACATCACATTATTCCCAAAGAAATACACATGATTTCAAGGCCAAGGACTGCTAATAAGAGTATGGGAAGTACATACTTTCATTTATCACAGCATACCCATGCCACTCCTTCGCAAGATACTCACAATGCATTGGTCCTCTCATATTTCATCTGGACCCACCCCTCGCTCTCTTTTGTTCTACATATTTGGAGTAAGTCATTCTTCTCCATAAAATTTGAAAATCTAATACAGAGTTCACAGAGTATTAGTATCACTCTCAATATTTCAAATGAGATGCAAGTTAGCTATTTGACATGTACACTGATATTTTTAAAGCAATTCATGTCAACTTGTGTCTCGTGATATAAATACGCCCTTCAGTTTTTAATTATGCATAATTATATAATATCAATTATGCATACTGAAGCAAAGACAATGTTTCCCCTCCTACCCAAACAGTAACCTGGGGTTTGTTTGTTTTTTTGCTCCAACCAACAGTATTTAACCATTAATACCTTGCATTTCAGAAGGGTTACTACATTTGCTTCTCTTACATTACCAACCATTTACTACTATAGTGGCAACTAACAATCTCCCCAAATGCCATAATATTTTTGAGAATATTAATATCAATAAATACACCGAGGCATCACAAGTATTTACAGTTATCCAAATGTTTGCTAAAAATAATGGTCCCCAGTGGTGTTTTTGCCTCTTAAATAAGTTCCATCCCCATCCATACCTGAAACCATGCAGTAAAAAAATATGGACTTCTGCAGAACAGTAATACCAATCAGCAGATGTCACTGCAGGAGAGTCTGAGAGGCCATGTCCAAACTCCTGACTACCTGAACAACCCGCAAAACACAGATTGCAGGGAAGGCCTACAGCATTCAGGATGCTGAATAGAAGCATGTTGCCTAATAACATGGGTGAAGGAAGTCCTCTAGAATATTGTGGTGGGAGAAGGGGGTTGAAGCACAGAATGTAACCTATTTGGGGGAGGGAGGGGAGGGAGGGAGAGAGAGAGAGAAAATAGGTCTTTTTCCAAAATAGAAAACTGTACAACCTGAACAATGCAATGTGGCCAATGTAAGGCAGCTTTTTCAGAGCACATTGGCCTGAGATAGTACAGTATTTATAATACCAATCAATACTAGCACTCTTGAAGGATTGTATATATGCATATACATATATGTATGTGTGAGATAAACATGCGAGTGTATATATGTATACATGTGTGCTTATATATGTATGCGTACATGTATTTGAGTGCATGTAGTAAATATATACATGTGTATACAAAGAGTGGGCCAAAACTCACAAAGGCACCTGATTTTTCAATAATTCTTTGAAATGTTTGTTTGAAAAGATTTTACCTGTAATGTAATACAATTTCATTTCCTATATTGTATATGCTTTTGTGAACATTGTAAATTAAAAACAAAGCACAAAGGAATGATTAAATATTGAAACCCCTTTGTTACTTTTGGTCCACTCGGTTGATGTGTGGGTGTGCATATATCTGTATGTAAAAGAGAAATTATATATATCTTTAGCAATATTTATATGTGAGAGGGTATGTATGTATATGAGTATGTGTGTGCGCATGCGTGCATATATATAGGGTATGTATATCTATGTATGAGAGGATGGATGTGTATCTATAGATGTGCAAATGTATATATGGTTTTGTGTACATATAAGTGTATGTGTGTGAGAGAGAGAACCTATGTGTGCGTATGTGTATCTATTCTATTTCAATGTGTGCGAGACTGTGTGCATAGTAATAGTAATACATTTTATTCATTATCTGCCTCCCCTGATTGCTCAAGGAGGGGTACAACTAATTAACAAACATAGGTCGCAACCTATTCCGGGGTGGAATTTGGATGCAAACATGGAATTCCTCATGGAATTCCATGCCGGATGAGGTCCGCGCTATCAGGGAGTTGGGCCCATTTCGGAGAGCTTGCAAGACAGCTCTGTTTAGGCAAGCCTTCAACCTTGCTGGCCCTTGAGTTAGCACTTCTTGGAATGTAGTTGAAATTGTTATGTAGATGCTTGGCTAGATGTAGTATGTTTTTAGATTTTATTGCTGCTGTATTAAATTGTATTGTGCTATGTGTTTTTATGTGAACCGCCCCGAGCCCGCCGGAAGGAGCGGTATATAAGAACGAATAATAATAAATAAAATAAACCTCTGAGGATGTCTGCCATAGATGTAGGCGAAACGTCAGAAGAGAATGCTTCTGAAACGACCATACAGCCCGAAAAACTCACAGCAACCCAGTGATTCCGGCCACGAAAGCTTTCAACAATACAGGTTGGAAACCGCTTTGAGCATCACCGCCCCCCTTTCGTGAGAAAAGCAGTTTACAAGTGAAGTGAACAAAAATTAAAATAAATTACTAAATTGCCAAACCAGACACAGATATTTGAAAACTTATACCAAACACTGCTACAAAATTGACATATATTTATTTCACATAATATTTGTATTCTGCCCTTCCCTTCACAACAGGCATTCATTCACTACCAACAACAGTCATAAATGATAAAAGCAATTAAAACATAAAATTACTAAAACATTGTTTAAATCACGCAGGTTTGAACTCAAAATCCAGTTTAATCCATTGTCATTCACACAAATTGGGTCTCATTCTAAATGGCTGCCTCTCTACAACTGTTCGAACGCTCGGTCCCATAGCTAGGTTTTGAGCTTCATTCTAAAGGACAAGCGGTAGGGGTCCAATCTAATGTCACTGGGTAGAGAGTTCCACAGGCGAGGGGGCCACCACTGAGAAGGCCCCGTCTCTCTCTCGCCTCCGCCATTCGCGGCAGTAAGAGTGCAAATCAAAACTCATGATTGCAAGGCGACTGGGTTAGGCCTGCCACAAGAGATGGGCCTTGGAATAGTGTTTGTTTAAGCTGTTGGAGCTCTTCTGTAGGTCGGTCCACATACTATGTGTATACAGTATGTGTGTGTGTGTGTGTGTATATATATATATATATATATATATATCTGTATGTATATATGTGTGTGTATCAGGCATGTAGCCAGGGGGGGGCCTTAGGGGCCTTCAGCCCCCCCCCCCATTCTCAGGGTGGTCCCCGAGAAGGCCTTACTGGTACATTATTTAAACGGTTATGTTTATTCATATCATGATCTGATCACCATGCTCATTATATCCCACGTTCATGGGGTTACTGGGATAACAATACAAAAGGTTTGGTAGTGTAGTCCCTCTCTTACTCAAGACTCAGCCCCTCCCAGGGCCGTAGCCAGGATTTTGATTCGGGGGGGGGGGCGAGTTTGTTTCGGGGGGGGGGGGAGGCTGAGACTGGGTGGAAGAGGGTCTACCCTAGCAAACCTTTTGTATTGTTATCCCAATAACCCCATTAACGTGGGATATAATGAGCATGGTGACCAGATCATGATATGAATAAACATAACAGTTTAAATAATGTACCAGTAAGGCCTTCTCAAGGACCACCCTGAGATTTTCAGGGGCTGAAGCCCCTTAGCCCCAGGCTACATGCCTGGCCCCTCCCAAAGCAAACTCAGGCCTCCCTGAATCAAAATCCTGGCTACGGCCCTGGTGTGTGTGTATGTGTGTATATATGTGTGTGTGTGTATGTGTGTGAGCAATATGCACACAGATAGTATGTCCCCATCCTCTGTCCCCCTCCTTGCCGCCGCCCTCTTTCCTCGCCAACTTTCCTTGAAGGCCCCAGGCCCTCCCTCAGGCTCCTCCAGGCCGGCCCTTCCTCCTCCCCCGCCTCCTCCCCCGCCCTCCCTCCCCTGACGCAGCCCCCACCAGGCCCACGCCCACAGGCAGAGGCCTTCCTCGGCAGCCCCTCTCCCCGGCTCCCCGCTACTCGGGAGGGGCCTACCTTGGTCTCCTTGACGTGCTGCTTGATGCCCTCGGGGTACCACTGGACGCGGACGTAGCCGCGGCGGAGGGGGCTCCCGCGGCCTTCTTCCCCTCCTCCTCCTCCTCCGGGGCCCCCGGACTCGGAGCCCGCCGAGCTGCCCCCTCCCCCTCCTGCTCCTGCTGCTGCCGGGCCTCGTCCTCCCCCGCCGCCGCCTCCCCCTCCCCCGCCGTCGTCCTCCTCAGAGTCGGAGTCCTCGCCGTGCATGACGCGGACCAGGCCGAAGCGCACCGAGCCCCTGTATTTGCCGGAGACCAAGTCGTGGGTGAAGAGGAGGCGCTGAGAGCCGCCGCCGCCGCCTCCTCCGCCCGGCGCTGCTGTTGCTACTGTTGGCGGCGTTGGAGATGGAGGCGTCGCGGTGGTCGGTGGCGGCTCCGCCATGGCTGAGGAGGAGGGAGGGAGGGAGGAGGCGGGAGGAAGAGAAGCAGCAGCGACGGCGGCCGCCTGGCTCACACTCGCCAGCTCGCTTGCTCGCTCGCTCTCCCGGCTCGCGCAGGCGCAGTCCGCGTCCGGCAGGGGGGCGGGGCTCCAAGATGGCGACGGCTCGCGTCAAATAGCAAAGCGAGGAGGGGGCGGGGCTAAGCGGCGCGTGAGGGGAGAGGGGCGGGGCTGCCTCTCTGAAGGGGGTGGAGGGGAGGCCTCGGCGCCTGAGGGGGTGGGCGAAGGGGACAGCTTTCGCAGCAGAGGAGGGCCTGTGGCACACAGCACAGAAAACAGGGAGAATAGAGAGCGTGCCTCTGCGAGGAGAGGGCTCCAGAGGGCGTTTCCCAGGCTTGCCTCCCTCCCTCAAGTGGAGCATCATAAGATGGCGCCCCTTCCCACCCTCTGAGGGTGGGAAGCCAAGGCGGAGCTGGCAGGGGCTCCCCTTTCGTAGTCATGGCGCGTTCACACACGCTACATAATATGGATGCATTTTGTCAGTAACTGCCATCATGGCAAAAATGCTCTGGAATCCTGGGAGCTGTAGTTTTACAAGGCCTTGGGCATTCTCTGCTCCCACACTTCCCCACAGCCTGAGTGAGGCCCCTTCCTTTGCCCTTTCCTTTTCTGCTTAAGTGGCTGAGGGAGAAAAGGAAAGGGCCTCAGGCTGTGAGGAAGGGCGGGAGTTGTGGTCCAAAACACCTGGTGGGAGGGCCCAAGTTTGCCTATTCTCTCTCGGCATTACTTCGCGAACAAAGATTCTTTAGGAAGGACTCATCCCGCGCTTTCTACAAGCACGTTGATGACCAAAAAGGCCAATCTGAGAAAGGCAAGTTCGGTTGCAGAAAGCACAGCAGAAAGTCTCCTTGGGTGATGTTGTTTCCAAGTTGCGGTTCTTTCTGTGTTGTCGTTTCTCTACGAGACCCGTTCAGCGTGTCTTCTCGAAAGAGGTCGCAACATTGTGGATAGTGCGTCTCCATGCCTCCCGATGTGAGGCCAGGGTGGACCATTTTTGGTGATCAATCTGGCCGAGCCTGAGATGTTGTTTCAGGGAGTCCTTATATCTCTTTTTGGGGGCCCCTCTCTTGCGCTGACCTGTGGCAAGTTCACCATAGAGTAGTATCTTAGGGAGGCGGTGGTCCTCCATCCTAGAGACGTGCCCTGCCCAGCGCAGCTGTGTTCTCAATAGCATGGTCTCAATGCTGGTGCTCCCTGCTTGCTCAAGGACAGCAACGTTCATCACATAGTTGGTCCAGTGTATATTTAGGATTGTGCGAAGACAGCGCTGATGAAAGCGTTCGAGGAGTCGTAGGTGTTGGCGATAGGTGACCCATGTTTCAGACCCATAGAGGAGAACAGACAGTACGATAGCTCTGTACACACTGATTTTGGTGCTTTGCCTCAGGTGCTTGTTGCTCCAGACTCTTTTGTGAAGCACTGGGGACTCAGGGTGGCTTACATGAGGCCAGGCCCAAACAACAGGATTTGGACCTTGCTGAGGCACCTCCACACTTTAGCAGAGAACACCAAAGGCCTTCTACAGTGTAATAGAGGGACTTTGAGGGTGGGTCTCTCTTCCTCCTTCCCTTGTTGTCCCCCTCCTTTTCCCAGCGTCTGTCCCCAAACGTCCCTGCCTGGCATTGCGCCATGTTAAGAGCAGGCAGCAATTTGGAGGTGGCTGTCCCAGAGTGTCTTGGTTACGATGGAGGGAGTGTCTGCCGAAATGGGAAGGTGGCCATAAGGAGTGAAATGGAAAGCAAACGAACAAAGATAAAATGGAAAAAGGATTACTAATTAAGCCATCTGTTGTGCATTGGTCCCCTTTGTCTCATTCTGGGACTGTATTGTAGCTTAGGCTCAAGAGAAGGAATAAGAGGAGAGCTGGTGTGGGACAGCAATTTGCGTGTTGGGTGAAGACTGGGAGACCAGGGTTCGAATACCCACTTGGCTGTGGAAACCCTCTGAGTGACCTGAGGTAAGTCACACTTGGAGGAAGGCAAAGGTGCCCCCTTCCTCTGAACAAGTCATGCCACCAAAGTCTGCAATGAGTTCACTTTAGGGTTGGTATTCTTCAGAAATGACTGAAGACACACAACAGCAAAGATGCAGGAGGAGAAGGACTTGGTGGAAGGAATAGAAGATTTGAGCCAAAGCATAGACACCATGATCAACTTGAAGGCTGCAAGAATGTGGACATGAGGAATTGAAGGGATGGGAGAGAGAAACATTGGCTGAAAAACAAAATAGAATACATTTAATTTTAAAGTTTACTTTGAGATTTGAAAGTAAGAAGGATAGCATTTTCTTTACCTAATAAAAATAATCAGGGTATAATTTTGGTACTACTATTGTGATGTTGAAAACCCTTAGAGTCTGATACAGAAATAATTTGGATGTGCTACTCACAATTAACTCTTTTGGACATCCATCACAGCTAGCTTAGATGGAAAGTAAATTGAGGGAGTCCAATTGTGACATGGAAGTTCAGAAGCTGAGAGGGCAAGGGGGGAGTTTCTGGAGCTAATGTCTCATACTCAAGAGTCTAATGCTCATCCTAGTGTAAGGGGTCCTGATATGAAAGCCCAATTAACTATTGGATGGATTGGGTTGGACTGGAGCAGCTAGAAGCTATGGGGAGTGAAGCTTTATTTCTATATAGAGAAAAAATGAGATAGTATTAATGTTATAAAATGTAGAGGCAGTATAGTGATTTTATTGAGAGTTTAGCATTAATTTCTTAATTGTACAAAAAAATCCTCACTCCAGGTCTTACTCATAATCTTCAATGTGTTTAGCAATCAAGGCTGGTAATGTAATTTTGTACAATATATTGTACAAGTATTTCAACAGAATAATTTTGGCATGAAGATTTAACAGCCATTCTTAAGATTTATTCTCAGTACAATTGTTGTATCCTCCCATGAACACGAATATAGTATAAATGGATAGCTGCAACTAAAGGAGGCATAAAAATAATTTCTTAAGATCTGATTAATCTTAGAGTTATGAAAGATAACCCACGTGCTCAAGTTATAGAAGAGTATCCATATGCCCTACATTGAAATCTGTATGTTGTTCCTAGGGAACAAGTGTGGAGATTCATGTTACTAAGCTCAGGAAGTTGCTACATTTAAGGCTTGTCTCTAAGAACCATGCCCTTCAAAGCAAAAGAGATATGGTGTCCCATCGTCTTAATGATGTTTTGATGTTTATATGTGAAACTTAAGTGCCCAGGGCAAAATGAAACTACTTGAATTCTCTGTGCAGTATCATATTTTGCCTTTACATTTCTAATCCATTATGTATGGGGTTTTTTTGTTTTTAGAACAGTAATGCAAAGCATTAAACTGAGTGAGCAATTTTTAGTCCACAAGATGATAAACTGCAGTTCCCATTAGTACAACATAATAGAAGTTGCAGCCCATCAATTGAATACCATCCCAATTTACCGCCAATGTGATGTATATGTGTACATGACATTTTGAATTCCTGTTTCTCCATCTCCTTTTGTGTGTACTTTTTAAATCAAAATATTCTTAAGTTTTTAAATATATTTTTTTAATTTTGCTTGAACTATAGCCACTATGGTTCTGATTACTGGATTTTCCTTTCAGCTATTGGTATAAATAGCAAGAACCCCCAGTGGCCCAGGAGAGGTGTAATTCAACTTCTGGGCACAACTGTATCTTTTATTCCTGCTTCTTCCTCCCTCTCTGGAAACTCTGGCTCCATCTTGTGGATGTTTTGTTTTCTAACTGGAATCACAGTAATAAGTAGTGGTATCTCTCACCCGTAGGTTCCTGTGAAATAAAAGTGTGATATACTAAGTTGCCTATGTTACTAGAAGTTTCTAAGGAATAGTGTTGTCATGTAGTCAGAATTAATGGGTGGTTAAGTGACCGCATCTCTGTTTACGAATCCAGGCGATCTCTCCGATCATCTGGAGAGACCTTACTCTCTCTCCCACCGGCCTCGCAGGCACGGTTGGTGGGGATGAGGGAGAGGGTCTTCTCTGTAGTGGCGCCCTGACTCTGGAATGTGCTCCCCAAGGATATCAGACAAGCCCCCACTTTGGCAGTCTTTAGGAGGAGCCTGAAGACGTGGCTGTTCCAATGTGCCTTCCCTGAATGAAGTAAATGACATCCTGCCGTGTTCATTCTTTGCAAAAGTCCTCAGAAGCACTTTAATTGCCTGTTGTGTGTCTGCCCCATAGTGTCCTTGAAGCCTTCCTACTTTATGCAAACTACCTCTGTCTGCACCCAGTGTTTATTTTAAAATTTTAACATTCACATTTGGCCTGCCCAAAATGGTTTTAAATTGTCTGTTATTGCCTGTGTTTGAGTTTTATTGATTGTATTGATTTATAATGGCTATTGTTTTGTTATTATGTGTTATTGGGCTTGGCCTCATGTAAGCCGCCCCGAGTTCCCTTGGGAAATGGGTGCGGGGTATAAATAAAGTTAATAAATAAATAAATAATGAATAAATTAAGTTGTCTGCTATGTCTTATATAATGCTGTGTGTTATTCAGACTGTAGAGTCAAAATCCCATGACCCTGGAGTTAGCTTTTTAAAGCTGAATGAAAAATACACGTTAACAAACAGTAAAGGCAATAAACCAATACTACATGGGGATGGTGAGGATATTCTACCATATCTAGGCTGATGGCAGGGAAGCAGGATGGTATTCCTCTTCTTTTTACAGATCATGCCAAATCACATAACTTTAAGAGACAGAATGGGAGCCCCCTTTGATGGTGTTGGACTGCACTCCCATCTATCCTCAACATTGCCTCAACCGATAATCCAACAACCTTTGGAGGGCATTGCCTTTCTTGTGCCTCAGTTAGAAGGTTTTGGTGAAGAAATGGGAAGGTTGGAGCAGGACTTGTTTTGTGATCCCACCTTCTCAGAAATTCCTTTTGTGGCCACTTGTAATATAATACCAGATATTGCAGGAAATCTTAACCTGGGGGATCATGAAGCCCTTTCCTCTGAGAAACATAATTTCTGAAGTCAGTTTCAACACCTCCTTTAAGGTAGAAGCCCTTGAGGCTGTCTGCCAAAGGGACAGTAACAGAGAAAATTGCTTTGAGGACATGCAAGCGGGGTTTGGGGGGGAGGTGGCAAGCATGCCAGCAGAAAGAGCGCTGCATGCTCCTGCCATGCCTGCTACCACCGTCTTAGATGATGCTCCTAGATTTGCAAAAAAATATTTACACCCCTGGATCAGCACTCAGCTGTAACCCACCCAGATATTAGTGAATGTAAAATGTTGTAAAGAGGCCCTTCTGTTTCCCCCATCTGCTTTGAACAGATTTTTTGCCTCTTAAAGTGCCAGTTTGTCAGATTTTATTTTCCCAACAGGTGGCGCTCTTTGATAGTACTATAGTTTTGAATCTGAACAATGCTGCACACGATTTGTTAATATGCTATGTCAACACCATTTTTGCATGTATCTGATATAATATCCAAATAAATATGGAATAAATCCAGCAAGACAAAATCTATACAGCTTAGAGTACCGCGGTTTCTTAAAATCGATCACATAAAACATTAGGTAAGATCTATATTGGCCAAAAATACCAGATTTTGTCTGATTTTGGAAGCTAAACAGGATCAGCTCTGGTCCCACCCTGTATATACTATGCTTTGTCATGTGTGTGACATTAGTTTCCTATATACTGTATACACACACACACGCACACACACACACTGTAATGTCTCACTAAAATTGTGACGATCTGTGAATGTATCACTGTATGAAGGCAATTGTGGACTTTATTGAATGAGGCAGGCAATCTGGCATTGAACCTGGACTGCACATCCTGCTGCCAGTCTGCCTCCTTTCCATGGTTAACCCATCCCTCACTATTGATGAAAAAAACCTTCCAGTAGCTGGCAACCGCATAAGTTCCCCTCACTTGCTTTGTGTAATTTGTTCTTTCTGCTTTTGTGCTGGCTTGCAGGTAGTGAAGTGACATCAGGAAGTAAGTACCCACCGATGCTTGGGTTAGGTCTTTTGTAATGCTATTTATAAGAACGTAATGCTATTTATAAAAAATAGTCATTGTTTGCTCTTGATTTTTTTAAAAGAATGTTCTGATTAGAAAACATATAAGGATGTGGATGAACTATAACTCCATATTGGATCAATTCCCCTCCCCCCAAACCCCACCAGTATTCAGAGTTGGTCATGATGGATATCAGTGCAAAGTTTGGTCCAGATCCATTGTTGGTTGGGTTCACAATACTCTCCCACAATCCGGGGTTAACACCCCACAAACCCTTTAATATTTTATGTTGTTCATGGGGTGTTGGTGTGCCAAGTGTGCAAGTGTGGTCCAGAACCACTATTGGTGGAAGTCACAGTGCTCTCTGGAAGTGGGAGCCTTCTTGGAAATCATCTGCAAACAAGCATGCATACTGTAAGGACTCACCTGCCTTAAGCAGGGCCGAGGCCTGCTTAGAAGAGGTTTAGAAATCCTGTTTTGGTTGTGCTGGCATCCATCTTGGAGAGGTGGCTGCAGCCAGCCACCATTAAGGGAAGGGAAAGCCAGAGCAAGGGGGCGTGGCCTTGCAGGCTTGTGCCTAGTTACAGTGAAGAGGCTGTGATTGGCTAAAGTATAGAGGGGGAGGAGTTGGAGCTGACAGAGTAGAAGATCCTGTCAGAGAAAGTCTGGTCTGGAGTCTGGAGTTTAGAGCAGGGCTGTGCAGACGCACATCTCCAGCCTCTGCTGTTTAGAGTCAGGCTGTAGATTCAACGTCTAAGCCTGAGGCAGTCTTGAGCAAGGTTTCTGGGGGAGTATCATCAGAGCCTTGGCAATAGAGACTGACAGTCTGTCCTAAGCAATTCACCACGTAGGAATAGGTTGGACTAGTGGGAGTCAAGACTGAGATCTGACCGCCCTTAGGGCCAGTAGTGATTCTAGTGGGAACGCTTGTGGAAGAATGCCAATTTAGAACTGTTCTTGTGATAGGCAGTTGGGTTACCTGGTCATCTCTGGAGTTAGAGTGACAGGTAGTGGACTCTTAGACTGTGTGGGTTACGAGTAACCCAGAAGTAGCCAGACTCAGGGATCGATCTATGGGATTAGATGTTCCAGAAGTTTAGAACAACAACCATCTAGTGGAACTATTAGTTGGGAGTTGGGAGACAAGTCTCAGTACTGTCTGTGGAACTGAACGTAACATCTGAAGAAGTAATAATAGCCTTTTTAGTTAGTAACCTCTACGCTCTAGCACATATATATGATCTTGTAACCATCACGCTATCCAAGTCTATCATTGTTGTAACCGTACGCTAGTTGCCTCTTAGAAGAACCAATACGATCTGTGCCTATTTGATAGCCTTGTTGTAGTTAATAAATACTTTTATTATTAACTTTAAAAGAAGCCTCAGTCATCTTTCGGTCTCCTCAATTTACATTCTTGGTGGGTGGGGTGTTGTAAAGGCCAAACGCTACAGACACTTCATTTAATTAGAAGTAAATCCTAATGACCCATTAGGTTGGTGGCAGACTACCGGGAGTGTCAAATTAGTCAATTTAGGTGACCGAGATCGTCACACATACATACACACAAACATACAAATATATTTTCATTTTATCATATAGATAGGTATAGACATATAGATACAGATTTTACTGTTATCTTTACTAATTTTAATTAACCATTGTTGGAACTGTGAAATTGCTCTTTAAAAAGTCTGTGTGAGGATCATGTATTGCGGAATCCCAAACCATGATTCAGTCTGATAAATCCAATATGAGGCAAACCGAGCTTGCATGCTGCCCCCTTTTCTTTAAATCTTGGCTTAAAGTGATTTCAAATGAAATCACTTTAAGCCTGTTTGTCATTCAAAATGACAACTCAAATCATCCTCAGCAAAAAAAAAGCTCTGAATTAATTTGAGCCATGGGGGCTGGAGAGGAGAACATGCACTCTCTGCAGCCCGCTCTTGTTATTATAAGCTATGGTTTATCATTACAGGGGATGAACACAGCTCAGTGGGATCAGATGTTCCATGAAATTATAGCATACGCATCACAGCTGCAGAAAAACAAATGTTCCTATTCTGTTGTTGTTTGCCTTTGGATGAAATATTATTTTAAAGTTGCTCATATGATTTGTAAAGTTTTAAAATCTTTTTTCTCTAGGTCTCTAGAAGTTAGTCCAGGAGCAGATAGATTTTATCTGTCATGTGCATGAAGATAAATGGCATTGCTTGGACTCTAGGCACCATACAGTGCACACCCTTCTATTTAAAAAATCCTATCTACCGGAGTGCATTTTGAATGGTTGTTAACACACTCCTTTTTTGTACCCATTTTAGAAGGCTAACCATAGAATAATTAAACACAGCATTCAACCATGTGTGATTTACCTTTTAAAAAGTGCTGCAGTGGAGAAACAAATTTTAATAGGATGGCAGTCATTGTAAAAAAAGATTACCGTACATTTTTTTAATCCCAAAAATGAACCCAGCATAGTGGATGGCCTTTGGTTTTCAGAGTCCTGCTCCGAGAGCTGCTGTTTGGAAATTTCTGTGCACTTTTTCCTTGATTGGCACTAAAATTATCATGAAACCCATAAATTAATCTTACACAGTTTAGGATGTAGCATTTAATGCAGATGTTCTTTATTTCTTTCCTAATATGGCTCCCTAAGCCATTGGTTATCTGGGAATGATGGAAGATTCAGTTATGAAATACAGCAAAATCAGGAGAGCAATTGTTTTGCAAAAATATTGGTGCTCACTTTCAGGCAAGAAGTTTTAGACTGAGGTGAGCAACAGCATTGGGGCCAATATTACTTCCCCATCCAAGTGCTCTGTGGATTGTACCCTGACATCAAGGCCAGATAGCTCTGTCTACCCTTTGCAGTCCCTGTACTACAATCATGTCACCTTTTGTTGCCATTTTGAAAGGAACCGTAAGGGAGAGGAAGTATTTGGGGATAGCGCAGGGTTTTATTGCACTTATAGGGTGCTAGAAAGTATTTTGTGTATTTTTGGGCATTTGGGAGGTGATCATTCCAATTATGTTTTAAATATGAGGAGGCTTTGGAGAAACTAGTGAGGGTCTTCAGGGTCAACCTAGGGGTTTGCATGCCTTTTAGAGTCTACCCCTCTTAAAATTCACTTTTACATCAAAAGCATGCAATGTGTTTTTGCTTCACCTGTTTTCTGCTGGCACATTTCTGTGCAATTCACCTGTGGCTTTTGCAATGATCCTTGTTTCTAGCAATCAGCTAAAATGCTTTATCCCTCATCTGAAAATCATGCCAAGACAGTAAAGCCTGCTGCGATCCTTTTGTTGTCATGTCAGCTTGAGGCCTTTCAAGTACCTTTGTCTCATGAGGATTTAAAAATGTCTTAAGAATCCCATCACGTGCGTTATAAATAACAAATATATAAGCTGGAGTTCCTTTAGCCTCTCTAGCAAAGAAGCCGGGAATACCTCAGCATCCATCCCAGTCTTCTTTCTCCTTCCTTCTTTTTGGCAGTGACTTACAAAGTCTACAGATTGCTATCTGCGGAGATCATCAGTTGAGAGCTTTAAAAATAATTAGTGCTCAGGTAAGAGTTTGTATTTTTGCTATAATATCTATGATGCTGACCTCCCAAGTTGGAAAAAATCACATTCTGAAAGTGAATGTGTACTCTTTCCATGCTGTATGCTGTTTTTAACCAATAGTGATTTTATTTATACCATTTGGATAACAGCCAATTAACATCTAAATAGAACAATAACATAATTTGAGGGCATGATTTCTTCCCCCATTTCTTTCTATGAAAATTGTGTCACTTTCTTCATTTTTCTTTGTATGTTTTACAATATACTTATGCTACTGAAAACAATATAGTTTAATTATAGATTGATGTGCATGTAGGTATGTATATGATCATACCTAAGTGTGTGAAACACATTCATAGGTAGCCATGTTTACCATACAGCAAAATAAGACAAAATACAAAATCTGCAAAAGAGCCCAGTCTTGAATGTGCTAATCAAATGTACTAACATATCATGCTAGCTTTTGAAGCACCATCGGCATCTTTATCAGGATTTTTTTTAAAAAAAAATCCTACAAGAGAAAACCAGAAGAGTGTTGAAGTCACAAGTTCACATTTTGTATCCAATCTGTTTCTGTTGTTCAGTTGGTCAAGAGGCTACACCCTTCTTGGCCATATGGGGACCTAGACAAAGCAAAGTAGGACTGGAATACTAGTTAAATAACTTTTTTAATCTGATTTATCATTGCATTTGCTAATGTGCACATTGGATACTTTAAAAACAGATTCCTTTCCATGATAATCATCCTAAAAAGCAATGCAAAGCCACAATATCTGATATAAAAACTCATCACTATATTTTTTTGACAAAAGATTATTGAGAAATTAATTTTATTGACTTATTAACATGTTCCATCTTGTGGGAGAAGACATATGAAGACTTTGGCAAACCTGAAACTATTCAGAAAATGTCAATATGTTTTTCAGCAGAACTGAGAGAGTAATTCTAGCAGAATTTGTTTGCAATTAGGTTATAAGAAGCTGGAATTCAAAAGCAAGGTTTACTAGAATCGGTTTTATTCCTGCATATATCTGAATTTTTTAATTTCTGTATGTAGTAGAGACATGCAGTATTTTGCAATTTGATTAGCAAGAGATTACCATTTGCGTGTGTTACATGTTTTTAATTAAAAAGATGTGTATATAACAATTAAGAAATAGTTGCTATCTTCGTCTGTTGCAGCTAAAACAAAAATGTTCTCTGGCACTGGTACTGTATAAATGTATTAGTTTGGTTAAAGACAAATACATTTATATAATGTTTTTTGGAAATGTGCCCTGCTTCATATTACACATGCTTCTCATATATATGAAGTCAGAGATTTCTGCGTATGTGCTTGAGATAAAAGGTTCCTCTCCATTGATTTTTTCTTTTTTGTTTAAAGATTTAATTCATTGCTGATTCATGGTACATTATGTTAATGGAGCTTCCTTGCTCTATTATTGCCTTTTTGATAAATATTTTTTAAAAATGTACACCCGGGATCTTGGCTCTTTTTGGCAAGTGATAATCAGTATGTCTTACCATAGTTTTATAAGCTATCTAAGAATGCCAAAGACAAAGTTCTAATGAACCTGTCCTACTTCTCAGAAAAAATCACAAGCACTACACATAAATTATTGCTAAAATATTTTAGTACAGTATTTGAAATTACCAAATTGATAACTAAAAGCTGAAAACGTCAGACCTAAAGATTTCATTGGTAACATAATTTTTATGCAGATGCTGCCTGTCAAGCTTGATAAAAAGATTCATATATTCTGCTACTTCAGTTCAGATTTGTCTAACTTCTTGTAAAATTCTAAATGAAAAGTAGAGTCTACTTTGTACACACATGGTTTGCCACTCTTTTCCTAGCAGCTTCTGCCATAGATATACATGTATCACAATAATACCTTTCAGCCAGCTAATTTCATGGCTCATGCACTGTGCTTTTAAGGGTATACAGAGCTATCCAAATTACATAGGATAGGTGAGCAAACTTTGGGTTATGTTTAACTGCTACTGTGTCATGTTGTGTCTGATGTTAATTTACACCCCCAGCGTGGGGATGAATAATGGCCATCAAAGTTTGCCTCTTGAGATCTGATTGGAGGGTAGTACTTAAGACTTCTGTGTACAGATCACTTGTCACGTCAGAGCACTCACCTCCGGGACTTGTAATAGTTCATGGGCTAATCTCCTTTATCTGATCTGTCCTCTTGGTTCCCTTTCACTCTAGAGCACGCTGGCAAATGGTACATTAGAAATAACACTTTAAAGCACATGCACGTATGTGGCATCCTGTTTGTTCTGTTCATATTTGAGAGGCTCTTCAAAAAATGAAGGCTATTAAAAAAAAAACCCTGCATGGATTGAATATTGACACATCTCCTTCTTAGTTAACCAGTCTAGGTCCCTGTAAACAGAGAGCCCACATGCCTCCAGAGATCATGGGCACCAGATGGCCCATGTGTTGATACTTAATATTTTGCTCAAATGGAAACACATTTCTCAAGATTGTATGGTCTCATACATTAGTACTTTGTGAATTAATTTAATCTTACAGGTTGCTAAACCAATAGCTATCACTAATTCATATGACAAAATATTCCATCACTGAATTAGGCAATTTGAAATATAATCCAATGTAAAGATAAATCACTTGAGTCCTGAAGATTTAGGAACAAATGGATCACTTTGTTGCTTCCTCATTTTTTATTCTGCTGTTACTTTGTAGCTTGTTAACTAAGTCAACATCCCATAGTCTGAAAAAGGCAATGAAAGAAGAACATTCTGAACAGTCAGTAAGTGTCTTGAATTTCTAGCTGGCTATTTATGCCAAAGGCTGCTGGGTTTAAGAAAGCTTATTTCCGGCTTATCTTTAGCATTCTTCCTTTAGCAGTCTCTGCTCAATGTGCCCTTTCAAAATTAGTTTCTTCCTCCAAATAAGATCAACCACTATCCTTGAGATTGTCCTGCAGGTGGTCCTTGACCCTGCCATTGCTCTGTTTTTGCCTCTTCCAGTGCATTGTGTTCTTTGAGTTATATAATGGTTAATTAGACATTACAGGAAAGCTTTCCAGAAGGCGGAAGATTGATTTGACAGTATTAAGAGTCTGATTCTGTGTGGGAATCCAGCATGCTCTTTCTGAGACTGAGTATCCTTTTTACCCATTGGAAGCAAAGGCACTCAGCACCTAGTGGGAGACAATCTGTATCTGTCAGGATTAGGTCCTAAGAGTGTGTTTGAGTCATCCGATCCAGCTTTTGGGTGACCTCAGAATAACCATTCTGCTCCAGCTCACGTCAGTGTATTAACCCTGCCTATCTCGCCACTTAACCCCGTCAGCAGGTCCTCAGGCTATAAAAACCATTTTCAATTCCTTTCCTCTGTCATTATTGCTCTAATGCACAGCACCTGGATGTTTGTTAGACTTTGCTTTTGTGTGCTAAACAATAGCCAAGACCCATCTCTGTGACCTGGTGGACCTTCATTGCTGTAGTGACAACGATGACTAAGACATTAGAAGCAGCAACATGTTTCTGGCATGTATATATAAAGAGATGCAAGTGCCCTAATCTGATATTTGCTGTGCAGGTATTTCCATCTGTTGGGTCAAGCGTGCTGGAGACAGTTGGCTGAAATCAAGACATCCTGACTCCAAAAGGAAGAGAACCATTTGCCAGAGATACAGAAATAATCAGAGGGGATGTCTGCGACCAGCGCCTTACCATTTCTGAAGCCCACTCACTTCAGATCTCCACGGAGCTCTCCTGGGCGCCAGCGCCGGCACACCCTTCCTGCCAGCGAGTTCCGGTGCCTCACTCCAGAGGATGCCATCAGTGTCTTCGAAATTGAGAGAGAAGGTAAAGCGCCACTTCATTTATCAGGTCTTTGTAATGGTGCTTATCCTACTTCCATCCTTCAGTTTTTATGAATTACTATTATTTTAAGGGAGGGGAGAAAAAAGAAAAGTTGCAGAACCTTTAAGACTAAATGACACCTTTTCTGTTGTCAGATGATGCTATAAACCAAATTAATAGCTTCTTTTTAAACTTAGAAGTTTTCATTTTAAAAGTAAAGCATTGGAGCAGTGTGGAATATGGTTATTTTATCATTCAGAGTCCTCTTGTGATATATACATTTACTAGGCTAGTATTTTAGTCACTTAAATAAGTAAGTTTCTTTCATGATTTTAAATAATGAAGCATGTAACATTTGTTAGTTCCTTTTTTGTGCCTTTATTATTAGACCCAATATCTTCCCTGTCTGCATGAAGCTTCAGCAGCACACCATTGATTTCTTTGTTGTCTTTCACAGCATTTATTTCAGTGTCTGGAGACTGTCCTCTCCATTTGGATGAGATCCGACACTTTCTGAACCTGTGCCCTGAATTGTCGCTTGGCTGGTTTGAAGAAGGCCGGCTAGTTGCCTTCATTATAGGCTCCCTCTGGGACCAGGAGAGACTGGGCCAGGTAAGAACTAGAACAATTTAAAATGCATATACTTCTCATTTTATAACTGTTTATAACTGTTTGGAATAGGATGTGAATAGAGCCTAGTGTAAACACGGCAGGTGCTAACACTAATGGGAAAATTCCAACTGCAGTTAACATTTCACACATTTGGGTGCAAGATAGCAGCCCTCAGCAATTCTTACTGCCCACTACTCCACACCTTAAAATTTCTTTACTCAAATTATGAAGATGCTGTATTACTGTTTTTCTTTCTAGTGGTCTGGAGAAACAAGTGGAAATAGTCCACCATCCACGTGATTGTTCATGCCAAGCCATGACAGGGGTTAGAGGGACTGCTCTTAACTGGGTGTCCCTTTTCCTCCTTGATTGGGGACAGTGAGTGGAGAGGGGAGGTATGGTTTCCGAGAGGCTCCCCCTAAATTGTGGGGTCCCTCAGGAAGCCATTCTCTCCCCTTTATTATTTAACATCTATATGTGGCCACTTGCCAAATTGGTGCGGAGCTTTGGTCTGGAGTGTCACCAGTTTGTGGGTAAACAAAGAATGATTCTATTGTAAGTCTCCCTGTGTTTGCATACATTTGCACCCACTCTGAATCTTGTCAAGCTAGGTAAGCTCTAGTATGATTTCTTTTGGTAGTCAGAGATGGCCTGTAGAATTTGGACATATGTCCAATTCTCAAAAGTACTTCATTGCTTTCTTGTCCAAGATAATGTCTAAGGAAAAGACGGTAAAATTCATTGAAAGTTGGTATTCATTGGCTATGTAGAAATTGAACAAGTGGAACTGTGAGTGCAGATGTCAATTCTGAAATAATTAGATGGTTCATTGAAGCCTACTTGAGACTTTTTTTGTAGTTGTCACTTTACCTGTGTAAACTGAGGTAATAATCACACTATGTTCCTTGAAAAAATACTGCTCAAGTCTGGTAGTGAAATGATTATAAGACCGATGGATTGTTGCACTGCCTCAGCATAAAACAAGTATTTCCTTGTTTATTAATATTCCAGAATACATCAGAAAGGAAACCATAGCTATTTAAATGTTAGCTGCATCTGATATATTTCTCTTTATGCATCTCATAATGTGAAATGTATTCCAATAGAATAAACTTGTCTGTTCGTACCAGTTAACAATTTCAAAGTGAACATAGAGCATCACTGACTTATGGAATCCCTATCATGGGCTTTTCTTGGCAAGATTTGTTCAGAGCAGGGTTGCCATTGCTTTTCTTTGAGGCTGAGAGTGTGTGTCTAGTTCAAGGTCCCAAAGGTTTCCATGACTTGAGATGCAGAATCCTACTCCAACATTGGAACCACCACACCACACAGTGTCTTTGATAGTATTATAGTTCATAGTATAAGAACTAAGTAGTCAATTCAGCCAATGTTAGGAAATGCAAGTTGGCAGGACCAAATCTTAGTAGTAATTGTCATCTTCTCTTCTCTCCTTTGTCAGGATGCTATGACTCTGCACAAACCCCATGGTACCAAAGTCCATATCCACGTCCTGGCAGTACATCGCACCTTCCGCCAGCAAGGCAAAGGCTTTATCTTGATGTGGCGCTACTTGCAGTACTTATGCTGCCTACCTTATGTGCGCCATGCTACGCTGATGTGTGAGGACTTCCTTGTTCCTTTCTACTCTAAGTGTGGCTTCAAAGCATTAGGCCCTTGTGAGGTCACAGTGGGATCGTTGAATTTCATTGAAATGAACTATGCTGTTCGTGGTCATGCCTTCATGCGCAGGAACAGTGGTTGCTGAGGTTATGCCTCCCCTTTGCATTCGTTTCCAGCTGCTCATCATGTTTGCTGGCAAGGCCTGCTCTCAGTGATTCCCAACCTTTCTGATGGGACCTAGAGATGGATCAGAGGAGGCTTGTGGGTGGGATGCCAAGTTTGTGTGGTGGGAATAGGGGCCATCTGCGGTCAAGTGCATGTGCACACACAGACAAAAGAAGTGTAAAAGATGGGTCTGCTTTTAAGAAGTTTGGGAACCACTTGTGTTGTAGATCCACAACTTGATTTAATTCCATCATGCTAGGCAGCCTCTCTTCAGGGAAACAAAACTCCCAGGAGCCAACAGTTCCTTTAAAAAATCATACAACTGCCTTTAAAAGCAGAAGCTAAACTTTGGCCTATTTTTCCTCACTTGTGCTACCTTCCTTTGCCCCCACCCTATCTATCTATCTATCTATCTATCTATCTATCTATCTATCTATCTATCTATCTATCTATCTATCTAGGGAAATGAAAGGTCCCCAGTCAGCCTCCTGTTTACTCAATATGGCAGGCTGGCAAAGATGAAGCCACCAAATTTACCTTCCATAAGGGAGTAACATTTTAAGTGATCTATTCCAAATAGTATAAATCGGATTTTTCAGTCCAGAATTTCTTTACTATCAAAGTTTTGGTAAGTAACAGTAACTGATGCTTACAATAGAACTCTGTTGGAAAACAGACACTGACTGCTATTATCAAACTAGTACAGTTGCATAAATATGGAGTCAATTTCAGAAAACAAGCGTTTTATTCTTCAGATTTGGCTGAATACTTGCCTTCTTGTCCCTAGACCTCTTGGGATTAATAGGGAAATAAGGAAAATATTGCCTGAGAAGTGTTTGAATTTGCTGTACAATGTAATGTGGTACTCTACAAATATATGTTGCTCAAGACACAAGTAGCTTTTTCCTCAGGCAATGTCTATGCTAGAAAGGCGAAGGTCAAGTTCCTGTTTACAATATTGTGCTTAATTTTCAGATTTCCCTGCTGAACAGGAAAAACCATAGAATTTTACAGACCTCTTTCTGTTGCCCGCATGCAGTAGCTAAAACTTACTAGTATTCTGGGGAGTAACATATTCTCTATTCAAGACCTACACTAATACTCTACTACTCACTAGTCAGAGTGTCCTGACTGATAGCCCAATCTACTTCTTGCCCACCTCATTCTTTTGATGATTGAGGAGCCAGTAGGAACTTCGCCAATATTCCTGTTCTTTAGAAGTAAGATTCAAACTATTCAGATTTGGATTTGAAATACAGGGTGTCTCACATTATGCAGTGGGCTAAACAGCAAAGCCTCTCTCATCTGCTGCAACCACAGTGAAACAAACTTCTTAAACATCATATACTCATACAGAATCAGCAGCTGTGCTGGTTGTAATTTGTATTTAAAACAACACTGCACATTTTAAAACATTACTTCTATTCTAGCTATGATCTGATAGGGTATGGGCATTCTCTAATGCTATTTGATTTACTTGCTACCGCCCAGTGAGGTCTGAGGAAGAAGACAGTTAAATGTTGATAAATGTCTCCTTTGTGCTCATAGCAAGTCTCTCTTTTAATTGCTCTGCGCTTGGGAAAGGTTCTTACTCCCCAGAAGGATTAGTAATGAAATATGCACACTCATCTTCCCAAGGTTAACCTAATGGGTAAAACAAATAAATTAATGTTGGCTTGATGTTGCAGGTCATCTGAACCTCTTTTATAGAAATACCACTTAGCCCTTGCTACTGAAAACCGGAAACTATGCGGTCTCTAATTCCTCATTGTTCTGCATGCCATTTTCCACTTGCCATGTATTTTGTTGTCAGCAAATAAATGGATTTTTTTTCTTATTCGGTTGTTGCTCTTATTCCCCCTTCCTTTATCACCAACCACATTATGTTATCAGAAAACAACTGTTGGGAAGTAATTGTGCAAACGAAGGGACTGACTTAAAATCTGAGGGGAAGAAGACATCAAGAATTTAGGAAATGAAATTTCTCATATACCATCAGCTGTCACAGGCCTCTACTTAGCAGATACTGAGGCATGGATGAAGGAGCAATACAGTTTCAAAAATTACTGACAGGGAGATATTAGCATCATTACAGTTATTTCAGCATGAGCTGTATCAGACTGGATGTGCCTATGGCTCTGGATCCTCATGCAGGTACACTTTTTGTACCATGATGGCAGTCTGGAGAACACTTGTAAATTTAGAATCTGCAAAAGTATTAAGTTGTCTGTAGTAATATTCAAAAACATAACTGTGTTAGTCTGTTTCATAATAAAAAGGGAATCCTGTAGTACCTTTTGAGACTAAACTGGCAAGCGCAGCTGAAATGACCTCCCTCTATTCTGGCTAACACTGTTGCAGCCTCAGATGGAAAGAATAGCAGTCAGTATTTGCTGGACTTAATTCCCCTTTCCAGTAATCCCTTTCCTTATGTGTCATACCTTATTTAAATTATAAGTCTGAGAGCAGGGAACTGTCAAAATAAACCACTTATGTAAAGTGCCATGTACAATGATGTGCTATATAACTAATATCGGCCTTGAATTCAGTCACTCAAAGTAATGCTACACTCATATCAAAACTCAGAGACAGCTTACCTGCACAATTAGGTAGGTTTATACAAAGCAAGTTTCACAGGATTGTTTGAAACTTATTTATTTGAACAAAAAAAAAATTCCCAATCCCCATTTTGTCACTTTCAGAATCTGCTGTCTTTCATGTACAAGAAAAGTTCTCCTTCGAGCCCTGTTCCTACAACAACTCGAAGTCTCTGTATTTTCCAGCTACTACATATAGCCACTAGCATTATAGATGAAACAAGGTTTCTTTAAAAGCATTAATGCTCTTTGCCAAAAAGTGTCTGGCTCTGGGGACACACAGAAAATTGTGACTGTTACAAAAAAATGCATATAAAAATACCCCTTGGACAAAGAAGGGAGTTATTTTCACAGTACAATTTCTAGTACCACAAAAAGGCACTAAGGGGACATTGCCATAAAGTTCAAGCACCATCTCATGCCAAAAGAAGGCATCAAGAAAGAAACTCTTGAAACCAGGAATTGCATAAAACAAACGTCCGGCAGAAGTCCATTGAGACAGGCAGGTGCTAAGTCGCAAAAGTGAAGCAAGTGTTGCCTCATCACAAAGGTGCTCTTTTAATGTCACTTTCTGCTGGGTCTCCATTCCAGGAAAGAGCCAGTCTGTCCCAAAGACCAAGGATGCCAGTGGAACCTCTGCTAACTCCTTCCAAGGCACCTGACGTAGAAGGCAGAGCGGGTACATTCTCTGTTGTGCTGCAAACTGTCTGGCATGGCTGTCTGGGAGTGTTTTGGCATTAAAGCTTTGACCAATAATGCACCAACTTTATAACAGTACCTCCCAATAATGGCACCCAGTATGATCATGAAGTGATGTATAAGAAACAGCTCGGTTTTGCTCCCCTCCAGGAGTTTTACAAAAGGTGACAGGATGTGCCCAATTGTTTTTCTTCATGTCCTGGCCTATGAAAGGATCCTGGGAATTTCAAAAGGACTGAGAACAAAGGTGACCTGCTTTGCACTGGCAGAGCTGCCTCAGTCCACTTATTGTTCAAAATTCAGCATGTTTGAAGTCTTCTCCATTAAATAATGTTCAAACAGGCTTCCAGCTCCATCAATGCAAGACCTGATCCAAATCATACCTCTCGCAGAACTTGGTGGTAAAAGGCAAGCAGGTTAAATGTTCAATCCAGGGCCAATTAATGGGGTACACATAAAGCCAGATTACAAGAGATGCAAAAAGGCCCGCAAAAACCACCAGTGAGATGATGATCATGGCCCGCTTGCGGAACTTGTCCACGGTGCCAAAGGTGATGTAAGGCAGAAAGGCAAACGAAAGCAAGAGCCCACTGAGGAAGCCAAATATGTGGGCAATATTGTCAATCCACGGAAGGAGGCCACAGACAAAGAGAAAAAGGACGATTCCAGAAAGGTTTAGGAAAGCCTTCCAGGGCTTCTCTAGCACTTGCCAGCTCTGGAACAGTTCCACGAAAAGGCAGGCTAACAAGCCAAACTGTGATCCTGCAGGCCCCACCTAATGGATAAAAGCAAAATTAAAAATAAATTATGACAAAATACATTCCACTGTTGAGGCAGCTAGATAGTCTTTACTCTTCATTGCAAGGCTCCTCCAACCCTTTATGCAATTTCATTTGATTCAGCTCAACCTTAAGCTTTTTAATTGAAAAGTAACCCTACCTTAGGTTCCACAGAAGATACACAATATCAGAAGGGAGCAGAGTTGAAGCTAGTTGCTACAAATGCTCCAAGTTGTTACAAATGCTGTACTAAGCAAACATATTCTGGATGGAGAAACCACTATGCTGATATTTCTCAAGTTATTTTTAGAAGGCGGGGAGAACTTGCTCACTATGTCTCCATTTGCTTTGTCAGTTTGCATGGCATATGTTTCTTTATTACAGATCTGAGTTTTTTTGCAGCACTGAGAACTGATGTGTCAAGGAGGGTATAGACACCAGAATGCAAAATACAGGCAGTGCCAGATTCTTTGCACAGAAATTTCCCCAAACCATCTCTTACCCAGCAATAATTCATTGGAAAAACCTCTCTTATAGGCTAGAGGAAAATACAGATCTGTATCTTCACTGGACACTTCATCTCACTTTTAAAAATCCACCAATTTCCATACATCATATTGACTTATGTAAGTGTTGGGAAGCTTTGGAAGTGTGCCATCCTTGAACAATTAATCCTCATCATGCAGGATAGCCTCAAACTTAATATGTTCAGAAGTTCTGTGATTTTAAGGCAGTACCACACCAGAACGTTCTGCACTTCCTTCCATCCCAACTTAAACCAATGTTTTCATGTTAGATGTGACACCCTGATAATTATTTTAAAACCTGAGAGGTAGAACTCAGTCTATCTTGATGCACCTAATTTGGAAATGGTACCAGGTGATAGAAATATTACTTCAGTCTCCATTATCTGAAAATCCTAAGACCACAGAGTTTTTTGAATTCTGAAATATATGTATTTGCACACACATAGTACATGAGGGATGTGGAGCATCCACTGACAGCTCTTCCAGACAGGCCCTATAATCCAAGATCTGGTCCCAGGTTTTCTGTTTATCCCATATTGGCTGGCAGTGGGGACTCATATAATCCAGTTTAAATGAGAAAACCTGGAATCAGATTCTGGGATATAGGGCCTGTCTGGAAGCACCCTGAGTTTTCTTTCTTTTTCTTAAAGAGCACTGACAAGGGAAAAAGAAGAGGTGAAGGGGAGAGATCTGAAACAAGGCCTCAGTAAAAAGCAGCCATCCCAGACACCTTGCTGGCTGTCACCTGACTTTCCACCCATTTAGCAAAACAGCTTGGAAGGGGGGGAGGAATCTTCCCTCGCCTCATAAATTGCTTTCATTCTCTATGGGAGGAAAATAATAGGCAACCAAATGGATCGCCCATACTATTTATTTATTTATTTTTCATGCTTCTATGCTGCCACTCCCGGGAGGGCTCGGGGCGGCTCACAGGAGCCATACAAGGCACGATAAAACAACAACAGTGGTTAAAAACAGCAACAAAACAGCTATTATAAAAACAGTGCAATAGTTAATACTAGCCATGTTTAGGGTGCCTGCCCTGCCGTTGTCAGATGACAGGTGAATGCAAAAGTGTCTGGAATGTCTAGTTTTGACTCGTGTATACAGAGTTTCCCCCGCTTCTCCTTTCCCATCAGAACTCCTTGGGAAAACCTCAACAAGAACGGGATGTATAATTAGCCCCCTTTTCCCCAGGAAAAAGGGAGTGGATGACAATGTAACGTTTTGGATTTTGGATTATTTTGGATTTCAGATAAGGGAGACTCAACCTATTGCTAGTACATGAATATGTTTATGGTAGAAGTAAGTAGTGTTGCTTAGGGAAGAAGATGCAAGCACCCCAAGTTGAAGGGTGCTGTTGTCTGCCAGATAAATAATCCAAACTCTCTGCCACACACCACACCACACCCCTTTTAGAGAATAAGCTTTGAAAGTAATAAGAGAAAAGTACCTAATCCACAGTGGGAACAGCCGTTCCTCAAGATTTCAGCATTCAATCATTACTTCATTCATTCCGAGATGGGCCACCCACTCCCCACATGGCAAGGAAAGCAATTGTTGACAACTCCTGTTGAAGGGAGATGTTGAAGGCCTTCCAGTGACTCAGCAGCCTGCTCTGGGCTCTGCCACTCCAGCTAGTCTCCTGAGAAACCGCTGATGTGGTCTGAAGGATTAGTTGGGGTGATCTCCTTTGGAGCCTGACAGAAGCTCAGATTAGCCACCTGCCTGCTGTTGCATGAGTCAAAAGGGTGCAGGGCACTCGCACGTGGAAGCAAAGAGGGCAGCTGGCATCTGTGGCCCAACAAGCAGAAATGAAGGGATGCTTTTACTGAAAAAGGATCTTGCCTTGCATGTGCCTCAGAGAAAGGAGCAAAGGCGGCACCACCCATAGATGTAAGCCAAGAAAACTGCCTAGCATCTCATTCCCAGCACCTGTTGTACTGCAAACTTCTCAGTATGGGCTGAACATCCCTTCTCCAAAATGCTTTAAACCAAACATGTTTGATACTTCTGATTTCTTTTAGAAGTGTAAAAACAACAATTAATTTATTTTTATATACAGATTAGTTACAAGATCTGAAGTTATCAGAAAACAAAGGTGTCACTATCTCAGCCACCCATGTGGACAACTTTGGATTTTGGAGTATTTCATATATGGGATGCTCAACCTGTATTTCACACTGTATGGTTCTTGTGTAGGAGAAGAGTGGAGTGATGAGGAACCTGAGCCTTCTCCACATACACAATGATATTCTTGGCTGCCATCACAGGATGAGGCTTCCTCAGTTTCCTGCCCTACCTACCCAACTTGTACCAAGTAAAAATCTCAAGCAGCCACAATTGCACACATTCTGCAAAGTGTCCACTGTTTTGTCCGTTTTATTTATGAACATGGTGAATATTTCTCCCCATTTTTACTTAAGTGTCAGGATGAACTGCTGGGTACTATGCTCCCAAAGTGTTGGGTACTCTCCTGAGAGGGCTGGCTTGAAGGCAAAAATAGTCATAACACCTCTCAGAGGCATATTTGGCTGAGCGATATACATGCTAAAAGCTAGTCAGTGAAATCTTACATGAGAAAAAAATATCAGTCATCCCAATGCTAAGCCCAAAGCCACCATTGTTGCCTATTCTCTTATGGGTGTAGAAACTGTTTTCCCCCCCAAAGATGCAACAAACCATTATTGTTGGTCACGCCACTGGACAGAAGGCTCAGGCAGCAAATTTGGAATGTCATGGAAAGGAATTAAGTTTTTTCTACTAATGATATCTGTGCTGCAAAGGAGAGAAAGAAATGCTTGTGGGGTTTTCAGCCTCCTTTGCTAAGTGAACCTATATAGATTGTAGTTACACTGCACCTTAACTCAGGTGGGGAGTGCCATTTGCCACTTCATTTTAGGCAACAAGATGCCTTGGCATTATCCTATATATCATTACAAGTCTCATGACTAATTCTTGCCGGATGGAATTCTTTTCTTTAGAGTTCCCGACAATCCTGCCCTTTTCAAAGATGCTCCATCCCATCCTGTTTCCTGCATACAACCTCCATATAATCCAAATGGCTGGTGCCACTTGGGCTAAATAATGACCCGCACACAAGAGAATAAATTCACCTTTAGAGCATGGCGTCTTACAAGGAGAGTCCTTTAAAGTCTAGAAGGCCCTCTGCTTCACAGGTAAACACTGACTGAAAATCTCTTGTCTACGATTTGTACATAAGAGGTGCCACCTGGTCTTTATAAAACCTGCTCCTGGAAGAGGTGACAGCAGGTTGGATGGATAGTGATGCCCTCTTACATCTGAAGCATTTCTGGTTGAAATCTCCCACACTCCGATTCCTAAGCTAAATAGTGAAATGCATACTTATATACACACACTCTCCTAGAAATGCAAACCATTTTCAAAGTGCAGGATCTGCCTTGCTGGATACAATCATTTCAAAATCCTGCCCCGTCCAATCTCTTGTCCTAATAAGTAAGGAAGGACACTAAATCCCTTGGAGAAGCACCTCCTAATAGCCTCCCCACTCTATCAGCGGCATTGTATGGTTCCCTCCGCCTGGCCCCTGCAAGCCAGGAGGAAAAGGCTGGCAGATGGCCAGTCTAGGCACTTCAGCTAATAATATCACCCACCTGCAGTCACGCTACCTTTGTTTCTTAGACTGCCTCTGACACGTGCCACCAAGAGGAGAAAGGAAGGAGATGGGAGGATAAAGCTAAGGGAAAGTGACTCCTGTATTAATCCCTACACGCTGAGAGAACTCAACAGAAGGCCAGAGGGCCAAATGTACCTCATGGATCCCCCCCTTTTAAAGACCCAGTAGCCAGTGGATCCCAGTGTTTTCAGAGTAGACATCCAAAGCACAAAACATCATAGAAGTGACTCGAATGACCAGTAACTCATAGAAAATGAGCCCATAAGAAAGTCAGACAGACACCCATTTGAGTCCCCTCGGGAAGATAGAGAGCGGAATATAAATAAAGTATATTATAAAGTATATTATTTATGCACATGTATCACATGACATAGTCCTTTTGGGGCCATGACACCATACAATGCAAAAAGAGACCCTATGTTTGAAAGTTTGTCAGTGCTAAATCACACAGCTCCATACACTGGCCACTAGCTCAGACACTCAAACATACTGATGAAACATTTATACTTAAACTTTCTTCTTTATGTAGCAGTTTTCCATAAGCAGAGAGACGATGACATGAGAGAATGTTCAAACCTGTGAGCCTCTAAACATGTAGCCTGAAATGGCATCATCCCGAGTGTTGCATGACACTGTTGTGAGCATCACAAACCTCTTAACACCACCAATTGTTTAACCTTCTTATTCACTTATATCTCCATTACCAAAGAGCAATTGCTACCCTGCCCTGATTGTGTTTTGACATGCCCTCATTTTCAGAACCTGATAGGAAGCTAACCCTGCTGGCTGGTTACAATTAGCAAGTGCTCATCCCTTAAAAAAAAGAGATGCCCTAATCCCTGAAGGTTTTTTTGATGATTTGGAGAATATTCTTCTTAGGATGTTTGAATACTATACAGTAGTGAGGTTATTCACCCAGTGTAACATCTCCTCCTGGGCTGAAAAGTGGTGGGCAAAATACAGCCCTGTCGATGTTCTGGGATTCTCAGGATCTGTTCAAATGCTCCCAAACCTCCGAGGACTGTCATCCTGAAAACCATGGACACCAGGCAAGGCCTGTAAAAATGTCCCTTTCCTAGGCTTGCAATTTCTCAAAAAAGGCCAAAAACATAGGGATATTTGGATGCAAATGTTAAATTCCAAAGGTTGCAGTCCTCAATGGTCTCCTGTAACACCAATGCAGTCTTCTGACTCATGACAGTTGCCCATTCCTGCCCTACAGAGACATGATCTCACCACATCCTTACCTCTGCCCTGTACGGCAGGAAGATGGCACTGGCAAGATTGCCTGTGATGCCGCTGAGAACAAAAATGATGGTGATTCTAAGCCAGCCTGCTAGCTTCTCCAAATCCCTGAGCACCGTCATCTGGAAGATCACTGACACCAGGCAGTGGATAACCCTATGAGGAAAAGGCAACAGAAGACACCTCAGTTTTTTTTCTTTGTTCAAACACCACAACTTCTGATCCACCCTCACCCCCACTTTTCTCTCTGTTTCACGCAACTGCTATGTTGAGGCTAAGGAAGGGAGACTGGAGCAGGTCTGAAGGCCAATTCTCTACCCCTAAACTCTTTGGGGGCAAAAAAACCTGGCAAAAATGAACACAAAACATGTGACAATGGGTTCATTTGACAAATGGCTATCTTTGTTACATTAAATAGTGCAGAGGTGAGGGCTTCAGTCTATTTAAGACTTTCAGGGAAGGCAATTCACTATCCAATTGGCTGCCAAAAGCCAGTATTGTGGAGGCCAGAACCATCAATCCAGGCCATAAACAAGGGCTCATTCACACTGTACAGTAACAACATCCTTAGATATATAAACCTCACTTGCCTAGTTCACAACCTCTGAGGATGCTTGCCACAGATGTGGGCGAAACATCAGGAGAGAATGTTTCATGGCCGTACAGCCCAGAAAACTCACAGCAACCCAAAGTCCTTATTCCCCCTTTAACTGAAAAGTCCCTTCTGCACCTGAACCTCCCAGAATACTATGGGACAGAATCAGGGCACTTAAAGTGAAATCATAGCACTACAACTGTATGGCTCCTAAATTAGCTCCCTTCCTAGTTTTCTGGGTGAAGATGAGCTGCACTTAATAACACTTACAAGATGGGAAGTCAGGCAAGATGGAGAGCTAAGGTAAGCAAAGAAAGCAAGAGGCTGAATTTCTGTAACACCCGAGAGCTCTCCAGGAAAGGCTGGAACCATTACTGTTAGAACAAAACTAACAAAATGTAATGGTTAAAGCCACGATTTGAGATCTGCCAGGATTTGAGATACTATGGCTAAGCATTGAAGCTTGTTCGGTAAATCTCTCACCCTATACTTTAAAGAGGTGCTATGAGGATAAAAATGTGCACCTCCTTGGTTGTTTTGGATCTAAACGTTATCCACTGAAAAAGACCTTCCCTTCGCCTATAAACAAATCCAGCTCAGGCACCAGCTTCTAAGGCAATACCTCTCCTTTGTTTTACTTACCCAGCATGAAGAAATAAGGACAACCAGAGTCTGTAAAACTGATCGGGAATCTCTGGGTTCAGAAAAGGCAAGAGGCCGCACACCTCGCCCATGCAGTGCACCTAAAAAAAAGGCAAAGAAAGTCAGGTTGTGTGGGCTAAAAGAGAGTAAGAGACCAGTGGTATAGTGGCAGAGCACTGAATTGAGGCTGAGGGGATTCAGATCCTTGGAAGATACAAATTCATGAAACTCATGAAACTGACTTATTTAACCTGAGAAGTCAGCAGAGCACCTGATGAACCAACCTGGACACATCAACCTGGACACAGGAATGCTGGACCACTCTAACAACCACCATGTCAGACTATACAGAGAAGCCATTGAAATCAACAACATGTGGACAATTTCAACAGAAAGGAGGAAACCATGAAAATGAACAAAATCTGGCTACCAGTATTAAAAAAAACTCTAATGTTGATAGGCTAGGAGCAATCTGTGTTTTCAGAAATTTGCAGACCTAGACCAGTGATCTTTTAAGACTTTCAAAAGCAGGAACTGACCCTGGGACCCCTGGTATTCAACATATCTGTTCAACACTACTATATTAGCCTTGAAGCTAATTTCCCAGACCAACCTAATGAAGTGTTCCATTTTCCCATTATGAGAAAATGGTTAAGAGGCAGAGGAATCTTTGTTGTTGCTGTTCAGACTGAGCAAGATTTCCTTTTTAAAGGAAGGGAGGAAGATAAGAGGTAGAGTCCCTAGTAGCTCCCCAACAATACCAGGTGCTGATACCAGCCCTGCTCTTATGCCCTTGATTGTGATTGTGCAAAGAGGAAGCTGAGAGAATTTCCCCCTCCCTTAAAGACCCCACTTCCCCAAATATTTCCACCTACGAACCAAACATTGGAATTTTCCCACATACATGCCCAAGGGTCGAACTTGCCTGTGAACAGAGAGTTGCTTCTTCATGAAAGTAGCCATGCATGAATTCACAGTACTCCCGAGTAGTGATTTCACAGCTAGTACAGAGAGAGAGAGAGCACAAAGAAATATAGTCAAATTCGTTCAACATCCCTTCTTTCATCTACCTATAACTGTCTAGTGGCACCTAAAAAACCTAACAGATGGGACAAGAGTTTATGGACTGTAGAATGCTAAACGAGAGAAAGGGGACTGTTATCCAAAAATGCTTATGCCATAATATGTTTTACATATTCAAGAAGACACTTTGCTGTTTTCATCTCAATAGGCTATCAGAGTTTTTCCTTTTAAGACTGTGGACAGAAGAGATCTGACAGCTAACTCAGCTGTCGGAATTTGAGATGCAACCAAAGACCTATCTCTTCTGGCAGGCCTTTCCAATCAATATTAACTTGTGAAGTGTTTTAACAAAGTTTTACCTCACCTCGATCTGCAAGGAGAAGTGGGTAAAAAAGTATTGCCATCCTGTCTATACGTCACAAAGTCTACAGTATTAGCAAGTCTTATAACAATAGATTCTGTACAATCAAATAGGTGAAAGGAACCCTCAAATGTCAAATGCAAAAGAATTATATCATTCACAAGCACATAGACGCAAGTAAATTCCGATCTCCAAACAAATTAGAAAATAAGAATATCTTAACTTAATCAGGCAGATATTAAAAGAGTACCTTGGTTTCTTAACTAGGGAAAGCAGGGAGATTTCCAGATGGTAATTGCAATACAATTTGGGCACCTTTGGGATCACAAGTATTTACCTGCCTTTGGTTCCAAGACAGCAAGGTCTTCCTTTAATATCACAGTCCATATGTAATAAGCCAGTGTGATTACTTTTGGCCTGATAGGTACAGATCTGAAATTAAAACAGGTGGATGATTACAAAAAGAGAAGGGCTCATCCACAACTCATCAACACACCTCTTGATTTTGCTGAAAACTCTAGCATATGGGACTACAAACAAACTGCAATAAAACAAGATGTTTTAAGCTGGTGTAGAAGAATATTCATGGTTGTTTCTGGGGTCATTTGTAGCAAAAGGGACGGGATTTCTGACTTTCTATTTGGTCAACAATACAATAAAAAGTATGTGTGCTCCAGGCCTATATTACACTCAATTTTAGAATCACTGAAATAATAAAATTTGCATTTGTCTTGACTAAAGCGTCTCATTCCTGTTCTTTTTGAATCCCAAATTGTTCCAGTAGTGGAGGAAGAAATGTAAGCAGTCTTCAGTTCTGACATATAAAATAAAATCTCTCAAATTTCTTTAACACTTTGCATAAAGCTACAGCTAACAAATCTTGCAGTTTCTATTGAAAATAGTTGTGTACATGTAGGATTATACATTGATCTAAAATTCTGTCATCCCCCCCCCCCCCCAAAGAAACGGCAAGGTCACTTGTGACAAAGTTCAACCTTTTACACTATGAAATCCTGGCTATTGAATCAGCCATTTGCAGATTAGATGAACTGCACTGGTGAAGACAAATATTTTATTGAACCATAATTTTGGATTGAGTTGGATTATGTTTCTAACTTGGTTAACTGTTTTAAATGTATATTTACAATTATTTTAATATGCATGGTTGTTTTATTATGTGATTACATTGGATGGCATTGAATTGTTGCCTGATGGAAGCTGTTCTGAGTCCCTCCTCGGAGGTTGAGAAGGACGGGGTATACATGTTTAAAATAAATAAGTAATAAATAAATAAATAATAAAAGGGTACTATTTTTCCCTCAATAGAGAGGCCAATCCCCACAGCAGCTTCAAGGAAGAGCTCACACTACATTCAATACCATAGCATGCTGGTAGGCAGAACAAACCACTTTCATTCCTTTCTCTCCCCATATTTCTTTTGTTTTTGCTTTTAAATCCAACTATACTTACATTGTAGGAAGTTTTTTTTGTAAAGGAACTGAAACACAAACAATTTTAAAGAAAAAAGGAAGGAAGGAAAGCATCTTTACCGGCCACCTGGTGATGTCATCTGGCCAGATGTGAGGTCGATTTGAAGCTGGCTCCTCACAAGTCCTGTGGGAAAACAGGCAGCAACAAGGAATGAAAATATACATCCTCCTACTCATCTTCTTGGTCTTTCACTCACTCTCTCCCATAACCACATAGTGCTCCCAGATCTGTTATAGGTCTACCATTCCACAACTCTCATTTTGTTTTGCTTATAATACAAATAGCCCTTTGGTGAGGAAGAGATACATCTTCTCACGTATAATATACATACAAAATATACACACAAGCATATATAGAGATACCTGGGATCTTGAGAACAAACCGCTCCTGATGACCTCTTCAGACTGGAATTACTGGGATCAACAGCTGGTGGATTATGGTCCGACCACTTCACAAAAGTGGCCAGTGTTTCCTATGAAGAAAATTGTATTTTGAACATACTTTCGCCATTATATTTAGTTATGTAGCAAATATATAATATAATATACTTATTTCAAATATTAGCATTTCTATATGACTCACTTTTTTAAAACAGAGAGAACAGAATCACACTAGTAATCTAATTTTATCAAATATTTATTTTGCATAGAAAGTTATTTTTTATAACCTAGTTCATCACTAAAAATGTGTTAGGCTGTTATAGTTTATCAGTTTGTGGTTGGGGGGAGATGAAGTGAAATAAAATACTTATTTTTAAAGATTTTGAGAAAGATTTAGAAAGATTTCTGGAAGCCTTCAAAAGCCTGTAGCAATCATATTAACATCTCACGTAAATCAACACCTATCTACCGTAAACTGTGAACAAGCATTTCCTAAACAAGGGAACAACGTCAAAGCGATCCACCTATTCAACCAACACAGAAGTATTTGCAGAACAGCCACTTCCTCCCTTTTCGTACTCTAGACTGGAAGAAATACATTTTAACTGGATCTCAAAATGTTCTTCATACATCCCTCTGTCTTCTCATCCAGAAAACTGTGGCTGAGATGTTTTGCTGCCTGAGACAGGTAGCAAAATACATGAAATGGTAAACCCAACATTCAAGACAAAGTTCCTAAAACAAGTCTTTTTGGGACCACTTCATCTTTTCAAACATATCTCCCCTTCTAAGGCATTAAAACTGTAATAACTAGTTAAATAATCATGAAAAATCTGCTGTCCTTTCCGAACACCCCAATTTGCAAGCCTGGGGCAGCCACCTTCCTCTGCAATGGTAAGATCAGCCTTGCCATTGCCCCATAAAATTATTCCCCAAAAGCTTTGTTTCACGGCATGGCACCAGCATTCAACTGAATTAAGTGATCACTACTGTGCTTACTGAGCAATCCTCTCGCAGTGTCTGAACACACCCAGAATTATCATTTTGGACACAGCAGCCTGAATTCCGTTCTTTGTCTCTCTCTTTTTGGATCAGCTTCTCAATCTGTTGGTCCTTCCGGATGCAAGGGGAGAACTTGGCCCCTAGGTGGATCAGGTCCAGCTGGAATACAAAATCGTGGTGGAAAATTGGTCAAATGGGGAGGGGGGGGCAGAGGGAATCTCCATCCAATTTATTTCTCCCTAGTTCCTCCTTGCCATTATAGTAAGTGATAAATACTACTGGGGAGAAAATGCAAAATCAACAACAGTTGACTCCTGGATTACTGTGCATTTTCCATAAAAGTGAAAGAAGGGGAAAGGTGATTAATCTTCTGAGCCATCTGCATGGGATGAAAGTGAATAAAGATTTGCATATTGTTGGGCGAGTGGGTTTACTAACAAAAGACCCTCCACATAAATGTACAGCAGAGCCATTTATCAGCAGCAGCGTGGCCCAGCAACAGGAGCCCAAAGTGATATAAAGAACAAAAACACACAGACCAATGTTATCTCTTCCATAGGAGGCTTTTCTTTGTAGTAAAATAATATGGTTACACTATTTACAATAACTAGGTTTCCATAACAAAAATAAACAAATATATAGTAGCTTTACACACAGCAGCCTTCACACTGGAGCTTTCTCACTCGAGGCTTCTCACACACAGAGGTTTACCTTACACTCCTCAGGACGACATTAGATTTGGCTCACTAACTCTTAACAGGCTTTGGCTTACTCACTCTCCTCAATATGACACTAGATTTGACCCACTGACTCTTAACAGTCTTTGGACTGCTAACTCTTACCGTGCTTGACTCACATTTTTGTAATTAAAAATACCTAGTTAATTTTTAATATTTCTGATACATTTTGTCCCCATCTCAGAAAATTCTACATTTTTCCTTCAAAAGAAGCCTAAATTATAATTCCCAAATTACTCATTCATCGTCTTGCTGCTTCTGATTTAGTATTTTAAGCCCTTGTGCTAGCAACCAGATTCCCCTCTTTCTGCAATGTTTCTTGGCCAAGTTAGAACAATGGGGTGTCTTGGTGCAGCAGTTGCATCTTAAATGCACAGTTATGGGGACCTTTTCTGGTTTAGCTGATGAATGCATCAGGCGCTATACTGTAATCCCCCCCCCCCCACTGCACAATGGTCTTCTACACAGAGAGTTATTTTGGATTCCTCTATACTTTAAACATATTGTTTCAGACTTTGCCATTTGCCTGAGAAAATGGGTGGTTAAATGTCAGATTTTATTTCAGCAGTCACATTTTGCAGGTTGTTACAAAGCACAGAAGGTCAAGGGTCTGACTTCACAACCTGCTGACACAAAAAGTCACTTTTGGAACACTGCACACATTAATTTTCTGTCAGGTTAAGTAAGGGGCAATGTAGATGAGACGAAAATGCAGCCTTTACCGAGCTTGGGCCAATCCAAAAATTCTCCTGCTGGATATACTTCACACTCTCATATACACCTTTGTTTCTCAGGACCTGCCAGGTAATGGAAAAATGGCCATGTCAGTGACAAGTGTGTTTAGTACAACATTCAGATCAGATCCCTCCTTGTCCTGCTGCCACAAGATCAGAGGATGAATGTAACCATAATCTGATATATCTAGGTAATTACTTCAAATAACCCTTGTTTGGGAGCTGGTTCTTTTTCAGGGACAAGTCAATTTCCTTTTGGTCTAACCTTTCAAATCCCAACCAGCTTAACTCCATGGTATCATAGAAAACACCCCATTGTGTTTAGGCCATTAAAAGGCATCCTGCTCCCAGAACCACACAATGTCTGATGTTCACATAGTGGAAACAGTGCATTCTCAATGGTGGCACCCTCATTATGGACACCCACCTTAAGAGAAATTAGGGAAACTTATCCGATTTGGATTTTATAGGGTACTTTAAGACAAACTTTAAGTGAGCATTTCAAAAAAGTTCACTTTTTCTCCCAATGCTGTTACACTAGATTTTATTTGTTTATATATGCATTTCACTGTATCATATCGTTTGGTATTTTCAAATTCCTGCCAGCCACTCTGACACCCATAGATGATTGTCTCAGGAGAATATATTTGATACTAGGAGAACCAAGATATAATTAGACTTACTAATGCTGTTGTCAGATGTTGGGCAAAGCCAATTGGAGCAATCCCATAAGTGCAAATGATGAGGAGAGTGATAATAATGTGGACAAAGGTGATCCAGTAGGTGAAGTAGGGTCTATAAGGAGAACGAGTACAGAAAAATGGTCATGCTCCAAAACTATGCCCACAAAAGATTCTGTTCATGATCAGGACTCAGTTAGGTAGACATTGATGGAGAACAAACTATGTCCAATGCATGCAAAAATTACTGCTGACCCACTGTGTATCTGATGCATACACTTGAAAAGATGTCCAGGAATTGAGATCCAAGAGGCTTCCCACACAACCGCCCAAGGAAGCTAAAGGCAGTCTGCCCAACCGTCCATGCTAACAAGCGCTGTGTCTCCTACCGATGGTTATCCGTGAGCTCCAGCTGGGAGCGCACCACGCTACTGATGCTCCGGCGATACGTCCTGTTCAGCCACTTGCCCACCACTCCCAGCCCATAATATCGCTTCTTGCGGTCAAAGGCAAAGTGCTTCACTTGAGAGGCGATCCGAGTGCCTCTCTTGGAAACAGTAGCTGATGATGGCTGCCCCTTAGCAGAAGCAGCAGCAGCTCCTCCTGCACGCCTGCAAAAGAAGAAAATATTATTTTATTATACAAAGAAGAGTTACCTGGATCCATGCCCACAAAACAAGAATTCCTCCTGGATGGTCACCGTAATATAGGGAATTGCTCCTGGATATGAATGAGTCAAGGACGTCTACTTCTACAACCTCATAAAAACAAATACAATAGCTTCCCCCACAATTAGTTTGCATTTTAATTCAATTGCCATGGCTTCAAGCATCAAAATTTCTATTTGAATTTCTATAGAAATTTCTAGAATTTCTATTTGCTTCCCTTCTGCAGTTTTTCTCCCTGCTTCAGGATTTTGGGCTTGCTCATTTGTTACTTTCTGTCTGTACACAAGACAGACAGAAGTATCGATTTGAATGCTGTTATCTCACAAATATCCAACATGCAGACTTCTCATTCTTCGTGTTACTTTATTTCCACAACACATAAAGACTCCACGACTCTTGACAAGTTGTGATTTCTTCAGAGCTTGAATTCCCTGTTACTTTCAGGTACTGTTCCAACCTTTTCCCTCTGTGCTTGGAAAGTATTTCTTCAGAGCACAGTTAATCCATACTCACCCAACAGTATACACAGAACATGTGGCACCTATGCAGCCTTTGCTTTCTAGCTGATAGAGTCTGCACCAACTTCATAGTCTTGCAGGAAAAATGCTATTTCTATTTGTAACAGGGATTGTTACCCTACCCTTAAAGGACTTCTTGGAATGACAGAAGATACAAAGGTCTTAAAAACTGCAATAAAGGCACCTAAAATAGCTTGGAATCAACAATATTAATAAAGGGAATATGGGTATCTAAAAATAGCCTAAAAGCAGGAATAGCATAATATGCACGGGGAGAAAAATTCCGAAATAAATGTTCAAATCCTATGATTTTTTTCAAAAAAGAAGTAACATCCTTTGTTCATTATTACTGAAATGATAAAGTAGGTGCCAGGTAAAAGCAGTCTTAAATTTGGCTGACTGGGGATTAATATCTATGGAGACTGCTTCCTTTTGCAGCCCCCTATGCCACGTAAAATGCCAGGGGCCAAGTGGCAGGTGGGTGGGGGAAAGGAGGGGGTCACTCTCAGCTTTGTTTCCCTGTAACATTGGTTGGGATAGTACAGACATGGTGAAAGACTGAGCAAGCATTGAGAAAAATATATCTGTGAAGATCTTGGCACTGTATTAAACTAGAGTCCAAGACTCACTGAAGAGGATGCTCAGTTTCAGGAGACTTGCTATCCTCTGGCTGAGGAAGTCCTCGAAAATAAGTAGCAGAGAGGGGTGGAGATTCAAATACATCATCTGGCATGGAGCACATCTCATCATGTGCATCAACCTAGGAAGAAGGCAAAATAGAGATACCGTTTAAGGTGATATTGCTTACATAAAATAGTCACAGTTTTGTTAAATGGCTAATGTGAATGCTTTATCTAGCCATAAGATGGCCACCATTATTTTATAATTATACATACAGTAGACATGCCCTATGGCTGTGCTTGGCACATTATACAGCAAAAAAGGAATTTATGGACTAAAATTACTAGCTAGTAGCATGCACTGTGGGAGTCCCCTGGTGGTGCAGTGGGTTAAACTGACGAGCTATAGAACTTGTTGACTGAAAAGTTGGCAGTTCGAATCTGGGGAATAGGATGAGCTCTCACTGTTAGCTCCAGCTTCTGCCAACCCAGCAGGTGGAAAACATGCAAATGTAGGAGACTGCTCCAGCGGCAAGGTAACGGCGCTCCATGCAGTCATGCTAGCCACATGACCTTGGAGGCGTCTATGGACAACTCTGGCTGTTTGCCTTAGAAATGGAGATGAGCATCACCCCCAGAGTCAGACACAACTAGGTCAAGGGGAAACCTTTGCCTTTACTTAGCATACACTGTGTGGAACCAAATGCTGTATAACTTAACAGGCAGGATACTAATACAATTGTGAGAGGGAAACAATCAGCACTATAGCAAAAAATAGCTTTGTGGTTCTTTTAGTCTTTTTTAAAATTGAAAATTTAGTCTTTGGATGCAGTAAATTTCACAAACCAAACAAGGAGTTTAATCTGGGATGTTTTGGGCAATGGCAGTAAAGGAGGAATATTTCTACGCTACACAAGAGAAAGGGAATGTACAGAAATAAAAGTGATATGGGCAATGTGTGATGTTTTAGGAGCAAGGAATACCAATACTAAACACCTCAATACCAATTTCAAACTGTAAAGAGAGAGAGAATCCAGGAACAACATGATCTATTTCAACTGAAGATGCCTGAATCTGGAACCTCCCGCCCTGTTGCTGCTCATATTTGGCAGTGGAAGCAAAAACAACTGGCACTGCCTCAAAACACAAGGTGATTAGTGCTCCCAGAAAAGCCTAATCAGCTTGTAAGCAAGACACACGTGAATTTCCTTTCCTAACTTGACCACACGTACATGAGAGAAAAGCTACAATTTCCCTGTGAGATAAAAAGTATCTGGGGAGAGCGCTCCTTGTTTACAATATAATTAGTACTTCCGTGAGGTTTTCTACAATACAAATGTTTTTGTAAATAAAGTGTATACTCCCCATCCACTTTATTTTTGGGCGAATAATGGAGTTATTTATCCTGTTGGTGGCATGACAACTGTGGGAGGCACAAAGCTGTGGGCAAATAGCAAGGAAATAGTGCAAGAAGGTCATGAAATCATGCTTGCCTTACTGAAGAAGGAGGAATCAAATGTATCTATGCCATCCACCACATCTTCATCCATGAAGCTGGGATAAACAAAGCTTCGTTTGTTGAACCTCCGTTTTGGTGCTGATGGCTCCAGAACTGAGCGTCCCTTTGATGAAAAATAATTCAGCAGAGTGAATGGTGAAAATCAAATAACTACATTAAGTTTAGATATTCTGCAGTCTTCTACAATAATGAGAGAAACCTTGATCTCCAATTATCATGCATGTTTGCTCCCAGAAGGTTAGGCTGCCACCAGTAAAGGTATTATGGGAAATGGAAATAGAAGACTCTGGAAAAATAAATATTCCTTATCCTTGCTGTTTTGTAGAGATCGACAACTCTGGGAGGCTGGGGAGAACATCAGCCTCCCGTGAACTTTGAAGTTTCTAACTGTTCCCCTGCAAAAAAGGTTTTTGCCTTCAATCCCTCTAGGGTACAACATATAGCCCTCCAGGTGTTTTGGCCTTCAGCTCCCAGAATTCCTGACCATTGAACAAGCGAGCTAGGGCTTCTGGGAACCAAGAGTTCAAAACACCTGGATGACCACAGGTTGAGCAGGCCTGCTCTAGGGTAATGTTTTTCAGACTCTGCTCCTCCAGGTGTTTTGGACTTCAGCCCTCAAAAATCCCAGGCAGCTTACCAATGTTTAGGAATTGTGAGAGCCGAAGTCCAAAACACCTGGAGGAGTATAGTTTGAGAAACGCTGTTCTAGGGGATATAAGGGCAAATTGCCAAAATGATTTTGCCCCACAACCCACATAACTTCAATCCCTTCTGCAAAAACAAATGGGGGGGGGGGGGGGATTGAAAATGGGCTAAGACTTGACATCACTCTCCATTGATAAAAGAGGAACAGGGTGGGGGAATGGCCAGTTAAACAGATATTGATTCTTAATATCAGGTGGGTGGTCTTGAGTAGGCACAAAAAGTATTTTGACTGCTTCCCAAGCTAACTGTTCTTAGTTTCCCAGCCATGCTTCTTTTGTGGCAGACAACAGAGCCACCTGGTGGTTCTACTCTTGCCTTTTTGGTTGGCAATTCATTAGATGTTTCTTCCTACTTATTATATTTCCAAATTAAAACACACACAAAACACAAAACAGGGCAAATGTAAACAATGCTTCTCAAAAACATCAACTTTTCAAGAGCAATGTAACTAAAACCAGAATGAGGATAATCACCAGTATCTGAAAACTTAATATTTGACCACTATATTACAGTGTTGAAAGACCTCAAAAGATATTGCTTAAAAAGATGTCAATAATAACTAAATTTGATGTGAATTTAAATTTGATGTGATTTTTTTTTTAAAAAAGAGTCAGTGTTATCATACACACTATATATAGATATAATTTTGTTTTAGATGCTTGTTTCAGGTATAACAAAACTTTCTTTCCTGTTGACAGAAACCATTGTGGTTATATCTCATTCATAAAACTCCATATAGTAGGTTCTGCAGTTACTTATCTTCTGAGTTTTAATTCACAATAAAACAGTAACAATTCATTTAGCAAATGGCCAGATAGACATAATTTCACACAAGAACAAGCTTGTTTAGTAGCAACAGGAGAGAGCATTCATTTTGTGTTCCCTTTTTAAAAAATATCTAGCTGCTTTCAGAGTTCTGTCTTCCTTGTTCATGAACAAAAGAAGTGGCATGCAACAGCACCTTCTGAACCGGAAGAATAAGGTGAAAACGTTGGAGCTGAAGAGGAGAGCTTAATACCAAAGAAAATAAAAACTCACTCTGATAATGGCTGCAGCTGCCTTGAAGCTCATATGGGCCACTGATTCCCGCTTCCTGCGTGGAAGGCGGGTGTAGCCGGACCGAACACTCCCCAAGGATGTCAAAGAGATGTCTCCAGGAGTTAGAGGGGGCAGGACAGGATGTGGAGTGCGTGGCCGATCCACTTCGTCTGGATGCCGGAAGTGCCGGCCTCGGGCCAAAGGGTCCACAATCTGAAAGACCAACGTCACTGAGTCACAAAGATTACAAAGGCTATAATGAGTTTTATTTCTAACCTGTTTTTCCTTCATTGAATTTAAGCCGGGAATTTTAACCACAGTAGCCTTGTATGGTAGGTTAGGATAGACAGGCTAATTAGCTTTACCATCACCACATTTTTTGTCTGAAAATGATCCAAAATATATTAAAATCACCTGCTGCTGTGTCTCCTTCCTGACGCTATGACTCCTCAAGCAGCTGAAAAACTGCCTCCAAATAAGCCCAGAGAGTAACCAGAAGTAATATGACAACACAGTGGACCTACCTTGGGCATCTTCTGGGGCTTTGGAGACTCTGTGCCTTGAAAGGAAGGGACTTCCTGGCTAGGCAGCTCCATTTCCCGATAGGCTGCTTTGAGTTTTCCGTACCGTAGGCTGCAGTGCTGCAAGCTCTTGCGCTGCCAGAGCTGCCGTTTTCCATCCCAGTCGCTGCTAACTCCAAACCACTGGGCCGCCCCTCTGAATGTAAGGAAAGAGAAGATAAACAAGCCTCACATGGAGTTCTTAGCCCAGCAAGGAGGCCTGAAGGCTGCTCTCGAGGCTACATCTGGTTTATCAAGACCTTTTTGCCACAAAACTTCCCCAGCTTTGCCTCCCAGAATGATGGAGCAATGCCTGTGAGTGTATTTCCACATATGAGCTGCCCGAGTATGCATATTCCCACTCCTATTTACTTAATATTGACTTTTCTCTCTAGATCACAGTGGCTCACAAAACAAACTATATCAAAATATAATTAAAAACAAGTATATATATATTTTTAAAAATTAAACACAATTAAAGGTGTTCTATTAAAAACACTAGTTTAAAATAATTTCAAAACATTAAAAAAATAAAAAATAAGAATAAAATAACACCATCCTCATTAATTACAACTCTCAGTGAATAGCCAACTGTCTGTCTACATAAAAGGGTATTTCCCTGACAGAAGAAGGAGAACACTCTAGTCCTCCACAAAAACTTCCAGTGTAATAATAATAATAATATAATAATATAATAACTTTATTTTTATACCCAACCTCCATCACCCCGAAGGGACTCGGGCGGCTTACATGGGGCCAAGTCCAAATAACAGAGTTAAAACATAGCACATTAGAGTGCATAACAACAATTTTAAACAACATAAAACAACATTATACAAAATATAAAACACGTATCAAAACCAACAGCAATAACATAATTCAAGCCTCAATCTGTGTGGACAGCCTAGTGCACAACAGTTCGGAGGATAGGGCCAATGAGTAAAGTGCATAGGGCATGTAGCAACATTAAGGATAAAAGCAATATAAAAGAGGTCAACTCTATTTTTGGGTAAATCGATAGAAAAGTGCATAGTCAATTTTTTGGATCCTAACTAGGGACAACTGTCAAGGGGGATGTGTAAACATGTTGCCTCAGCAATGTGGCTTTTATACCATCTTCATGTAATAGAGACTATGCCTGGTCTCAGTGTGAAGACACCTATAATTCATACATATGGGGGAGGGAAGTGAAATAGTTATTACACACATAACATGCACTTCCAGTTGATCTGTTTCCACTCAGTAGAGGCTGGTGACTCTGGGATCCATGGGCCAGTGAATCTGCTCAGTGCTTTAGTCCACACTTTTAAGGAGCTATTCAAAGCCCTTTCCCAAAAATTGATCCAGAATCCCTATGTTGATCCTTTAAAGTTCTGACTGACCTACAAACAGATTCACATCCCACAATGACAAATAACTGATACTCTTCATTTTTCTTGTGAAGCAACACCATCTCTTCTGAGTTGAAAGGCAAGGCAAATTCTCTTGCCAAAATAAGCATGAAAAACACTGAGGTCTAGCTGTTATGAAGAAGGGCTATTTTTAAACCACAGGAGTGTATAAATTCTTATTTGTCTTAGTCCCAAGCTTCAGAAACGAACACTGGCAAGTCCTTTAAGCATCTTCTATGTATTAAAGCATGTACACACAATCCTGAAGGTCTACTTACTTGCGAATACTTTGGGACAGTGAAGTTTGCCGGTGCAACCCAGGATGTTTTTCAAAATGGCTACCTTGTCTTTTCATCCCTGACTCTTGAAGGCTTACACTTTTTTGTAAAGGTGGGTTCTTCTTCAAAAGCTAGAAGATAAGAAAAAAGTCATGATCCTCAACATCATGGCATCATGACCTGAGTTATCCTCGTGTCTTCTCCTGTTATGAAATATCCTTCCTCAAGAAGGAACTGTGTTCCTGGGAGAAAAGACCCAAATAATTTTCTCCAGTCCACGGCTAGACAAACTTGGAGAGCAACATATTTTTAACAGTGTGTGTTTGTGTATGTTACATCTGATTATAAATGAAACTCAATGTTGTGGAGATCAGGCTGATGTAATTGTGTAGTGTGAAAGCCCTCTTTATGTGAGAGATCACAGCACAGAGGAAAGCATAGACTTAAGACTCAGGCAGATACGCATGATACTTAAGAGCAATCAACAGGCATTCTACCACATAACAAGTGACCAGAGAAATACAAAAACTAATTGGTACTTATGGAGAAAGTATTCCTCCATACCACTGTTTGGCTATTTTCATCCTCCATCTCCACAGGTGGAATCGTGATGGAGAGATTGGGGGGCTTCTTGCTCTGGAGACGACTGCTACTGCTGCTGGTGCTAGAGCGGCTGCTTCCATTCTTGTCACTGTCAGCCATCTTGGACAGGATGATTTAGTCAACCTGGAAAAAAAGAAAAAAAAACTACCATTAAAATTGTATATCTCGGAGGGCAAGCTCTCCAAATTAATCAGGTGAATGAATATTAAGCTCATCTCAAGGAAATGCACCATAACACTTCCAAATAAGTTTCTATTCTACATGAGAGCCAGTGTGGTGGTGCAGTGCTTTGAAAGTTGGACCAGGATTCTGGAGGCCAATGTTCAAATCCCCATTTATCCATGGAGACCCACTAGGTGACATTGAACAAGTCACACACTCTCCGTCTTGGGAGGAAGGCAAACACAATCCCATATCAGGGTCTCTATAAGTATGAAATTATTTGAAGGCGGATGACATTCTACTGTGATATACCAAAACCAAGCAGACTCACAAATATTTATTACAACATATATGTTTGTAAATAGCGTTCAGAAGTGGCTTGCTGTTTCTGAAAGTTCATGTAATGACACATTTTATCTTTGTGAAGCCACAGGACTTGTTGACAATGTTGACTTCACTGACTGGTTTCACAGTCTAGTTGAGTTGCATACAGAACACCATTGAGCAAGAATAAAGCTTCTCTATGAAGGGACAGAGAAACCTGTTCTACGTCAATGACTGGGAAACTTAGACAGGGATGAGGCAGATGGGGTGGAGGTTCCATCTCTTGTTTTGTTCAATGTTGCCTAAATTGCTGGTGTCATGACTTGCCTACTTGAATGGACCTTTTGAGTTTACTTCCAATAATAAAACCAAAACCAACAAATATACCTGGCAAATGTGTTGGATATAAGATTCCAGCTAGCAGGCACACTGTTTCCACAACAGGATGTAAGGCCAAGCCATCTGATATAAGGTCTTCATTTTGAGGACACAATTCCTGCCATGATGGGATGTAAGTGTTGCCTCATGTTATCAGATGAGACTTTTGAACAACACACCTCTGACAGTTCTGCATGAAGCACTGAATGGTGTGTGTATTTGTGAGTTTTCAAGGTGCTGGTGTATTCAGTCCTTTAAAAAATGAATAAAAACAAAAACCACAAGCTTTATAGCAAATATATGCTTGGATGTGGACAATGTCTGCTGAAAACCGTAGATGCAAGAGAAGCAGTACTTCAAGGGGTTGGATGGTGCAATGCATTAAACCCTTGAACTGGCAGGACTGAGGACTGTGGAATGCCCTTCCTAGGGTTATTAGACTGACCCCCTCCCTCCTAACATTTTGTAAAAAAGTTAAAACCTGGCTTTTTGAGCAAGCATTTGCAAATGCAGTGTAACAAGGAAATATAGATTTACGGAACAACTGGACGACATGAATTGGAACATGATTCTAGTAAGGAGATGCTGAGGATTTATGTTTTTATTGGTGTTGTATGGTTTTCATATTGCTAAATGTTTTAAAATTGCATTTTATGTTGTTGGGGGCATCAAATTGTGCTGACTGTAAACTCCCTTGAGTCGCCTTCGGGCTGAGAAAGGCGGTATATAAATATGGTAAATAAATAAATAAATAAATAAATAATAAGGGGGAGATGCCACTTCTTCCTGCTTTCTTCACTGAATCTCAATTCCTTTCATCAACAGAAGGAACTCTTCAAGCAATGGCCTATGCAGCCTGTATCCAATCTATACTTGAAAAGGCCAGAGGCAAACCCTTTTTCTTTGGTCCTGGTATGAAAGTTCAATATATACAGCTGTGTTTCATGATCATAAAGGTGAGAAAAGTAATTTACAACTGAGAGTACAGTGGGAATCCTTTCTGAAACTACTGAAAGGTGAACGCAGTCAATATACTTATCATTACCAAGCTCACCAAGGTTGGCAATGGGGTGATCATTAAACGTGAATGAATCCTGAATAGGAAAGTGTTGATACAGACAAACTTAGTTTCTCTAAAGTGAAGGGAAAGCCCTCTAAATAACACATAAAACACACAAACAGGGCACAAAACCATGGTGGCAGGGTAGATTTGTCTTTAAGCTTCCCTCAAAATCTTTTTTTCTCTCTTGGCTTTTCTTCGCGAACGAAGACTCAGGAAGGATTCATCCCATGCTTTCTAACAAGCGCGCTGATAATTCGGAGGTTGGATGTGTTCTTCGAGCCTGTGCAATGGACCTTTCTGGTGGAGCCCAGCATGCAAGAACTGGCCTCACCCTTTTAACCAAGTTTTGCCTTCATCCTAGGATGGTGGCAGTGAGGTCCAAAAGTTTCCTTCTCTTAGATGCCCAAGCACCATCTGCCCAGGTTTGAAATCAGAGTTTTCCTTCTCCTAGGATGGTTGCCAAAAGGCTAATGAGCCCATCCTGCCCTTTGACGCTCTTTGTCAGACCCTTCGGTTGTGACCTGTCTGGCATGGGAGACCCTACCGGTGGCTATTATGCCACTGCCAGCATAGCTCACAGCTTAATTAGGGTACGCAAGCCTCTCCCCCACAACAAGGGGGTGCCAACATCTCCTCTCCCTCAATATAAACCCCTAAATTACCCAGTATAATAATCCCTGAACCTATTTTCCTTTCCCACAACTCTACACTCATTCCAGAACATAAGCTCTTCCCAATCATCCAAAAGCCAATTTACCCAAGCGCCTTCTTCAATTATCCCAGCTTACTCAGGCTGGCCAGTGATTTTATTCTTTTCAAGTGCAAGAGGAAATCACCAGAGTGCTAGAGTTTACATGAAGGAGGGTATGCCCACAGGAAAAGGAGGCTAGAAAGACTCTTGGGTGGATTAGCTTTGGAGAGTGGGTCAGTTGGGGTTTACAAGACAGCTCTTACGTAGCCTCACCCACTCTGCAACTAGAGTTATTTAGGTTAGTCTGTCTAAGAGCCCTGTGACCTTTCAATACTAGCACAGGAAGAGTTAAAACCTCAATACACTGTGTACTACATCTGAAGAACTGGGGTTACATCTGCAAAAGCTCATGGTAAAATAAAAACCAGTTAGCCATAAAGGTGCTACTACATTCCTTATTTCCCCTCCCTCTCTCTTCCTCCCTTGAAAAACTCAGGCCAATTGGCAAAAGGAAACAAAAGGTTATTTGTACTTGATCAAGTAACACATTCTTATTGGCACCAAGATGATGGTGATCCAATTGTGGAAGATTTCAAATCACAAATTCTCTGTTACCTCTGAAGCTCCACTGATAATAACACAGCTGACCAACCACAGTTATGCTCTTTATTGCTGAGAACCCGCTATGCTATGATTTGAGTTTCAGATACACAAGAAATCAAATATGGTTCACAACTGCTTGAACACTTTATCTTCTTCACAACTTTAGAACTGTGGATCTGAAATGTTAATCTATTTATTTTTTATTTTCTTTATTTATGCTGCCCCTTGTTTCAGATATCTATAAATGCATTCCCATCTTCATAAGTGCAGTGGTTCTCAACCTGTGGGTCCCCAGATGTTTTGGCCTACGACTCCAAGAAATCTCAGTTTAACAGCTGTTAGGATTTTTGGGAGTTGAAGGTCAAAACATCTGGGGACTCACAGGTTGAGAACCACTGTTATAGTGCAACAGCCTTTTAAAGATTTAGGAAAAACTCAGAGACAGAATTCAGATCCAACATCAAACTGCAGCCAGTGCCAACACAGTTGAAAACTAGTTATAAACTACAGGTCTACCATTCTGATTGGGAAGCCCTTCGTATCTCCTTAATTGTGAGCTGAATGGCATAGGTTCAAACACAAATCATGAAACATATGTATAAAGTCTAGAATACTCATATGTTCCAGCTCAGGGACTGACCACAATAATTTGTTGATAGACATCAGAACAGGCATTTGAGATATACATAAATTGATTCTGGCCTTAATGCTACATCCATAGGTACAGAAAAAAACATTCAACTCCAATGAACTGGGCAGCTCCAGGTTTCCCTTTGCACTTTTCAGTGATATAGCACAGACCAGAAGAAGGTGTACATAGATGCAGAAGTGCCATCCTCAGAGTCTGGATTACAAATTTCTAGGCAGTGATATGAGTAAAGCTACTGAAATTAAAGGAAGAGACAGAATGGGAAACACAACCCCAGACTATGTAATACAGATAAACTATGTTAAGTATGTTAAGAAAGTCTTACACTGGTTATGTTAAGAAATCTTGTTACACTGCTTAGGCTATATCAAGTGAGACCAATCAATGACACTGCTGGCTGAGGCAGAGGAGGTGATGATACCTGCCTCCCTACCCTACATACCGAAGCTGACAGGATTGGCTGCTGAATGGCCTCAACATAGATGACAGGACAGTATTTTCCACTGCACTTGAGGTCACATGCTAATTCAGCGGCCTCAGGACAGGTTATGCAACATACACAGTTCTTTCAATAAGGACCTGTTGGGAGCTCTGGCAAAACAGCCAGGGAGTCAGCTCCATCCCTTGTATTTGCTTTCTGAAGCAGGCAGAGTGGTTGGGCTAGATTGTCCTTGTCATCCTTTACAACTAGGATTCTATAATCACTTCTGGTTAACGGTAGCCCAGGTCCTGAATTCACAAAGAACTGCCAATATGACCTGGAGGACAGCCAGAAAAATAACATTCACAGTTCTGACAAAGGCCTTCATGATATAGATCCCAAAGGCCTTAGGCCAGCTCATTCTTGTTTTTGTTGTTATTTCCATTCAAGATGGTTTTGACTTATAGAGACCCTATGAGAAGGAGATTGCCAAGGTGCCCTGCCATCATCAGACTGTTCAGGTCCTGGAGTCTCAGGGCTGTGGCTTTCCTGATTGAGTCTATTCATCTGTAAGGTGGCCGCCTTCTTTTCCTATTGCTCCTCAATTTACTGAGCAGTAATGTCTTTTCTAATGATATATTTTCTATATTTTCTAGTTCCAACCTTTTTTTTTTTTTTTAAAGAGTTTTGTATTATAGCTTTTCTCCACAAGAGTATGTTTCTCACAAAGTGGGGCAACACAACTTCTGGCATTTGGAGATGGACACAAACCAAAAGGTGCCATATCCAAATCCCACTGCCATTCTCTGATGTCAAAATTTGTGAGATCACAGAATAAAGCCTGTCATGTGGTTCCATTATGAAAGGAATGGGGCTGAAAAGCAAAAGTGGCAAAATGGATGAAATGTTAGGATGATACTTTAAACAGAAGTCCAGAATAAGGTAAAAACAACAAGATTTACCTTCTGGTCTGCTATTTGTATGGGAATGTAATGAATCATAAGCTTAAGGAACTGTAAAGTGCATTCAAAAGGCTTTTTCACCCTCCAGTCAAAATGGTAGGTTACATACCTGTGACCATCTTTCTTCGAGTGGAGCTCTGTGAATCCACACTTATGAAGTTTGCGCGCCAGTGCGGGCTTCCAACAGAAACTTTCCCAGTTTGAAAAGTTTTGGCGGTAGCTCCGCCCAGCCGGCCCGGAGGGCAAAAAAGGCGCCTCCATGCGCGCCCACCCCATTCCTACGCCACAATTGCAACTAGGAAAGGGTGGTTTGAGATAGAGGGACGGCCGGCGGGAAAAGTTGGTGTGGATTCACATAGCTCCACTCGAAGAAAGATGGTCACAGGTATGTAACCTACCATTCTTCTTCGAGGGCTCTGTGAATGCACACTTATGAAGACTTACCGAGCTAAGGTAAAGGAGGTGGGAACAAACCAGCCAATTTTTGAAAAACCGAACAGGTTTATTGCAACCAGCAATAAGTATAAATAACATTATCAACACTGTACTAAATAGAGTGGTAGACATGCTCCCAACTTGTTAACAGAGTGCAACAATCACCCTTCTTGTCAGGCACACAGGCCTCACAGTTTAAAGTGCAACAAGCACCATTCATGCCAGGCACCCAGGCCTCACAACAGTAAGTGCAACAAGCACCATTCATGTCAGGCACGCAGGAGGCATGATGGTGGCAGCGGTACTTAGCGAGGAGGCGGTGTTGTCCTTCGCCCACAAACACGGCGCTTCGATTGTCCATTGCCGTCGTTTGACGCGGCCTCGACTTTGTTGCTTGGCGGGCCGGTTGGTCTGCTGCTGCTGTTGTCTCGGCTGCTGCTGCTGTTGCTGCTGCGGGCCGAGTATGGCCGTGGGGGACTGGCGGTACTGCGACCTGGGCTGGAACTTTGCCCGTTGGTAGTACCGGCCCTGGCTGCGCCGGTGGGCGATCCAACTTGGCCGTCAGGACCTTGAAGTCGTGGTTGGCCTTTAGCTTGTCGTCCGTGCCCGCAAAGAAGAGTCCCTGGGCATCGAACGGCAAGTCCTCGATCGTTTTCTTAGAGTTGGAGGACAACCCCGACGACTTCAGCCACGCGTGTCTGCGGATGGCGACACCGTGGGCCAGTAGCTTCCTGAGGTGTCCCCCGTGTGGCGGGACATCAGGATCTGGTGGTGTGCCAACGCCTGCGCCTCCTGTGAGATGGAGGCCAGTGCAGTCTGTTGTTCTTGGGAGAGATCCTGGAAAAAGGGTTGAGCCCTTTCCCACAGGATCTGGTGGTAGGCTCCCATGCACGCCCCATAATCCGCCATCTTTGTTAGCAGGAGCCCGGCTTGGTAGATTTTCCTACCGACCGTGTCGAATCTCTTCCCTTCTTGGTCAGAGGGGGCTGTGGACTCTCTGCCTGAAGACTGGAGGAGGTGACGATCATCGAGTTGGGTGTCGGATGATCGTGCAGCCATTCCTCCCTCTCGCCGATCTTATACCACGCCGATGCGCCCTGACGTGGGTGGGATGGACGACGGGGTCTTCCAAGACGCCACCACCTCTTCCAGGGGTTCCAGCATGGGAAGATGTGGCTGGGCAGCGTCTTCGACCTGCACTCTGCTGAAGACGGGCAGGCGCTGGATCTTGTGGGCACATATGTTTCTATGCCCAGAGCTCTTGCCATTCGACCCACTTGGTCGCCGAAGGCTCTTGCAGAGTCTGTCGGCAACGAGGATGGCTCCAACTCACAGCCTCTGTGGGAAGGTGTTCAGTCCATGGCGACCGACAAGATGGACCCCGACATCACCGATCGCGGAGCTCACCTTCCTCGACCTCGCCCTCAGACAACGGTCGAACCACTTCCGGTTCAACCGGAAGTTGAGACGGTGGTGGTGCTCTTGACGTGGATGGGACCGCGGTCACCACCGCCGATGCAGGGGAGGCTTCTGTGCAGCAGGGGCCATGGCAAGCCGTGTTGTCTGCCTGCCCTTCTCGGGTGACGTCACGAACAGTTGTCGGACCGAGGGCTGAGCCGGGGGGGGACTCTGACAACGGTCTGAACCGAGTCTCCCGGTGAGATGGCCTGCTGCTCTACCCTGTCTCCACAGCGGGAACAGGGGCAGGCAGGGAGTCAGGCACGACGCGATGATGATGACGCCAGAGTCCTGCGCCTCTTCGAGACGGAGGTCTCGAGGCTCTGGCCTCCAGAGACTTGCCCGGAGTCACAGGAACCAGGCCTCTGGTCTGGGCTCTACGGGCTTCCTCGCTTGACCTCCGGAACGCTATTTCCATAGCTCTGTTGGAGGGAGTCTTTGAAATGGCCGACCTCTGGGAGAGGCCCGACGCCATTGAGCTCGTCGACAACCGACGAGGTGGAGGCAGCTGGACCGTCGTCACGGTGCAGGGCCTCTTGGCGCCGGTCTTCGATGAGATAGACTTCGTGCCCTTCTCCTTCCGTGGACGCTTCTTCCCGGCCGGGTGAGCGGTTGACACGGTGGGGGCCGAGGCAGCCGCCCCGGACCCCAAGGAGGTAGATGGGACAGCCGTCACCATCTCTGGAGGGCAGAGAGCACGAAGCATAATTACCTTAAGTTACATGGATTATTTGAAAATGCCTATGAAGTCAAAACACTACAGTAATGAAATAAACAGCTGCCAAGGAGAAATAAAATTTGATAACACACAGAAGCCATTTAATAGCGTCATATGTAAAAACAATGGTGAATTTAAATCAACAAATGTTCAAGAAAGATTGTGGACGAACAATTAGAAAACATATTACAATAATTATATGTGATGAATAAAATTATAATAGAATTGACAGAGCTATATTTTTACTAACGTTATTTGAGTGATGGGAGGGGTGGGGAGATACAGATTTGGAAATAAATGATGTGATAAGGCAATAGTCTTTTGTTTAAAATGTTTTGAAATAAATTAAAAAAATAAAATTTAAAAGACTGAAAAAAAAGAAATAAACAGCCACTAGAGAGCAGCAAAACCCTTTTAAAGCATATTGGCCAGCCTACTAACATAAACAAGAGATTCATTGTGGCACCCTGAAGTCTTACTGTGTGGGTATGGAGGAGGCAAATAGTAAACAGTGAGGTTAAGTACAGTCTGTAACATTTCTATGTAAAGTTCAAATGTATACAAGATAAACAGAGTAAGCGTGCCTGCTGTTGTGAATGGTTACTGTGTTTATCTTCTGCGACTTTGAACTTTGCAAAGAAACGTCAAAGGCTACATGTCTTGCATCTTGTGGCCCTTTGGACCACATTTTCCCTTTAGAACAGGGATGCTTGACTATGGCCATCTGATGTTGGGCTGTAACTCTTAAGCAGCTTTAATTATAAGGAATGCGGGGAGGTGCAATCCAATAACATTAGGGAGGCCACACAATTACAACCTCTTCTCTAGATAGATTTAGGAGTAGGCTTCCTCTACCCAGTCTGCTCCAGGTGTTTGGACTATAACCGCAATCCCTTCTAGCGTATTCTTGCAAAAATTAAATACTACTTACTGGAGAAGGGGACACCCTGATGCCCAGATCTGGAAGGGTTTACCCAGAGATGTTTGCCTAGTGCCCAGTGCAAACCCCTTCTGGCATTAGCCGAAGACCTTTTAAGGCCTTTTAACCTTCAAAATACCATATTTCATCACATAATACTCCTCACCGCATAATAGTAAAAAATGCCTCTTAATAATCACCCTTGGTTCACTCGCTGGGGTGAGTGAATTAAGGGTGTGATTGTTCTTTTGCTGCTATGGGGGCTTGACTCAGCTGGGCAGCAAGTCAAATCCTATAGCACCAAAGAAAGAGGACAACTGGGTGGAAAACAGGCAGGAGGGGAAGTGAAATCACTCCTCTGCCAGCCTGCCCTCTTTCCCTTTTGGTACTACACAGCTTGACTCAATTCTCAGCTGAATAAAGCTCCGTAGCTGCAAAAGAGCAGTTGCACCCTTAATTCAACCACTTGCCAGCCTCTCCCTTCTGAGCTACAGAGGCTCCATTGCTCATACGGTAGAAGAGAGGCAGGCAGGTGGGCAAGAAGGTGAACTCATATGGCTCTCCCCTCTGCAGCTATGCTTTTTTCACCACATAATAGTTACCACGCATAACAGCCTTCTCTCCCCCCCCCCCCCCCAAAGGAGGGCACAATTACTACCGTATATGGTGAAATACAGTATGTTCTATTTAGATCAGTGGTTCTTAGCCTATGGGTTACGGATCACTAGTGGAGGCCCAAAATTTGCAAACACCTCAGATTACATTCTGCTGTGACATAGCTGTTCTTTAAACCTTATCTTTACTGGTATTTTCAATATTGTAAATCATTCTAACCATCTGGCTGAAATAAGTAAATATTCAAATAAACCTACAAGTAAACAGGTTCTGTTTGGTATATCTTGCAATAAGATTTCCTGTTCTTCGGATAAATTCTTCAGTCTTTTATCCTGGTGTCCCAATGGGACCACATTACAGATATACTGACAATTGCATGGGAGACTTGAAACTTGAAGGTGTGTCATAGATTCCTCTTAGGAAGAGAGAGCTGTAATAAATAACCCAAGAACCACAAGTGTCTTGGGAAAACAAGAATCCTAGATGGAAAGTGCTTGAACAGGCAAGCCAAGAAAGCTCTTGTCAATGGCGTGGAGAGAGAATTAGAGCATTAGTTACCTCCCTCATTCATAATGCATGCCATGGACCCTATCCTCTCTGACCCTCTAAGGAAAGAAATGTTTTCATGTTTCAATACCAATGAACCTGCACACAGAAATGCAAAACACGAGAGCTCTGATGCAAGAGACACTGTAGCCCTTCTGCAGTTATGCCTTCCTTTGGACCCTGTCTTCTCCCCAGACTGGTGCACTCTCGTGAGCAGAGCTGCCCTTTAGGAAATGTGGAATACAAACAGGGCAGAAAACATGATTGTGCCTGAGCGAAGTGTTCAATTTGAAGATTGGATAGACTCTTCCAGGCTTCAACAGCCCCCATCTTTCTCCCCACAGTGTTTTACATCAACAACCCAGAGGGAGAGATTGCATTTCATTTATATTTCTCAGGAGCCAAGCCATCTATATAACACAAGCTCCTGACCTCCTCTGCTAATACTGAGAGGAAGAGACAGTGCTAGACATGCCACAAAAGCCATGTTGCTGGATGAGACCAAATATCCAGTCCAGCATTCTCTTTATACTGTGGTCAGCCAGATGCCCAGATGGGAAGACTACAACCAGGCCAAGAATGTAAGAGTGTTATTTGCCAGAAGGAGGCATAGGAACATATAGTGAAATGTAATATAATTCTGTATTCAACTTACTTGATTCATGGTAACTCTATCAATTTCATAAGGTTCACTTAGGCAAGAGGTGGCTTGCTGTTTTCTTCTGGTATTTCATGGAAGTCTTCCTTCCAAGGACTAAGCAGGGTTGGCCCTACTAAGCTTCTGAGAACAGAGACGATCTCAGATTTTGTAAAGCAGTGACAGAGTGACAGAGCCTGATATTCAGCAGCAGTCAGTGTTTATGCCAGGCCTTTTCAAACTGTGGCCCTCCAGCTGTTTGGGCCTCCAACTCCCAGAATTCTGACCACTGAACAAGCTGCCCAGGGCTTCTGGGAGTTATAGGCCAAAACAGCTGGAGGGGCGAAGTTTGAAGATGCCTAGTTATGCCCTGAAGGACTTCTTGCACAGGAACAACCAACAGTCTCACTTCTTAGCCCTGCCTTTAGCCAAGCCATCGCAAGAGCATTCTGTTTGTCTGCATCTGATGTCTTTCCAGTATAACCAGCTCTTCACTTTCATCAGCTAATGGTGGGAGACATTGTGTGCTATCCACTGTCATTTATTTATTTATTTATTATTTGGTCTTGTATGCTGCCACTCCCCAAGGGCTCGGAGCAACTCACAGTCCATATAAAACATAAAACAGAATAAAACATCAGATTAAACTAATCAGATTAAACTAAAACAGAGTTACAAACTCACCAGTCAAATGCCAACCGGAAGAAATAGGTTTTGCAGGCCCTGCGAAAAGATGACAAATCTTGCATGGCACGAACTTCGGTTGGTAAAGTATTCCAAATAGTTGGTGCTACCACGGAAAAGGCTCTACGCTGGGTAGATGTCAAGTGGATGGTTTTAAAACTAGGCACTTTGAGGAGATTCAGATCTTCAGAATGAAGTGATCTCTGGGGTTGGTAGGGGGTAAGACGGTCCCTCAGACACATCGGCCCTAGACCATACAAGGCCGATGTATCTGAGGAACATAGATAGGGAGAGCTAGGGAAATTTTATATTTTTGTCCTACAGCCCCTAGAATCTCACTAGCCATGTTGGCTGGACAATTCTAGAAAATTAAGAGGTTCTGAAGAGAGAAAGTGTTCACAGCTGTCAAAGGAAGTGATAAAAAGCAGACTATTTTTTTCTTTTCATTGCAGCCATTTCCACTATTAAAGAGTGAAGTCTTTCCTTCTACACCCCTCAAATGAAACCTGCAATGACACCAAGACAGTGTATGCATTGATAAGCAGATTTGGTAAAATCACATCTTTGCTGTAAAGGCCAAGATGTCCCTTACAGCATACTTTCAGTTTCACTCTTCAGGGTCAGGATGAGCAACAGTGAACCTTATGGCTCATTTGGGACCTTCCAGGCCACATTAATATTCTAATCACATCAAACACCTTTGATTGATATGCCTCTTCTTTTTAGATTGTAACCTAAATTTGCAGTACTATTTAACTATGGTATTCTGCTACAAATATAGAATGCTGTTTTCTGTGCATATTGAAAGCCGTGATGTAAAACACATGGTAAGCTTAACATGTTCAATTAAGCATGGTGAAACCGAGATTCAAATATCCCCATCAGCTATGAAGCACAGTGCGTGACCTAGCAGCAATCACTCTACCTCAGTCTAATCTACCTCAATGGGGTGTTGTAAGGACAATGGGAGGAATTAACCATGCATGCTGCTTTAAGCTCCTCAGAGGAAGTGGGGGATACAAAGAGGAGGAATAGCAATAATAACCAGTTGCAAATTGCAGTAATAATGATAGTTTTCCTTTTGCAGGGGCATTGGATTGCAGTATTCAGGTCTTCATATCTCAAAATCTGTTCACACTATTTTATTCTGCTATCACCAGGGAGTGTCCTCTTCTCCAAACAAACTTTATCTCATCACAGTTATTTTCTAATTGTTTGCCAGTTTGAATCTTAAAGTGCCATGAGATTTTTAAAGCCTAGAATCAATAGAATCATGGATGATCCAAAACTCCAGCCTGTAATACCTGGTAGACTGTGAAACCAATAATAATGTTTGAACTTTAAATAATATCTAACAGCTGTGGTTATAATGCTGCAGAAAGAGTAACAATAGGAGCTGGTTCAAGATGCTGTCATGGCACCTCAACCGAAGCACGCACACAAGATACTTTCATTGTGTTTTCTGCAAATAAAAATGGAGGCAGGTGCATCCTGGCTTCGTCTCCTCGCTTGTCCTTGACTATAACCTCTGATAGAACAGAGGCTATATATAAAACAAAGGTGGATTGAGAAGCTGATGAAGTCTGAAGCTATGCCAGCCAGCAATCATGAAGACTAGCATTAGTGTTGGTACGTCCTATTGCTCAATTCTAGAGATGATGTGGTCTATCCAAAGCAATTTTCTGAATCAGTGCCCCAAATACCCCAGAAACAGACCTAAAAACCAAGACACCAATTTTTTTGTTGGGCAGTGTTACTAGTCCTTCCTAGTATGGCAGTTACTTGATGCATTAGACTTCAACTCCCACCACTCCAGCTTCATTCCCATAAAAAATGCATTACATTACTCAATAAGGTGTTACAACCCACTGTGGATGTTTCTGTTGCTGGGTATTATTTCATCATAGAACTGACAAACCAGGAAGCATTATCACACCCAGAATTTAAAAACAAAGTCAAGTTTCGTTAATACCCTGAAACTAAAAAAGCCAAACACATGGGTCCTAGGGCAAATCAGACAAGAACTTTGCCTAGAAGCCGAGATGAGAAGATGACAAAACTGAAACTGTTGTACTTTAGACATATCATGAGAAGGCATGACTCACTAGAAAAGTCAATACTCTTTGGTAAAGTAGTAGGAAAAGAGGAAGACCCCACTCCAGATGGATAAACCCAATCAAGGAAGCCATGGCTCTGAGTCTGCAACATCCAAGGAGGGTTGCTGATGACAGACAGAATTGAAAGTCTTTATTCACCATATTCACCAAAAACCTAAATTGACTTGATGTCAGTTAACAACGACATTTCTTTCTTTTCATATCTCTGTTTCCCAAGCTGCCTTGGCTCATTTTGCCACCAGTGTATAGATACTGAAATATTTATAAACCGTAAACATCGTAGAAGAGCCTTTTTACTTTGCTCCATCTATCAAAAACTCAGGAAAGTTGGTGAACTCTGGTGGCAGAAATTTTTCAAAGCTGCGCCTTTCTCATATACACACAGAGGAAGAGAAAGAAAAACACACAATATTAAAACAATTTGCCCACAGGCTTGAAAAGTACAAACTACTCAACACCAAAAGGCAGGGGGGGAAAGAGTGTGGAAAGTTTGCTTTTATAATGCTTGTGGTGGAGTCAGAGACGACAGATTTGTTGTCGGTAGCCAAGGAAGAAAACAAAACAGACTAGATATGTCAGCTACAATCTCTGCCACCTTGCAGCAGGAAAAGCCAATGGGAGAAAGGGGACAGAGGGGGAGAGAGCATTAGTCCTGCAGATGCCTGAAAAGCCTTTGCCATGTTGCTGCATTACTGGCATATCTTGGCTGGTTTCCATAACAATTCAAAGCCTTATCCCTGCTCCCTGTGCCATACCACTGTGATTTCCACAGTGTCAGCTGGGTGTTTGTGGTGCTTTTTTTTAAAAAAAGACAAAACAAAGAGAGGTAAAAAAAAGATTCCATCCCTGAGTGACTAGGCTTGTGGGAGAGAAGCAAACATGACTCACTGACAATCCAAAAGATCAACTGCTGTCCGAGTTTTGACTGACCTATAGGAGGAACAAAAGCCCTGCCACTTGGAAAGAGAGCAAGAGAGAGGGTTCACTGGGAGGTGGAAAAACCAGAAAAGGGCAATTCATGCCCTGCCCTTTTATACAACAGACACTCAAATAGAAGTGAGCCTACACTGTGTGATGACACTCTAGCCCAATGTCTGTGAGGAGCCAGAAACTGGCCTTTGAAGGTTGGGAGAAAGGACAGCAAACCTTTGGGTGCAATGGATTAGTATAATGCATAAGGACACTACACAGATAGCTTAGGATGGTAAGAACTGGCACACTCATTTCTTAAGGCAAACTTAAGGTGGAGCAGCTAGGGGTTTCTTAAAGCTTTCAAAAGTTGAAAATGTAGCAGAGTGTCATACTGGCTGGAATCACTACGATGTTGCTAGTTCACATCTTGTCTTATGTTGCTACTTGCTAGTTCATATCTTGCCTCTGCCACTCACTCACCAAGCACCCTGTAATTTCAGCCTTAACTGTGGAGTTGTAATATGGCAATAATAACACTGGCCTGCCTTAGCTGATTTAGATCATAAGTACTTACCTAATGACTGGAAAGTATCAAAGAATGCCAAGTAACTTGCCAGTTAGTGGGGACCGTTGTGGTCAACACTATAGTTCAGCCTGAGGGGAGTTGGATTCTGGAGTGTACACATTCAGGCCTCTCTCTTACCACAAAGGATAAACTAGATCCCTTTGGCATTAGAACTTCTTACCGACCAAGTGCATGGGAAGTTTGCAAAGTGATTATTAAAAGGAAGTATTAATTGAGCTAAATGCATGCTTCTACTTCAAAGACTTTTTGATTCATGGTACATGGCCAACCCTTTCTGTTCAAGGATGCAAAAGCCTCCAGCTACCTCACATTGGAGCAGTGTGCCACGTTATACACAATAGATTCTTAATTCTGCACGCGGAATATCTAGCATGCCATTTAGCACCTTGTTTTATGGAGCTGAAAGGGGATTTTGGGGGTGGGGGGTGGAGGAGATTCCATTCTGCCAGTCCTGGCCTACAATGATACCACTGAGACGGAAGTCACCCCCCCCCCCCCGCCCTGCTAAGTTACATAAGAATCTGAGTACCATACTACTACACCCTTTGGGGTAGAGCTTGACAAAATTTAACCTTGACTACAACTCTTGGAATCCCCCAACCAACATGGCTAGTTTTCCAAGCTCTAGTATGGTCTCAACCAAGCAAGTCAACACAATTTACTCTGCTGATATAGCCTAGCACAGGGCTGTCCAACTTCTACCGGACCTGTGGCCGGAATTCCAGTTACTGATGACCTGGGGGGCCGAAGGGTCTGCCTCCGCCCCCGGCTCCGCCCCCTCCCCGGCTCCACCCCTGCCCCGCCCCTCCCGGCTCCACCCAGGCTCCGCCCCTCCCTGGCTCCACCCCTGCCCCGCCCCCTCCCTGGCTCCGCCCTCTCCCCGCCTTGGAGGTGTCTGTGGAGGACACCGGGGCTTTGACTTAGAGATAGAGATGAACACCAAAATCCCAGTCTCAAGTCCCAGTCCCTGCTTTGAACTGGATTATATTGCAGTGTGGACTCAGGGCCCTTCACACAGCCATATAACTCAGAATATCCAGGCAGGAAACCCCACAAAACCTACTTTGAACTGGATTATATTGCAGTGTGGACTCAGGGCCCTTCCACACAGCCATATAACCCAGAATACCTGCTTTGAACTGGATTATCGGAGTCCACACTCATATAATCTGGTTTAAAGCAAATAACATGGGATTTTATTCAGATGTGTGGAAAGGAAGTCAAATAAGAAGCCAGGGCCCTTCCACACAGGCCTATAACCCTGAATGATAAGGCATAATATTCATTCTGCCTCTGCTAATAATAATAATAATATTCCTGGAGTAGGAGACCTCCATGGGCCATCCAGGGCCATCCAGTCCAATCTCCTTCTGCCATAAGGGGAAAACACAATCAAAAGCATTCCTCACAGATGGCCATTCAGCCTCTGATGATGATGATAATAATAATAATAATAATAATTACAATGGGTTCCTAGAATAGGAGACCTCCAAGGGCCATCCAGTCCAATCTCCTTCTGCCATAAGGGGAAAACACAATCAAAGCATTCCTCACAGATGGCCATTCAGCCTCTGATAATAATAATAATAATAATATAATAATAATAATTACAATGGGTTCCTAGAATAGGAGACCTCCAAGGGCCATCCAGTCCAATCTCCTTCTGCCATAAGGGGAAAACACAATCAAAGCATTCCTCACAGATGGCCAGTCAGCCTCTGATGATAATAATAATAATAATAATAATAATTACAATGGGTTCCTAGAATAGGAGACCTCCAAGGGCCATCCAGTCCTACCTCCTTCTGCCATAAGGGGAAAACACAATCAAAGCATTCCTCAGCCATGTTGAATCAAACCTAAACTCTCATGAGAGCAACAGAAAGTACTGAACCTTGAGTTTGGGAGTTGTAGTTTTCCTCCATCCAGAGAGCACTGTGGACTCAAATAATGATGGATCAGGACCAAACTTGGCACGAAGCCCCAGGAGAGGAGGAAGCCGGAAAGGGAATGAATGAGCACCTCCCCGTGCTCGAACTCGGCCCCGCCCCTTTTTCGCTCTGGCCACGCCCCTCTCACTGCACTCTCTCTCCTTCCCTCTTTCCTCCAGGTGGTAGAAGGGGGAAGGAATGAAAGGGGGGAAAAGAGAGAGAAGGAGGGAGGGAGAGAGAGGGGGGGAGGGAAGTAGGAGGAGGAGGAAGAGAGCCTACTCCTCCTCCCTGCCCCGCCCCTCACCCCCCCCGCGAAAAAAATAAATAAAAAATATTCCGAAAAATATTCCAAAAAAATATTTAAAATTTTTTTTAAAAATCTTAAAAGGCAGATATCTTGCAGGAGGGTAGGGGGCCGTGGGGAAGGGGCTGGGGGGGCCGTATACAGCCCTGGGGCCGCCAGTTGGACAGCCCTGGCCTAGCACAGAGCATCTCAAGTTATCAAATGTGAGGACCGGAACACCACCCACTTCCAGTGTTCCAGGGATCACTGCCATGTTTGTGCCCACTATTTGCAATGCTTGCTTTTTTCCTGGAATCTTACAGCCAATGACTTGTTTGATCGCTAGCACCAATCTTTAATATTGTGGAGGTTCCTCCATCTGTCTTCCTGTTACCAGCACTCTCTTCCCCAGTCAACAGTAAGCAACTATTTCCCCCCCAAATATGTTCCACCAAAAGGGAGCCAAGCCAACATCGGAATTTACTCCAACTCCACCCCCTCTTTAAAGACAAAGGTATATTATGTGAACAGGAAGCAATTTCCCTCTACTCTCATCCTTGCCTCAAGGAATGTAGTGAAAATCCTTGCTCACTGGAGAGGTTTCACTCAACAAGCCACAACATGGTTCCCTTAGAAAGTCTGCCCAGACTGCTGCACCTGTTTGCACTGCTCCATAGCCAGAAGGCTTAAGTGCAATTACAGAGAAATATTTTTTGCTCATGTTTTTGCCAGAGGACAAGAAAGTTGCAATGGAATAAAAAACAACAGGGCCCTCTGGATTCACAGGTCTGGATTCACAAATCCAACTGATGGCCAGTTCTCACCTCTCATACTATTAAATGTCATGACACTAACTCATAATAAACTAATAATAATAATAGTAATAATAATAATATTTTATTTGTTCAGGGCGGTTTCCAACATAGGTAGAGAATTGCACTTACCAACACAAAGACATACAAAATAATCATTAAAAATAATTTAAAAACAAAGACGTTATACTACATAACAGACGTACATATTAAAAATTAAAAGCCAGTTAGGTATTAATTTCCATCGGGCAAGTTTTGTTATCAATGGCCAGAGTTCCAGAGTGGGCCTCGACAATTATGAGTGGACTGGGCTAGTACAGCAAAGTAGACTAGGGCCCGGGGAGTGGTAAGGTGCATGCCTGATGGTCAGGGTGGGACCTGGAGTTATTTATTTCCAAGACTTGAGGCACTGCTATAAGAGGGCTGGGCCAATGGGGAAACATGAGGCTGAGGAAGTGGGTAAATTGCAGAACAGGGACCTAACTAATGGTCCTAACTATTCATTGTCAGGGCCTGCTGAATAGCTGTAAGAGGGCTGGACCAGGGCTAGTACAATGAGGTTGCAAAGGGCCAGGGAAGTGGGTCGAGTACAGAGTGTGAACCTAACCAATGGCCATGGTATGACCTGGAGCTAATAATTTCCAAAAGTCTGTTGGAACCACCAGGTTTTTAGGTCCTAGCAGAAGGAGGCTAGTAAAGGGGTGTGTCTTAACTCTCTAGGAGGGCATTCCAAAGGCAGGGGGTCACCTCCGAGAAGGCCCTCTCCCTTGTCCCCACCAGCTGCACTTGAGACAGTGATGGGAGTGAGAGAAGAGCCTCCCCAGTAGATCTAAGAGTCCATGCTGGTTCGTAAGGGGAGATGTGGATATAGGTTGGGCCCAAACGGTTTAGGGCTTGATAAGTCAATCCACACCTTGAATTGGATGCGGCAACTTATTGGTAGGCAGTGGAGCTGCTTTAATAGGGGCGTTGTACATTCCCTATAATTGGCTCCAGTTAGAAGACTGGCTGCCGACCTATGTACCAGTTGGAATTTCTGGATCATCTTCAAAGTCAGCCCCATGTAGAGTGCATTGCAATAATCCAGTCTGGATGTAACCAAGGCGTGGACCACCGTGGCCGAGTCAGACTTCACGAGGTACAGTCGCAACTGGCGCACAGGCTTCAACTGTGCAAAGGCCCTCTTGGCCACTGCTGACATCTGAACATCAAGCATCAGCGCTGAGTCTAGGAGGACCCCCCAAGCTGTGGATCTGTGTCCGCAGGATAAATGTAACCCCATCAAGCACAGCTTGCCACCCGATACCCTGATCGGCCCCACGACTGTCTTGTCTGAGTTAAGCTTCAATTTGTAAGACTGGAAGCTTCAACTTGTTACACTTGAAGAGTAAGTGCTGGTTATGACCTTTAAAGCCCTGGACGGTTCAGGTCCAGGCTAGTTGGCTGATCACATCCCTTGTACGAATCTGCCTGGGCTCCGAGATCTCCAGGAGAGGCCCTTCTCTCAGTCCCACCTCAATCTGAAACTCGGTTGATGAGAACGAGAGAGTGGACCTTCGTTCTTGGTGGCTGCCATGCAACTCTGGAACTCCCTTCTTCCAAGTGAAGCCAAAATGGTCCCTTCCCTGCTGTCCTTCTGGTGGCAGGCTAAAACCTTCTTATTTAGACAGACTTTTAAAGATGAAGGTGTTCAAAGATCTAGTCAGGGGGTTCTATGGTTTTTAATGCAGGGGATGCTGTGGATGAGATTGGGGGAATATCAGTTTTAAATGCCATTTTAGTATATCTACTTATTTTAATTTTGTTTTTAGCACACTGATATTATTTAATTGCTTTTAAATTGCTTTTTAACTTTTGTATTGCACCTTTTAAACTTGCTAAGTGTGGAATGTTAGCCACCTTAAGGCCCCACAGGGGGAAAGGCTGGATATAAATAAAGATAATAAATAAATAAATAAGTGTTCATATTGCCACTATTTCATAATATGGCCATAGTCATCCACATTTTTTTCATATCCATATAGGGTCCTTGAACTAAACCCCACAGATTTGAAGGGCCAATTGTAGCATCATACTACCAAAAGGGGCATTTTGGGTCAGAAACACGCATGCTGCACCGATTTCACAAATTTTAAGAAATATGCTGGGTACTGCTTGGATTTCATGAGAGCCAACATGGTATAATATTTGAGTGTTAGATTATGTATCTGGAGACCAAGGTTTGAATTTCTGCTTCCACATGGAAACTCACTAGGCAGGCATGTAGCCGAAACTCACTCAGGGTGGTCCGCGAAAAGGCCTTACTGGTACATTATTTAAACTGTTATGTTTATTCATATCATGATCTGATCACCCTCATTATATCAATTAATGGGGTTATTGGGATAACAATACAAAAGGTTTGCTAGGGTAGACCCTCTTTCACCCAGTCTCAGCCCCCCCCGAACCAAACTCCGCCCCTCCCCAATCAAAATCCATGTCACTAGGTGATCTTGAGAAAGTCATATTCTCCCTGTGTCAAAAGAATCCAAAGGCAACTCCCCCACACCCTCCACCCCGCCCCAAAACCCATGACAGTTTCACCTGAAGGTTGCCAGAAGCAACTTAAAGGCACAGAACAACTTCTGCATTCTTAAAATGAGAATACCAAAAAAGATCACCCCCAGACTGCCCACCTGTGACTTCAAAGGGAGTGTGACCCCGTCCAGCACAGGCTGAAAGTCCACACTGTGTTCTGCCTTCTGATTGACCAGGAAGGTACCAGGAGTACCTCTGTCTTGTCTTGATTTAATTTCAACTTGTTGGTCCTCATCCAGTCCATCACTGATGATAGGCACTGGTTCAGGACCAGAACGGCATTTCTGGCTTTAGGTGTAATAAGAGTTGGGTGTCATCTGTGTAAATTTGACACCAAACTCCAAAACTCCAGATGATATCTCCCAGTGGTTTCATGTAAATGTTAAACAGCATGGGGGACGGAATTAGGCCCTTAGGGACCCCACAGGCCAAAGACCAGGGGGTCGAACAGGAATCCTCCAGCTCTACCATCTGGGTACACCCCTCCAAGAAGGACCAGGCCCACTGTAAAACAGTGCCCTCGAGTCCCATCCTGGAAAGATGGCCAAGAAGGATACCATGGTCAATGGTATCAAAAGCCACCGAGAGATCCAGATAGTCAGTTTCATCAAGACTCGAGGTTACCATTGTGCATGTGGCAAGACTCAGACTGCATTGTAGTAAGTGGTCTGTGGTTTGCTCTTCTCCATACTCACGTGTTGCGGATTCCACTTTGTAGCCCCATTTCTTAAGGTTAGCTCTGCATCTCATGGTGCCAGAGCCCAGTCTGTTCAGCACTTTCCAGGTTGACCAGTCTTCTGTGAGCTTTGGGGGGAGTTTCTTATTCGGTATCAGCCACTGATTGAGGTTCCAAGTTTTAACCTACCACTTTTGGACTCTTGCTTGCTGAGGTGTTCTGGTGAGTATCTCTGTAGATCTTAACCTATTTCTTGATTTAAGGTGTTGGCTTGCTGGCTGATATCCAAACAGAGGATGGTGTTTATTTGGCGAATGTTTATCTTTTGAGCCTTGGAATGTATACCTTTACATATCAGTAGAAGCATGTGAGATACAACAATCTTGACTCCCAATATTTCCTCAATGTTGGTGGTAAAGTTAGAAGTGCTAGCAAAGGACATCTAATTACTGCATTATATTCCATCCCATGGAATGGTAATAAAAGTCCTTTTATCTACCTAAGGTTCAATCCAGCTCAGATATGGACTCGAGGATAGCTCTAGGCAAGTCACTCTTATTCTCAGCTGTGCAATTTGTAAAACGGGGATAGGAAAGGTATAGGAAAGACAAAAGGTATAGGAAAGACAAAGCCAAATTTAAATGTTGATTTGCTAAATTTCCACTAATTTAATTGGTCTACACTTCTTAGGATTTATAATTGGATTTAAGCCACTATACATTAAGAATAATGTATAAATAACTAGACAAGTGATACTAGTTGAACTTGTATGCTTCTGATGCAATACTTCCCTTGAATACTGAGTTTTCAGAATGAAACGTATTACTCATCATCAGACAAAGTTCTACCTGATCTCAAGAGAAGGAAATAACTGCAAAATGAGATATCCAGATTAAAAAAGCCTGTAAAGCCTCTGGAATATTTTGATTCAACAACATCTAAAACACTAGACACATCACAAAACAAAATACTAACACTGAAGTGGAGCAATGTCCTGATAATCACAGATGACTGAAATCACTCTGAGAGGTTTACACAAAGATCTGATCATACAATTTAAATTAATGAACAAACTCACCTTTTAATGCATTTCTTACAAACATAATTTGGCAGATTTTTTTAAAAGTCAGAAAGTATTGTAAGTGACTATGAATAAAATTGATTATTAAGTCAACATGATCAGATTCCATTGAGCCCTTTATCAAGCCACCAGGATGTTTCTCTTATAAGTCCTATGACCATAATGCCATATCTTATGTCTACATAGTCTGACAATCAATGGAAGAGGAACAGCACCATACCTTCATGAGGAGATTGGGGAGCATGATCCTGTTCCCCAATCTCTGTGTGCTGAAAATCAAGCCCTACAATTACATGGTTGGCCTTGCACACACTTGGGAACACTAAGCCATGTAGCAAAGTAAAATGATATGCGTACAGTTGGATTTACATACAGCTGACTTTCACATTCCAGCCAGTGTTTAGAGGTCAGAAGTGGAGTCAAAAGACACACATGCAAGTCGGGGTTCAAGGTCAATGGCCATGATTTAATTGTGGTCCATCCACTGATGACCAATGTGGTTAAGACTGTGAGGAGTGGGTTCAAGATTTGTGTCATCTTAAAGATTAACACATTTTGTGTATCATATGATTTCATGAATCAGAGCCCATTTAGGTGGATGTAAGAAGTCATCTTTAGCTGCAAGATACAGATATTACACTCAATATTCTGCTCAGAAAATTGTTCTGGCATTATTTCCCAAAATCCTTCAACACATCAACTTTTTTATTTCGTTTATTGATTGATATACTGTAATCATCAAGGCTTCTATTTGAGACAGGAGGAGTGACAAAAATGACTTTTCCTACTCCTCCCTATTAAACAAACAAAAGAAAAATAACCAACTAATCCATTTATGACACCCCAAATCTACTATTTGAGGTAGCCAACTCACTCTGCCTCACAGTGTAAAGATTTCTAAGGTGAATATAACAGTTTCCCAGCCTGCAGCAGTTGAGGAGTGGTGGTGGTGGTGGGGATGCTGAAGTTTAAATCTGTTTATGAAACAAACACTCCACAAAAACCAAAGTCCTGCACTTGTCATTTGCTTGCACATGGAACAAGTACCTCATGCTGCCAATAATCTCAAGTTTAAAAAGTTGAATAGCTGTCAGATCCCGATGCAGTGAAGAGATCATAGCCACTTGCTAAGAAGATACACAAGAATTTTTATTCCTTTTTCACTGCTGGTGCCCAGAATGAAATCCTGCCTTGCCAGTTTTAGATGGATGGCCATGGCTGCTCACTGCTGTTACTGAAACCAAGTGCTGGGACACCAATGGACACTAGAAGGCAAAGGACTTGCCTGAACACACTCAGGCAGGCTCTGTTCCTGTCAGCACATGACATGTTTTCTTTTAAAACTGGCATGAAAAGCCACTGCCTCAAGGAGTTCAGCTATTAAACCTATATACACAAGCAACCAAATAAAGATTTAGGTTCACCCTTGGCTGCATGGAAGATTAAGCCTACATTCAATTTTCATTTTGATCAATTCTTGCCTGTCTATATGTTCAAAGCAGAAATCATTATGTTAAAATAGCCCCAGGCAATGGCTAAACACAGCAACTATAACGCTGTTCAGCTAGCTTGTTTAACAAATTACAAGTTTGTTAAGCCACCGTTCCTGGTTTGCATGTGATGGCAAACAAAAAAAATATCAGAAAAACAAATGTGGGATATTGATATATGCTTCCTTCTAGAAGAGAGTTTGCATTTCCTTTCTGAATTTCCATGGTTTCCTTTCTGCTTATGTACCTAGCATCGCCATGCAGGTGTGGAAAAGTCTACAAAGAGACCACCAAACGTAGCGCCCAAACACGAATCAAGGGACATGAAAGGCACTGCAGACTAATTCAACCTGAAAAGTCAGCCAGAGCAGAGCATCTGATGAACCAACCTGGACACAGCATACTATTTGAGAACACCACTCTAACAACTACCATGTCAAGTTGTTGGACCACTTTAACAACTATAATGTCAAGCTACACAGAGATGCCATTGAAATCCACTGAAATGGACAATTTCAACAGAAAGGAGGAAACCATGAAAATCAACAAAATCTGGTTACCAGTATTAAAAAAACCTCTAAAATCCGGACAGTAAATAAAGAGCAAGACTCAAAAAATGGGAATTCTAGACAAAAATCAATCAGGGTCTGCTAACACCTCCCAACAAAGGATTCCCCCAGGCAGCAACCAGTCAGGCCTTGAAACTGCAGGCCATTAAATGCTAATCGAGGTGGCAAATTGCAACATTCACACTCGCCTCAAGCAGACAAGAATTCTTTCTCCCACCCTGGGCAATCCACAGATATATAAACCTCACTTGCTTAGTTCCCAACAGACCCCTCAACCTCTGAGGAGCCTGCCATAGATGTGGGTGAAACATCAGAAGATAATGCTTCTAGAACAGCCCAGAAAACTCACAGCAACCCATCACATTTTTGTTTAGCTTTACAAGTGAACACAGACAGTGTCAATGCAAACCTTCATAATTCTACTTGGAAGTAAGTTTCAGTGGCTTTTCTTCCCAGTTAGGGGATTAGTTGCTTGAGTTTTGGACAACAAATTTGGGGATCATGGTTCAACCCATCTCATCCTGCTCAGAGGTGGAAACCCATTGGTTGACCTTGGGCAAGTCATACTGTCTCAGCCTCAGAGACAGTCAATGGCAAACCTCTTCTGAACAAATCTTGCCAGGAAAACCTTGTGATAGGGTCGACAAAGGTCTGAAATGACTTAAAGGCACACACAATGACAAAGTATATGTGTGAAAGCAAATTAAGAACAAACATTTCTTATAGACCTCAGCCTCTGGTATTTACACAAACGTGTGAATACATGGCAAATACCTGTGAAAACCACACTATTTATTCCTGTTAGATTTTCTTTTTTAAAACAACTAAACTGTCAAAATGCCTCTCTGTGGTCCTTTTTCTTCATAAAGCAACACAGATGAGAACTGCGTACCTGGAGGCGATTGGGGTAAACTGTAGGGGTGACGCAGATATTTGAAATGGATTGGGATTGTGTAATAGCTGGCCTAATTTAACCTTCGTTTTAACCTTTGTTTTTAACTTTTGTGGCATGTAATTTTACTTTGGCATTTTAATGATGATATTTTTAATTATCTTTTAACTTAATCAAGTTTTTAAGTATGTTAGTTCACTATTTCAGGAGTTTTAGGATAGCGATTAGTGTCTACTTGTGTACGTCTATGTCTTTAATGTTGATACGGTCAGTGGACTAATCAATAAACTTTGCTTTGTGCCTCTCTGTGGCTCCATATTTCTTGCAATTTCTTAGAAGAAAGAAAGAAAGAAAAGAAAGAGTCAACCAAAATTCAAACTGCTTTTTTGCTTTTAGAGTCCATTGCCAGCACAAAGAGTCGAGTTTTCATAGACATCTCATCCACAGTGGCCACTCTGGTCACAAGTGATGCAGGAAGTGAGTCTACATATGTTCATCTCTGTTGCGAAATGCCCTTTCAGCTGGTTTCAAAGCACTGCTTTTTCCATCCAGGCTCCCCCTTGTCCTATACGCCTCATTATCAAGCTTCTGTTCCTGATGATAACATTATCTGTGGCAGAAGCCAATTGTTGAGAGACCAGCTTGTCAAAGGAGACTTTCAGAGGGAGACAGCTTTGTTCCTTCTCTGTAGAGACCAAAAAAGGAAAGAAAGGCTCCTTTGGAAATTTCAGTGTGTTTAAACGCAGCGGCGGTGATGTCACTGCTACCATTTGAACACACACACACTCTTTGGATGTATGTGTCCTTCCTCCAAGAACTGTGTAAGTAGGCATTTATGGATACAGCAGAACTTTCACACCCAGTTGTTTTTGTCGTCTTGCTGACACTGCCTGAGACGCCCACACTAGACCTGATTAAGACACGTGGAGACCATAAGCTGCATCGTATTTAAAACACCCCTCCACATTATCCCTACTTGACATTTAGTTTGAAAATATATTTTGTGTGTTTATTATCTATATTTTGGAGGCCATAATATGAATTGCCAGAAACAAACATACAGGCACAAATCAAGCATTGTTCCTTCATCAAACTCTGAAAGCAAGGTGATAAATGCAAGAAAGATTTCACTATTTTTTATTTATAGAAAGGCAGGATATAAATGGCCCAGAGGCTGGTGGCTTTCATGTCAATGGGATAAAGAATCAGCTTCAAGTTTTACTCTAGACTTTAGAAGAACTATCCAACCGGCCTATTCCAAAAATAGGTTTGGGACCATTAATGTTCAGATTGAAACACAGAGCAGATTCACTGATAGGAAACCCACCAGCCCTATTGTAGAATAAAATCATGGAGAAGGGAGGGCAGGAAAAATAAAGTCAGAAAATAGTGTTTGAAAGGTGCAATAACTTTTCTGAAATACTCCTCTTCATCCAATTGGTGAGCATCATTTGGGCTCCACCTCAGGTAACAAAATGTTTCGGGTCAGCACAAAAGATTAGAAATAAAGTAAGTATGGTAAATATCAAATAGCTGTACTATGATTGAAGAGAAAGGCATTTTTTCCAGTTTAGAAAAAGAAATGCAAGGGCACCCCATATGCTGTAGTGGGAACTGTGGAGGAGTCAAGGTGTTATTGCACTTCAATTCTCAACATCCCTCATGACTGGAAATACTGGCCTTATCTATTGGAAGTTGCAGCTCAACCATTATCTACAAAGCCGCAGAACTCCCAATGCTGTAACACACACTAAAGCCTTACAAAAGCAAGAGAAATGCCATAAAGGAAGTAATCCTGGGCTTATGGAAATGTGACAACAGACAATATCGGGTTGGAGAGCCTGCTCTCTTACATTTAAACAGAGCCGAAGCCAACACCTTTTGTTCGCACTAAGCAACAAAGAGATCAAGGTAGTCATAAACAAATCGGATGAGGAGCTGATTTTCATGGCGCCATGCTAGACCTCCAAAACTTTTCACAGTATGCCTTTTCACAAAAAGAGATGGGTCTGTTTTCCCATTTAGATATGCCAACGTGTTTATTAGTGTTGCACAGTTTCTGCCTAGTCACTCTCAAAATATTTAAAAACCACACGTTAGACTGGAAAATCTGTCGGAGGAAAACAAGTAACATCCACAACATTTATCTTAGCAGCACAATACTAGTCAACTATAGGTACACTTAAGCAGTTAACTATTATAGACACATGGAATCACAGAGTTGGAAAAGACCTTGTGGGCCATCCAGTCCAACCCCCTGCCAAAAAGCAGGAAAATCGTATTCAGACCACCCAATGTTCAGGTGAAATCTCCTTTCCTGTAGTTTGAAGCCATTGTTTTGTGTCTCCAGGGCAGCAGAAAACAAACCTGCTTCCTCTTTCCTATGGCTTCCCCTTGCATATTTATACATGGCCATCATGTCTCCGCTCAACCTTCTCTTCTGCAGGCTAAACATGTCCAGCTCTTTAAGCCACTACTCATAGGGTTTGTTCTCAAGACCCTTGATCATTTTAGTCACCCTCCTCTGGATACATTACAGCTTGTCAACCCTTCAACTGTGGTGCCCAGAATTGGACACAGTATTCCAGGTGTGGTCTGAACAAGGCAGAATAGAGGGGGAGCATGACTTTTTCTCCTTTCATGTTCCAAACATCTTTGGTGTTCATCTAAATGCTGCTGTTTTACAAAGGAGAGGGCAGCTGAGGATCAAAAAAGGATCATTTGTACTATGCCTCAGGCCAATGGTATTCATGCCTAGACTACAAATGCTTTAGGTTATATGGCAAGTTCAAAGTGCCTGGAAACTCAATTTTTTACAGCCGGAAACCTCTGCCTATGCTTTAAGCGAAACACATAATTCAAAGGCAATATAATCCTACTCTAAAAGGTGAGCACACAGGTATGCAAAGTATGGTTACTATGGCTACGCAGAACCCCAGGAAAGATAATCTACCCTTTCCTTTATATTTTGCGCCAATACATCTTTAACCTTCGGAAAGCAGAGAACTTTACACAAGTGACTATGTTCAAGGTTTCCTGTATGATAAAAAGTATTTTTCACACTCACACACACATACTGGAACTTAGGAATCAATTCCATAAGTGCAGTGCCAGCTACAGGGGAGGCAGTTCTATAGAATTGTACAGATGACAACATAGTAACTACCTTCCTTCCCTGTTAAAAACAGGAAGAGGCCATTCTGGCCGAACTTCTACAATGCAACGGGCTGCGCTACTGTTCATTTTATAGTTCCACTTTGCCTTCCCGTAATCTATATTTTATGCTACATACATTCACAGGAAGGAGGGCGTTCTTCCGATATATCTCTCCCCACCAACAGAAAAAAGGAAACCGCAAGACTAATTTTTCCCCCTCATTGTAAACAGATACAGAGAATTTCATGGCTTTTTAAAAGGAGGAATTTGACAAAATTAAAGTCAATTTGAAAGTTTATGTCTAAAGCATTTAACACCCAGTGACTCCATGAAAAATGAGCTGAAAATCTCCAGACACAGAAATAATAGTCCCTGCTAGTGCTTATACTGCAGTGCTAGTGCTTATTACAGCATTTAAACTTTGTTATACCCTCACTCAAGTTGCCTAAATACCCTGAAAGCACCAGATCCGATCTTATCTTGAAGGCTAAGCAGGATCATCCCTGGTTACTACTTGGATGAGGAACTGCCAATGAATACCAGGTGTTGTAACTATATTTCAAAAAAGGAACTGGCAAGGCCACTCAGGACTCCTTGCCCAATCATACTCTAGGAAAAATTCACATAGTTGCTATAAACTGACAACCACATATACACACATACACTCCTCCAGACCAGGTAGCCGGAGACATCTTTTAGAAGTGAATCTACTTGGGGAGGGGGGGGGGGAGGCTTTAGCCCTTCTGTTATAGGTTTTGTATACTACTACTTCCCATCATAACTTGTGTCTTTTGAAATGAAGTAAATCCATTCATTTTTCTCAGGAAGCATCCATCATTTAAGGAGTGAGGGCAAACGAAGCTTTGCACACCCCAATATTTATGCACTGCAAGAGAGTTTCCTTCATTACAATGATATCAGATTGGCAACTTTTCAAGAAAGTCATTACTTTGAGGTGGAAAAAGCCCTGGCTTGCCCAACAGCATGCTTGTGTAAAACTTCAGTAGACAATCCCCCTTCAGTTCTGCACCATCCATCCCAGAGGTACCACTAAATGCTGCAGATAGCAGTTGAAATTGTTACTTTTATAATCTGCTTTCCTTAGTGAGCTCACAGAGACATACATGCCCCTCTTCATCCCCATCGTCTCAAAAAACCCAAGTCAGGCTTAGAGGGAGTGACAGTCCCAACATCATCCAGTGAGATTGATGACTGGTTCTCAAAAGGACCAAAAAGCACTTGATATGACACACTGAAGTACAATTGTCTTTTCAAGGCTGGTGCTTCCTCACACAAAAGCTATCTGGGCTGAGAGGTGAATCTTATCTTAACTCAGCACAGGAGCAAAGGGAAAGGCACAGGCTGTTAGAAAAGGGCCAGGAAGCTCAAAACAGCAGCTGCCATGTGTGTGGCACTGACAAGGAGAGTGCATATGAGTGTAACTTGAGCTGGTTGTCTCCTTTCACTAGAGAAGTGGTTCTCAACCTGTGGGTCCCCAAATGTTTTGGCCTTCAACTCCCAGAAATCCTAACAGCTGGTAAACTGGCTGGGATTTCTAGGAGTTGTAGGCCAAAACACCTGGGGACCCACAGGTTGAGAACTACTTTACTAGAGTATGGCCAGCTTGTTCCTTTTTATCTTTTCCAGCTGCACCTAGAAACATGAGTCAAGAGCACTTCAGATAACCAAGAATCCTCTTACCTTGGCTCTTTTCACATTACAAAATTATAGTGCAACTATTTCCACTTTAGCTTCCATGATTGCATCTTATAGACAAAAGAACCAGAGGATACCTCTGGCTGAGAACTTGCAATGCTCCTCCCTCAACTGCCAATCTCAGGATTCCAGAGGTTGTTGCCATGGCAGCTGAAGTGGAATCATAGTGCTTTAATTGCACAGTATGTGAAAGGGCGCCTGTACATCATCCCTCTCCTTGCCCAGGCCACCAGTTCCTTCACCATGGGGACCATGACTCATTAAGCAGCAACACAAAAGGAGACACCACCAAGTTGAGATTTCATTGTTTAAAAGCATATTAGCACAATGTGTCACAGTTCAAGGCCATCACAGTCAGGAGACAAATTCCGCCATGTTTATTGAGTTTCTATCTAAAACATGTCCTTCCAATTTATGATCTTCCAAGGATAAAATTAATAAACTATTTTGCCATCCTTGGAAAAATGCCTTCTGGACTATTGAGCAAGGAGAAAAAGACAGACATAACATGTGGGCTGTTTTAACAATTACAAGGCTGCAGAGAAACCATAACTGAATGTGCCATCCTTATAATGCCATCTGCACCGCCAAACTTTATTGAAGCCTGAACTTCCCACCCAGAGTTATGAAGCTGTCTCTGTCAACCATGACAGGTAAACACAGTCTGGCAGATTTACAGGCAGCACATGACAATACTTAGCCTGTAGCTAATAAAATAAAGGTCAAACACATGCCAACCTATGAATTGCAGAGATAATCTCGGATAATCCTGAATGCCAACAACAGGACAGGTCAAGTTCTTACTGGGCTTCCATACAGCTTTAGGGTGGCATCCATGATATGATTGCTACCCAGGGCAAAGTTCGGAGCAATACCAACATTTCTGTTTCTGTATATTTAAAAAGAGTAGTCATTCAACATCTTCACAAATAATTTATTTCTGCTTAAATTCCAGTGGTCCAGTAGTCTAAAAAATGATGGAAGATTATTTCCTCTTTTTATACCCAATATTCACACTTCTCAAAAAAGTGATCTCAGGCAAAATACAAAGTCATTTAGATTTACTTCACAGCTCATGTTCTGATGACTACAGAGAACTGTGAACATGTGGTAGAGGCTGAGGTCATGAACTTTGAGCACAACTGGTGGAGGGAAAGCCTTTAAATGGTGTCCACTTACGGGAAGGTGATGTATATGTGTACTTTAATGGCAGTCTCACTACATTTAATGGGATGTTCTTCTAGTAACTGTATATAGTACTTTAGTCTTAATGAAGGATGTCCAATTCAAACTCTTTAAATTGGTGACATTCAACACTACCCCTTATCACACAGTCTACACTTGTCAAGCTAGCTAAAGCAGTGGCAGAACCATTACAGGTTCAGCGGAGGTATGGTTGCTGCCAGCAATCTATATCACATCTCAGATGAATTTAACAGCCTAAGCTCATCTGCCAACTGGCCTTAGTCAAGACACCTGGTCCCTTTGGCTACTGAGCTACCTTGGCTTTGCAGTCATCTTTTCTACTACTCTTTACAAGAAACCATATCCTTTTCTACACATCCAATAAGAGGAAGACCAAGGAGGGCATGCAGTTATACTTCTTGACAACCAAGTCAGATCCCAGTTACCCTTTTGCTATACAGCACCTGAACTCCATGGAGGCCAGAGCTGAAATCTAATCCATTAAAGTTGGTATCTATTGCCACACACACTCCTGGGCCACCTGTCAATGCTTGAGGTCTGACAATTAGGCCTATGTTTCTCTCACACAACATGTGTTCTCTCTTCTTGCTCTGTGCCTGGGGTAAAAAAGTCAAATTTACTTTTTTTAAAGCTAGATTTTTGAGAGGTGAAACACTTGCGTTTTCATCTTGCACTTTCACGTGGCCCAGTGTAGGACAAAAGCAGACAGGTCCCATTATGGCTATCTTGTCTTGTCCTTTGGACAGAAGGGACATGTAGAACAATCCTGCTCTTTAGCACACTCACATTTCAGCAGGCTGTAAGGAGATCTGTGCTCACCAGCTGCTTCAGAAACTGCAGTTTCAAAGGCTGGAAAATGCTATAAGGCTAGGCTTGTAGCTGGACTCTTCATGAAGAGCGGAGAGGAATGGGACCCCTTGGTGTACTACAGTCATAGCCTTTGCACAGGTAACCAGGTATGTTTTTAAAAGTTACTCCCATTCTTCACAAAAAGAAAAATTAAGAAATAGTGACTTTGAACTCATTTATTGACTAGGCCAGTCAATATGAGCTGGTTGTCTCATTTCACTAGAGAAGTGGCTCTCAACCAGTAGGTCCCCAAATGTTTTGGCCTTCAACTCCCAGAAATCCTAACAGCTGGTAAACTGGCTGGGATTTCTGGTAGTTGTAGGCCAAAACACCTGGGAACTCACACGTTGAGAACCACTGGTCTAGAACATTAGAAAAGAGGCAAATCTCCCCTTAGAGCGCCATATAGTCTGATTTTCTTCCTTGTATCTCCACTGAAAATGCATTTGAGAAGACAGGAAAGCTTAGATAAGACAATGATGCTGAGGAAAAAGGAAGGAAAAAGTAAGAGGGGCCGACCAAGGGTAAGAAGGATGGATGGTATCCTTGAAGTAACTGGCTTGACCTTGAAGGAGCTGGGGGTGGTGATGGCCGACAGGGAGCTCTGGGGTGGGCTGGTCCATGAGGTCACGAAGAGTCAGATGTGACTGAACGAATGAACAACAACAATCTCTGCATTGCTTTGCAATCTCTCTTGATTGGCTGCCTCTCTCCTGAGAGGGAGGCTGAAACGCCCTTCCACACTCCATGGTTGCAAGGAGGCAGGATTAGAACGACGCTCTGAGCAACGGCAACCATTCATAAACTAGGAAGTAAAAACTCGCAAAACAGCGAGGCTGCGAAAAGCGAACTGCAAAGTAGCGAGGAAACACTGTAAACAAAAATATTCTAAAATTACAAAATTATTATAAGAAAAATTCATGCACCTTCATTCTGCCTTATATATAACAGCCCAATACAGCCTACAATGATATTCAGTGCTATATTGACTATGTTTCAAAGGAAGGAACTGGCAAAACCACCTCTGAGTATTCCTTTGCCTAAAAAAATCCTGAGAGATTCCTGGGGTAACCATGTCACTTGAAGACATATAAATGTGCATATCTACACAAAGAGTCTCTTTTGCTTCCCACCAATATTCTGTTAGTTTCAGAAATGTGGTAACTCTACTTCTCCTTACCTACAATGCTTAGGTACTGAATTACAACCACAAAAGTCTCTTTGCTTTAACCAGGGGAAGAGGAAGGAAATGGGGTCAGTGGAAGAACAGTACTTCTAAATCCCTGTGTAAATAAGCCAGTTCCCTCTATCACAGACTCATAAAGTTCACAAGATTCCCTCTACATAGCGTGGCACAGGGGACATACAACTGTTTGAATGTGGAGTGGAGAGGAGTTTGTAATCTGACAGGGGAATGCCAGGCAACACCCACTCTTTGGAAAGTGAGAAAGCAGATGCAGAGGCCTGATGGGTGAGGACTCAGTTGTGGGTGTCTCACAGCTGTTGCATGGCTCTCGGTCAGGGGGAGGGAGAGGCCACTGCAACTGAAATTTCCATTAGTGCAGACTGTTTACAGACATCCTGGGCTGCAAAGCTGTTGGCAAGGACAAACACGAAGGCGGTCTCCCACACGTCTGTTTCCTAATGGGAGGACCCATGCACATTTATAATACTGAACAGATTCAATGGGTAGGCTTTCAGATATTCAGGAGCCCACCCTACTGCTTCATCACAATTTGGAAACTGCTTGTCAGTCAGTCAGTCAGTAATTTTATTGTAACTAGAAACCCCCCCCCCCAAAAAAAACCGCAAATGTTGCAGGTTCAGTATCCTATATCCAAAGTTATTGGAACCAGAAGTATAGTTCTGTATATGCAAATACAGACTATGTGTTTTTGCATATACAGTAAACTCTCAGTTAACTGGCACCCATGAGGATTGATAGATGTTGGATAAATAGTTTCTGGTTGCTTGAGATTTACTGGTAAAAACAGGCCTTATACCTCAACCCCATATTATATCATATCACAAACTCTGTATTGACTTTTCAGCACAATCTTCTATCACTTCTTGCATAGTCCACTAGTTACTGACACTGTGTTGTCGAAGGATTCATGGCCTGAATCACTGGGTTGCTGTGAGTTTTCTGGGCTGTATGGCCATGTTCCAGTAGCATTCCTTCCCGACGTTTCACCTGCATCTGTGGCAAGCACCCAGAGGTTTGTTCATGGCCATAGAGCCTGCAAAACTCACAGCAACCCAGTTACTGACACTTCTTGCAACTAATCCATACAGCTCTTTAGATGAAGCATGGGACGTAACAGGCAAATGCACAGCTGCCTTGCTGACATGAAGCCCTCTCTTGCCTCTGCCCTTCCCCTTTCCCTCCAAGGGCCCAGGATACTCTGTTTGCACAATGACATTTTTGTGCCCAGTCAGCTTCCTGTCACTAAACAAGAGAAGGTTTCCAGAACAATGTCTGATTTCCCAGGAAGAGAGGAACTCATGTGCGACTGTGACTGCACTGGCAAAGTTGCTGCAATGCTGTAAAACTAGTCAGAAAAGGAGGATTGCAACACAGTAATCAAGCGACATTCGGTTCCATTTTCAAGGCTTCGTCTTACTACTCAATTCTTTTTATTCTGCTAATCTAGCCCGTTTTGAAAGGATGGTAGGGTGTTAGCAGGGATTGCACAGAATCTTCCATAGATCACAATTTTCTTTTCTCAGAAGCACAACTTGGAGAAGTTATTTGGGATTTGTTCTTGTGTCTTCAACTCATTTGTTTTGGGGGGATTTGCTTTTGCCTTTCTCTGAGGCTAAGAGAACGTGACTTGTGCAATGGCTGAGCAGGGATTTGAATCTTGGTATGCCAGTCTATTTTGGACTACACAGCCATAACCAGAGTGCTGCCCAAAGACCTCTGCATGAACCTTTGATGTTACATGTGTCTTCGAGTCAGTTCAAATTTATAGAGCTCCTAAAGCAGTGTTTCTCAACCTGGGAGTCGGTACCCTTGGAGGGGTCGCGAGGGGGTGTCAGAGGGGTCACCCAAGACCATCAGAAAACAAAGCATTTTCTGTTGGTCATGGGGGTTCTGTGTGGGAAGTCTGTCCCAATTCTTGGTGAGGTTCAGAATGCTCTTTATTTGTAGGCAAACTAAAAATCCCAGCAACTAGCCTACAACCCCCAAATGTCAGGTCTATTTTCCCCAAACTCCACCAGAGTTCACATTTGGACATATGGATATTCATGCCAAGTTTGGTTCGGATCAATCGTTATTTTGAGTCCACAATTCCTTTGGGATGTAGGTGAACTACAACTCCAAAACTCAAGGTCAATGCCCACCAAACCCTTTCAGTATTTCTGTTGGTCATGGGAGTTCGGTGTCCCAAGTTTGGTTCAATTCCATCGTTGGTGGAGTTATGAATGCTCTTTGATTGTAGGTGAACTATAAATTCCAGCAACTACAACTCCCAAATGACAAAATCAATTCCTCCCCCCCAATCCCACCAGTATTCAAATTTGGGCGTATTGGGTATTTGTGCCAAATTTGGTCCAGTGAATGAAAATACATCCTGCATATCAGATATTTACATTACCCTTATTAACAGTAGCAAAATTAGAGTTATGAAGTAGCAATGAAAATAATTTTATGATTGGGGATCACAACATGAGGAACTGTAGTAAGGGGTCGCAACATTAGGGAGGTCGAGAACCACTGCCCTAAGGTGACATTATCACAGGGTATTCTGGGGCAGAGCATGTGTGATTTTTCCAAGGTGACCCAGTGGGTTTTCATGGCCAAGCAGGGAAGGAACAATGGTTTCCAAAGCCATTATCCAATGATAAAAAAATAAATTGAAACCAGAGTTTTAAACCATACGAGTGTTTAAGATCATACCGTTAGCCTTTGAAACTCTCCACCTTTCTCCAGATCATTGAGTGGTGCCTGTAAACTGAAATGGCCTCATTAAAGCTTTCCTCTGGTGTTTAATGAGAAAGAATTTGGTTTTATTGCCAGCACTGACCACAGCTCTCTTTCTTCTCTTCTGCTTATAACATCCTGCATGATTTTATTGTTCCTTTCTTGCGCCACTTAAAAGAATTTTTGAATTCTTGACTCCAAGGCAGAGTAGAAATTGAAAAGCTATATAGAGTGATTAGGAGGGTTCTGCAAAGGCTGGAGAAACATGGGTTCAAATCTTCACTCAGCCATGAATCGCAAGGGGTGGCCCTGCCCCAGTTGCAAGCTCTCTTTACCTATTCTCATAGGGTTGTTGTGATGGTTAAATTGGGCAGGGAGTGAGGGCAGAGGGAAGAATTACATAGTGTGCCCTGAGGAGCTCTACAGTGGTTCTCAACCTTTGGGTCCCCAGGTGTTTTGGCCTTCAACTCCCGGAAATCCTAACAAATGGTAAACTGACTGGGATTTCTGGGAATTGTAAGCCAAAACACCTGGGGACCCACAGGTTGAGAAGCATTGCTCTATAAAGATTTTTTAGATACTTCTGCATACTTTGGGGGATGCTTTAAGCAGGCCAATACCTCTCTTTGCTTCTGTGTGCCACAGTAATCCAAAGACTTCATTAGGTCTGCACATGCTTTAGACCAGGGCTGTCCAACTGGCGGCCCGGGGGCCGTATATGGCCCCTAGCCCCTTCCCTGGGGCCCCCCTACCCTCCTGCAAGATATCTGCTTTTTAAGATTTTAAAAAAATATTTATTTTTTTTGAATATTTTTTTGAATATTTTATTATTATTTTTTTGCGGCCGGGGGGGGGGGGTGAGGGGCAGGGGCGGGGCAGGGAGGAGGAGCAGGCTCCCTTCCTCCTCCGCCTCCTACTTCCCTCCCTCCCCTCCTCCGCCGCCGCCTCCCGCGCAGGCCCAGCCACAGCCGGCCATCCCTGGCCGCTGCAGCCTTACCTTCGCGGCGCTCGAGCTGCGCCCCAGAAGAGTAAAAGCGGCGAGGAGGAAGGTTGAAGCCTGGAATATAATGTAAACACTGGGATTTAAAGGGAAAGTAGGAAGGAAGGGTGTAATCCAAGGTGAAAGGATTACCCCCTCCCTTGCTACTTCCCCTTTAAATCCCAGTGTTTACATTATTCCCGGTTTCAGGCCATCCTCGCTGCTTTTTTACTCTTCCTGCACTGGCCCTGGGTGTGTGCTCCTGGCACTAGTGCAGGGAGCGCACGCTCAGGGGACATTGGCAAGCATGTGGGGGAAGAGGGCCGGTGCATGCTCCCTCCATCACCCCCTGGGTGCACACTTCCTGCACTAACCCTCATCCCCCGCACTCTTGTCAACGCCAGGAGAAGGCCTAGGGGTGCTGCGGCCCAGCACATCCAGTGAGCTGGATAAATGCCCCCAAGGCACCGGATTAGGCCCATAGGCCATAGTTCAAGGACCCCGGTTTAACACAATGCAGTTTCTCTTTGCCAATTTATTATATTGTCACACCTCAGCCAGGTTCCCGCACTAAGCCAGACCAACGCCATGTTAAAACCAAAGTCTCAGAGAGGCTTGAAAACAGGCCTTTGCAGCAACCCTTAGCTGACCCCCAGATAGCCAAAGAGCGGTGTGGCCCTGCGGCTTCCCAAGCCGATAAGGGCACCTGGTACCATGAAGCGGCGGATCCTCCCCAAAGCACAGCTGGGCCCGCTAACAAGCTTGCATTCCAAAGAGATACAGATACGGTGGGAAGAGAAAGCTTTCCCCCCGTTCCCGTGAGAGAGCTGCGGTGGAGTAGGCGCCTTCTGGATCAATGCAGCCAAAACCTATAAAGGTTTGGCCCGGGCTCCATTCTGAATCTCGTGCCAACATTTCAGCTACCTTGCCAAGTTTCATGGACCTTTGTCTGGGCCAGGGGGTCCTCCTTGCTTAGAGACTTTGAGTTTTGCCAAGTCGGGTGTCCAGGACCCAGTGGATTAGCCAATTGAGGCACAGAGAACATTGCTTCTTTTTGGGAACATTTTAAGACTATTCTTTGCTACAATTGAATGCTGATAGCATTTTTGAACTATTCTATCTTTGCCCTTTACTTATCTACTTAATCTAAATAAAGCATTTAACAGCAGCCGCTATGTGTTGGTTTACTAAGGGTCCGATCAAATCTAAGTCGCAACATATATTTACTAACATCCCACTCAGAGTTGGGAGTTTGAAATATTCAGTGTCATATATAAGGTGTGAACATCATTTCTCTAGAAATGACTGAACTTCCTATTGTTGCAATGTGTCCCAGAAAAGCATTTAAGAAGTGATGTGACCCACTTTAGAACAACTGCCTTTATGAAAACCTACATACAAAGGAGATTAAGACTGTAAAAACCTTCCCTTTTGTTGTATAGGGCTTTATCTAGGGATGGGCAATATTGGGCATTGATGGGAAATTTTCAACCTCCATGGGAGTCACACTGGCATCTCTGACATGACTGGAAGTGATTTAACATCACCTTTGGCTTTGTTTTCAGCATTTTGGGGATATACACAGTCAGTTTGTCATATTTGCTGGGGTTAGGGGCACAGGACCCCTCAAAAGAAAGAAAAATGCATATGAAAAATTGCTCTTTTTTTAACCCAAGAGAACATTCCTATAAGAATTTCTAGGTCCTACCTACAGCATAACACTATGGTCAACTTCTGCTGGAAGCTGACCACATAATTACACTGAAGGATCTAGAGATTCATAGAAAGAACATTGCAGTTAAATCTGTGAATCCACAAAAGTCAAATCTGCATTTTTTCCATGTCAGGAGTGACTTGAGAAACTACAAGTCACTTCTGGTGTGAGAGAATTGGCTGTCTGCAATTGCCCAGGGAATACCTGGATGTTTTGGATGTTTTACCATCCTTGTGGGAGGCTTCTCTTATATCTCTGCATGGGGAGCTGGAGCTGACAGAGGGAGCTCCAGCTCCCAGATTCAAACTGCTGATCTGTCAGTCATCAGTCCTGCCAGCACAAGGCTTTAACCCAGTGTGCCACCGTGAACTCCCAGACCTGCAAATGTGGAGGGCTGACTATACATTGTGGAGAACTTGCAGGTAATGGGGGCAAAACTAGGACATTACTGTCGTTGTAAGCTGTTTTGCCCTTTTATGGCTGAAAATGGCCTTACTCTACAATAAGGCAATACTTACATACAAGCTGAAGTTAAAAGCAACAGGCTGACATCTCATTAAAATGTCATGAAAGGACAAACATTAGAGGGTGCAGGAAGTATGGGCCACTCTACTCTTTTAATCTTTCTCCAAAAACCTGCCATGGAGTTCTTTCTTTACCACGTAAGATTACGAGCCCTTACGCACAGCAAAGAGAGTCTTGTGCACAGTGCCCAGCTGATGAAAAGAATCCTTTCAACCCCAAAAGATGTCTGGCAAGCATATCCCAAGAGCTTCACAGCAGCAGAGTTTCCTTCAAACTCATGTTCCATTTGATCCCTCGAAAATGATTTTCCAAACGCACATAAGCACACGCATCATTGCAAACGCCTCCCCCCTTGAGTGCAAAAAACACTGGCATATTAACAAGTTCATTTTATCAAATGTTCCAAGGAATTGCCCTTCAGGCAGCTGGCTAGTTAACCACAAGCTAGGCAGTTAAGACGCTCTCTTGTTTCAGAGAATCCGGGCAATTTCTTAGACAACTGCAAAACTTCGGCCCTATTTTCGGAGATTTTAGATCAGGCATGGGCAAACTTCGGCCCTCTAGGTCTTTTGGACTACAACCCCCACAATTTCTAACAACCTGTAGGCTGTTAGGAATTGCGGAAGTTACAGTCCAAAACACCCGGAGGGCTGAAATTTGCCCATTTCTGTTTTAGATATACAGCTATATGATGTTTCCTGCAAGAAGCAATATGGTACTTGGCCAGCATATATACAAAGCTTCTTTAAGCTTTAGAACAGGCATAAGCAAACTTCAGCCCTCCAGGTGTTTTGGACTTCAGCTCCCACAATTCTTAACAGCCTACTGGCTATTAGGAATTGTGGGAGTTGAAGTCCAAAACACCTTTGCGGCCATGCCCACTTTAGAAGGAAACTACTTGAAATTTGCATGGTGACAGACAAATGATGCATTGCTTAGAGACATAGCCAAACCAGCTACTTCCCATCATGGGCAACAGCCTACCTCATAAATGGGCACCCTGTAATCCTCAGAAACCACATGGCTCCTAGGCTAACAGTATGTAAACCTCTGCAAAACCTCATCAACTTAGACCTTTCACTCAAGCAGAGGTTAAAAAAAGAGAACATGCAGTACCTCAAGGCAGTTTTTGTCACTTCAGGCTCACCAGACAGGCCTTTTCCTAGCCTTATCCTCTCAATACGTGTGACATGCCTGCCTGACAGCCCCCAGAAATGACAATCCATCATTTAAATCAATCACAGGGCCCTATTGCACTGTTTAGGATTTTTAAAACCAGAAGTGGACTTTTGACCACTTCTGGGGTTATTTTCTGGAAATCAATGTAGCCCCAAAGCACAAAACTGGCCCTTGAGCCACATTTTAGCATCTTGCTGGGCAGGGAGAAAAAGAAGCGACAGAAATAGGGAGGGAAGGGGCAGTAGTAAAAGTGAGAAAGGGGGCGATACGTCCCACTGGTGGCCTAGAGTCCCAGACTGATTAACCCCAAGAGGACAACAGCTCTTCAGAAAGTTACTATTTTCCTGGGGTGCACCCTCAGTGTAATGAATTTATTTATTTAAAACTTTTATATCCCGATCTTTTCTACCTCCATAGAGGGATTCAGACCGGCTAACAGCAAAATGCAATGCTAACAATAGGAACACTTTAAAACATCATACATAAACAAGCAGTTAAAAGTACATATAAGATAAAATGCATATAAAACCATTCACCAAGATAAAATCATACCCTACTCAGGCCGCAAATTGTGGTCAATAACTTTAGACAGAACCGGTCTCAGCCATCACTCTGCAAATGCCTCGTTTCACAACCAGGATTTCACTAGCTTCCTGAAGGTCAGGAGGGAGGGGGCAGATCTAATTTCATTCAGGAGAGAGTTCCATAGCCAGGGGCCACCACAGAAAAGGCCGTCTCACGCCCCCATCAAATGTGACTGCGAAAGTGGTGGGACCGAGAGCAGGGCCTCTCTGGACGATCTTAATGCTCTTGATGGTTCATAGGGGAAAATATGTTCGGATAGGTAAACTGGGCCAGAACTGTATAGGTTAAAACCAGCACTATGAATTGTGCTCAGAAGCTGAATGCAGTTTGACACCTTTTTAACTGCCAAGGCTCTGTGCTATGGAATCATGGTAGTTGTGTAAGGTACCAGCACTCTTTGGAAGAATATGACTTTGTAAAATGACATCTCCAGTTACAGTGCTGACAAACTGCGTTAATTCTACAGTGTGGATGCATCTCTATTCCCCATGTACACCATCTCCTGTTCGGCTATCAGCCAGCACGCCAATGTCTTTAATCAAGAAATAGTTTTCTAAGATCTACAAAGATACTTGCAGGAACACCTCAGCAAGTGAGAGTCAAAAAGTGGCCAGCTAAAACCCAGAACCTCAACCTATGGCTGGTATCAAATGAGAGACGCCCCCATGGGCACATAGAAGACTGGGCGACTTGGAAGGCGCTGAACAGACTGCGCTCTAGCACCATGAGATGCCGAGCCAACCTTAAGAAATGGGGCCACAAAGTAGAGTCCACGACATGCGAGTGTGGAGAAGAGCAAACTACAAACCACCTATTACAATGGAGGACTTTCTTTTGGCAACACCAGAGACACCCCAAGTGGCCAGCTACTGATAAAAGGACATTTAATAGAATGCCAAGTTTTTTAAACTTTGTGTTTTTAAAAATACATTACAACTGTACCCTTGGCTTGCATCTGATACGATAAATAAATGTATACCATGTGTTAATGTTCACGTGGGAACTGTTCCTTTAATAACATTTTTTTAAAAAAACATTTACATGACTCAGAAGAACAGAGCAGCTACAAACAGCTTGGCCAGCTGGTCAGTTCCAAGTGCAAACAACCATATTTGTTTCAGGGTATCCGAATTAAATTCTATTCAGTAGAAAATCAATAAATTTGATTTTTTAAGTGCACACATAATAGACAAATGAGTAGATTTAAAAGCTGAGTTTTGATCTGAGATACCAAGATAATGTCAGGTATTTCTTCAACCTGAATCAGAGTTTGTCAGCTGAATCCTCCAAGCAGTATTAAAGTACTGTCTATAGTATGAGCAATACTTGCAACAAACAGCAAATGCAGGAGCTTTTTTCCACAGGAAGACTTTATCTTTTGTGGCAGCTATTTACAGTATTCACAGCTCTCTCCAGAATCCTCCAATTCACCATACATCATCACCACACCCGACACCAACTTATTCTGTTGGTATTCTTATATACACTTGCATGATGCAATGTTCATTCATGCATTCATTATCTTATACACCCGATACAAACCTAACTTCAGGGTTTCATTCTTCTCATGCTTAATCACTGTAACCGTGAATCAGCACTTACAACACTGAAAGTAACTCAACCTTTTATCTTCAAAATAGGTGAGTATATTTTAAAACTAACAGTTACAAGCCCAGCCTCTACTATGGATTATTGGATTTCAAGCCATTTCCAATGGACATGCCAAGGCATGCCTGAGCACTGTTCTGAAGGGGTATCATGAACATGCGCTGCACAGTTTGTTCCTTCTGTTTTCCCCTTCCTTTGGTGGATGAGGAGGCGAAGATTTAAACTTTGGCTTCCCAGTTTCCAAATGAACTGAGACAACTAATGTAGCAAATCAGGAAGGCAAGGTCATCATTTGCATCTGGGATCCTTGGTCAATGGCTCTTGTCCACAACTTCTGGCAGGACCCAGCAGTACGGTTGCCCACCCTGTTTATATCCCATGCCAGGTGGCTATATACAATGACATTGAAGAGAAATAAGGTTAATGACAGTTGCTCAAATGTAGCCACTACATTGTAAGAATTCCATACAAACTTGAATTTTACTATCAGGTAGTCCGCAGACTTTCAGCACGCATACCAGATTCTCTTCATGGTGGAGTATTTAAATAAACATTTGTGTTCAATGTAATAATAGATTACATTCATGAATCTTAAAGTGCTAATTTTCCCCTAGAGTCAGTCCCTAACATGGAAGAATGGTAATAAGTACCTATTATCATCGAGTGTGTTTCAGAGAGAAATACAATCATACTTACAATTGTGATTGTGCAACTGTCTTAAACACACTCTGGGCTGCAACCTGATTATTGAAATTCCAAAACCCAGCCATATGTATTTGGATTAATCAAACGTGAACTAGTAACTTTTTTTCCTGCAGAAAGGAGTTTTCCTTTTATTTTTAAAATTTTCTTTATTGAAATTTGTCCATAACTATCTAAAAAAATTCAAGTGAGAGATAAAGAGGGAGACAGAAAAGATAGAGAGAAAGCAAGAAAAAACAAGAAAAAGAAAAAAGAAAGAAAAAGAAAGAAAGAAAGAGAAAGAAGAAAAAATAATAAGAAAAGAAAATGGAGTATGATAATATTCAGTTTCTGTAACTTCCAGGCATCTTCTTTGAAGTTTCTGCCTTTTCCTTCTTTCCTTCAGCTTTATTCACTGTTCTCATCTTCTATTATTATGCCCTTTGGGTACATGCTAAATTCATTTACACTATCATCCTCTTGTTACCTTGTTTTAAGTACAGTGTTCCCTCATTTATTGCTGGGGTTAGGTTCCAGGACCACCCGCAATAGTGAAAAACCGCAATGTAGGGACGCTATATTTGTTTTAATATTTATACATTATTTTTATAGTTATACACTATTTTAAGTCTTTATAAACTTTAAAAAGTGAATGAAAGGATGTAAAGGCCCTTTAAGGCTGGAGGGAGGGAGGACTGAGGAGGGAAAGTGCCTTGGAGAATGGCGGCGGCAAAACCCCACAAAACAACGAAAATACCATTATATATATGTTAAATCAATATTTTTTGAAATCCGCAAAACAGCGAGTCCGCAATAAGCTAACCGCGAAGTAGTGAGGGAATACTGTATTCTGTTAGCTCACTCCAGTCTGCCTTTCTACTTGGAGTTCCTTTATTTTTTGATAAAAGATATGTTAATCTGTCCATATTCCTGATTTCTAAAATGTTCACCAGCCATTCTTCTGTTTTGGGGATTTCCTTTTTTCTCTGGTATCTTGCATAGCAGATTCTTGCCACTGTGGACATCAGAAATAATAGCTTATCTTTATTTGCTTCTAATTTTTGTTCCATAATTTGTGTGATGTCATATCCTTTTATTTTTTGAAGAAGGACACAGGTTTTGGAAGACGCATCATCTATATATGCTGTGATCTTTGCGAGAAAAAGGGAATGTGCCATTTTTACAAGCATATCATTTTTAATTGGTACATGTACTGTCTGTCTAATTAAATTGCAGGCATTTAAATTTAAAGCATTTCAATAATATATTTTTAAAGAGTTAAAATGAGTATAACAATAGTACACTGACTGCCTATTTTGAATACATGTGCTTAGGCTGATGCAATTTGACAGCACTTTAATTCTGTTCATCATTTGTAGCTATCATACAACTGGATGGAAAACTTGTCAAGTGTGCTCATTTGCTTTTACTAAAAAGTGGGCAGTTCAATATTATATGGAGAGCAGGGTCAAAGGCTGTTTTCCCTAGTGCAGTGGTTCTCGACCTTCTTAATGCCGCAATCCCTTAATACAGTTTCTTATGTTGTGGTGATCCGCAACCATAAAATTAAATTCGTTGCTACTTCTTAACTGTAATTTTGCTACTGTTATGAATCATAATGTAAATATCTGATATGTAGGGTGTATTTTCATTCACTAGACTAAATTTGGCCTGAATACCTGATACACCCAAAATTTGAATATTGGTGGGATTGAGGGGGAGCTATAGTTGCTGGGATTTATAGTTAACCTCCAATCAAAGAGCGTTCTGAGCTCCACCAACAATGGAATTAAACCAAACTTGGCACACAGAACTTCCATGGCCAACAGAAAATACTGGCAGGGTTTGGTGAGCATTGACCTTGAGTTTTGGAGTTGTAGTTCACCTACATACAGAGAGCACTGTGGACTCAAACAATGATGAATTTGGACCCAACTTGGCACAAATACTCAATATTCCCAAATTTGAACACTAATAGATTTTGGGAAAAATAGACCTTGACATTTAGGAGCTGTAGTTTCTGGGATTTATAGTTCACCTACAATCAAAGAGCCCCTTGAATCCCACCAACGATAGAATCGAGTCAAACGTCCCACACAGAACCCACATGACCAACAGAAAATACTGTGTTTTCTGATGGTCTTTGGTGACCCCTTTGACCCCCAGGTTGAGAAATGCTACCCTAGTATATGTTGTGCTATGGGGAAATGTTATAAAACTTTCAACAATTCAGAGGCTATGTTAAAAATTGCAATCTTTTAACTACTTTTATTTACTTTTATTATCTGATTAAATAAGAACAGTCTGTGGAATCAAAAACAAACTTAAAATTGCATTTATTATTTTAGTTTCCATGGACAACAGTTCACTTCATCAAATGTAAGAATGCTGTAAGAGATTGTCTTATAAATGTAGGCAATTGTATTGGGCTCTTTCCAATATATAATCTTAACCTCTAAATTACAAAGGAGAAGTGCAGAAATAGTTTGGCAGCTTTTAAATCCATTCTGACATTAAAATATTCTTCATGCAACCGTCACAACATGAGATTTCCTGAAAATGGCACAAGATACCAAAAAGATCCAAGAACAAAATTTTCTCCACAACCCTAGGAAGTCAGTAGAGGTCAAGCTAATAAGTAGGTCAAAGGCTTATGAGGCAGAAATACTTATTACTCAGCAAGCTTCATTCATAGGTAGGAAAGCAATTGCTGATTATAGCTTATTTCAAGTGGAAATAAATGGATTCAAATGCAAACCTTTTGTCCCCCTTATAAACTGTGGATAAATTCATATAATCCACAAGCTTTAAAATTAATGAGATAAAGACTTAAGCACACCAAAGGGCCTTGTTTGTTGTGGTCAAAATGGCAGAAACCTCTACTGTGGCTTTTGTTCACAAGTAAACCTCTGAAGTCCCCCCAAAAGAGTTTGTAAATTGACACTTCTAAAGTAAATGCAGGCTTATACACATAGGTCACACACACACACACACACACACACACACACACACGAGCCAAATTAACAGCCTAACATTAAAGCAAATGCTCCAGCCCAACAGCAGGAAGGGATTTTTCATCTGTGTTGCAACCCACAATAGCAGTGTTCATTTTCCAAACTGTGCTAAATGAGAAAACCACTACATCCCACTGACTCTCGACATACAATATCCACACTATGGGCAATCAGACCCCCCCATTTTGCTTAGTAACGATCCCATCAATTTTACATCAATATTTTGTGCAGCACCTTTCATCCCTTCAACCAGTACAATCCACAGTGACTGATATAGGAATCAAGGGTTCCAGGCTGAAATCTTGCCTAGCTTTACCTGGAGATAACAAGATTTGAACATGAGAACTGCTGTATTTAAACACTTCTGCTCCACTCCTGATCTAGGGTCCTTCTTAACAATAGTTGCCATTTGGGGCACAAAAGCTAATAATGTTTAGTATTATGTCCCCTGGTGGCATAATGGGTTAAACCCTTGTGCCGGCAGGACTGATTGACCGACAAGTTGGCGGTTCGAATCCAGGGAGTGGGGTAAGCTCCCATCTGTTGAGCTCTAGCTCCCCATGCAGGACATGAGAGAAGCCTCCCACTAGGATAGTAAAAGATCAAAACATCGGGTTGTCCTCTGGGCAACATCCTTGCAGATGGCCAATTATCTCACACTAGAAGTGACTCGCAGTTTCTCAAGTTGCTCCTGACCAAAAAAAAATCAACTTACAGTGCTATGAAACATTTACAATGTTATTCTAAGATCTTACTGCTAGATAACGGCAGGAGGAAGCACATGCAATCATCCCAATACAGAAACAGAACCTGATTCAGCTCTAGCCATTTTATGAAATAGCAAAATCAGAATCATCTAGGCGACAAGAATTTCTGGTTTCTATGTATGGTTGTGAAAGTCAGAAAGTAAAGAGAGCTGACACCACAACTGAACTGTGGTGTTGGAGAAGAGTTCTACAGAGACTATGGGCTGTTAAAAAAGTGAATATGCCAATGTGACTTGTTAGAAATGACAACAATGCTTGGAAAAACAGAAGCCAGTAAGAAAAGATGGAGACCACTCTACAGGTGGATTTAATCAATCAAGGAAGCCATGGCCTTGAGTTTGCATGCTGTGAATAGGACACTTGATGGCTGGGAATCTTGGAGGTGCCTTCATAGGGTCACCATAAGTAAAAGCCAACTTGACAGCAAATAACAGCCTGGCCAATACACCCAATGGTGAGCTGCAGTTCAATGATATCAGAATGGCCTTTATGTTCCCAACCCTAATTTAAGGGATTCTGATTTGTGCTAGTATATCCTTTCACAAAGGTTGCAAAGCATATAAGGCGATACACAGATAAGATACACTCAGCCCAAGGCTATATCTGTCCAGTTTCATGTAAGACTTCTGAATAATGTTGTGATGAATCTGAAAAAGAGTGTCTATTCTTAGTGTAATGGCACACAGTACTTTAGATTGTGCTTAAATTTAGGCAATAATCCTATGTGGGAATCTGCTGCTGTCCTGGCAGTTAAGTGATCAGAAAGGAGCACCGTGGCTCTTCAGATGTAACAGAAACCTCTGGGCCATTCACATTTCCCAAATGCAAGGGAAGACCAATAGACATATACACTGTTGCATTTTTTTGGCCTGTAGCCAACTGAAAAACAGCACGTCTACTGTCCCAGACATTCATATTCCTTGGACTTAGGAGTTGTCACCATTAGTTGACTTTCCAAATCAAGGCTGTTCTAGTAACTATGGATGACTCTTGTGATGTCGCAGACAGTGGGCCTTTGTGATGTTACAAGGATGATTTAACAAGGAACAGTCCCCAATGTTGTTATTAAGCATGATACATTAAGCATTAATCACAGCTGAATGGTATACTATTCAAATAAACAACAACCAATCTAACAGACAAGTGGAAAATGCTATAAACACACTTTTCAAGACAGCACTCTTGCCCTTAGATCCCCCCCTCCCTCCGATCTTTAAATCTAGAGACAAAAAACAGGCATCCTCAAACTGCGGCCCTCCAACTGTTTTGGTCTCCAACTCCCAGAAGCCCTTGCCCGCTTGTTCAGGAATTCTGGGAGTTGCAGGCTCAAATAGCTGGTGGGCCGCAGTTTGAGGATTACTAGGTCTCATGCTCTTGGCCAGGTCTACTCGGACTCTGACTGTACCATGGGAAAAACTCACCAAGGGGGGTGGGGAAATTCTCTCTGTCAGCTGCTAGGAAGGCACTTCTCTTATCTGCTGAAACAAGCCACACTAGTAAGCAACTAGTTTTGCCAGGAACTCACTTTGAGGCAAAATTGGATCAAGTCTCCCTTCAAGTCAATTGCTGGCTGCTGTTACAAATGTTACCACCACAACATTCCCCACCCTTTCTTCCTTCCCTCTCTCCAAGTCTGGGCAGCAAAAGGAATGGGGAAATTAGTTTCTCCCAGCAAAGTTGTAATGTGCCTTATACAACTGTCTGTAACATACACTCCTGAAATTAAATGAGGTCCCTTTGGAATAAGTAGACAGAAAAGAATGTGGACTGAGGGTTGCCAGTTAGTAATCCCTTTGGTATGATCTCGCAAACAGAGCTTCCTTAATTTGGTGCCAATGTCTTAACATTACAGGCGTGTGCCGGAATTTTAAGTGGGGCAGCATTGAAGGGGAAAAAATTGCATCCCAAACAGCAAAAGGAATGCTGTATCAAAATGTATGTCTGAGGTTAGAATGAACAGATTCTGTCTACAGCAAAAAATGAGGACTGTGTACCTCTTCTTCCCCAGCATTGGACACCACTGGCTCTGTCACCTATAGCTGAGGTGAGTTGCTGTCCAACAACATCTGGGGTCACATTTGGCCTGTCTATACACACATATAAGGAGCTCCATTGAAGAGTCTAACTTGCTGTAATTTGAACCCCATATTCCTCTGTACTATATTCCTTGAGCCTTTAACCCTGAAGGCATCGGATTCAATGGGATCTAGGAAACTAAGTATTGTCACCCCTCGTTGGTACTTGGATGGGAGAATCGTAGGCTATTTTTCAGAGGAAAGAATGGGAAACCATCCTTGAGTATTCCTTGCCAAAGAAAACCCTATGGAAGTCATGACAAGCAACTTGGGAGTCACACAAACACACACCTAAACATTTGCTCCTACTAGACATTCCAACTGCATTTTTAGGCTTCCTCTTTCGTGTTATTTTTCTTCTGGCTTTTGGAGGCAAGGAGATTGACATGGCATCCTCAATCCAATGTATAAATACTAGAATTTATATGACAGCAACATGAAAAGAAATAAGGGCAGTTTACTTGCGAGGCAGCCATAAGATAGACTTCATTTCCCATTCCTAAGTTGGCTGTGATTCTGCTGCTGCACACTTTCTTAAGCAGGTGCCCTTCTTGGCTGTTGAGTTTCCAAAAGGAAAGTCCTAACAATCTGTTGTCACAACAAACAATGAGTGCTGGGGCAACCCAAAGAGCAGCCTATGCTTTATGGAACATGTGTCAAACTTACGGCAACTGCACTGGCTTCCTATTGAGTACCGAATTGCCTTCAAGGTGTTGGTTTTAACCTTCAAGGCCTGATACGGTCTAGGGCAGGGGTGCTCACACTTTTTCAGCATGCAAGCTACTCTTAAAGCAATGAAGTCCAAAAGATCTACCTGCCCCCACCGCCATGCGCTCCCGCGCGCTCCTGCCGCTGTGCGCTCCTGCCACCACGCGTGCTCCTGCTGCTGTTTTCCGCCCGTGCAGTGCTACTTCTGCCTGCGGGGCATTGCAGGAAGGAGAAAGCACGAGGCGGGGCATCCAGAGGGAGCGCTTTGCCCTGCCTGTCTCGCCGGCAACGGAGGCTGCACAGCTGCTTCTGGACGAGAGAGAGGCAGGGCGCTCCCTCCAGAGGCCCCGCCTCGTGCTTCCTTCTTCCTGCAATGCCCCGCAAGCAAAAGAAGCACCCCAAGAGCGGAAGCCAGCAGCAGGAGCGCACATGGGCGCAGGGTGTGCGCACGCATGGCAGGAACACCCCATCCGGCTGGTGAGGCCCAAAGATCACCTGGAAGAGGGCCGAAGATCTACTAGTAGCTCCCGAGCTACCTAATGAGCACCCCTGCCCTACAGTTTATGGTTGTGTAGCCAGTATATATACATATTAGCAACAACAACCATCATCATCATCCATGAAAGGAGCCCCTGGTGGTGCAATGGGTTAAACCAGGCATCCTCAAACTGCAGCCCCCCAGGTGTTTGGGCCTCCAACTCCCAGAAGCCCTAACAAGCTTGTTCAATTGTCAGGAATTCTGGGAGTTGAAAGCCCAAACAGCTGGAGGGCTGCAGTTTGAAGATGCCTGGGTGAAACCCTTGTTCTGGCAGGACTGAAGACCGACAGGTCGGAGGTTCGAATCTGGGGAGAGAATGCATGAGCTCAGTCTGTCAGCTCCAGCTCCCCATGCAGGGACATGAAGAGAAGCCTCCAACAAGGACGGTAAGACATCAAACATCGGGCGTCCCCTGGGCAATGTCCTTGCCAATGGCCAGTTCTCTCACACAAGAAGCAACTTGCAGTTTCTCAAGTTGCACACACACACACACACACACACACACACACACACACATCATGAAACAGTAAATGAGATTGAACCAGAAGAAAAGAACTGATGTGACCTACCGTGTTTCTCGAAAAATAAGACACCCCCGATTGTAAGCCGTATCGGGGGTGTCAGAGGGGTCGGCTTATATAAGCCGTACCCCGAAAGTAAGCCGTACCTCGGGCGGCAGCGGGCCTCGGGCGGCAGCGGGCCTCGGGCGGCAGCGGCTGGCAGCGGCGTCTTCCATCCTCTTCCTCCTCTTCCTCCCAGCGGTGCCTTCTCCCATTCGCCGGTTCCGCCCCCCGCCCCCCTGAAGGGAGGAGGGGCGGAGCCGGGCGAGAGGGAAGAAAGCGCCGGCGAAAGTCCCGCCCGATGGCGAATCAGGCGCTTTCGCCGCCGCCCGGCCCGCCCGCGCTCCAAACACGAGCGGGCAGCAGAGAAAAGCGCCTGAGTCGCCATGGGGCGGGACTTCCGCCGGCGCCTTCTCCCTCTCGCCGGTTCGCCCCTCCCTTCACTGAAGGGAGGAGGGGCGGAGCCCTTCAGCTGCTGCCTGGATGCTTCGCCAGGAAAGGGGTGCCTCGAAAGACCCCCCCCTGGCGAAGCACCCAGGCAGCAGCTGAAGTGGGCTGCCTAGCTGCTGCCTGGGTGCCGCCAGGGAGGGATGCCTCCAAAGACCCCTCCCCTGCGAAGCACCCAGGCAGCAGCTGAAGTGGCGCCTGCTCAGCTGCTGCCTGGATGCCGCCAGGAGGGAGGTGCCTCCGAAAGACCCCTCCCTGGCGAAGCACCCAGGCAGCAGCTGAAGTGGGCCAGCTTCAGCTGCTGCCTGGATGCTTCGCCAGGGAGGGAGGTGCCTCCGAAGACCCCCTCCCTGGCGAAGCACCCAGGCAGCAGCTGAAGGGGCGCCCGCTTCAGCTGCTGCCTGGATGCTTCGCCAGGGAGGGAGGTGCCTCGAAAGACCCCCCCCTGGCGAAGCACCCAGGCAGCAGCTGAAGGGGCCTTCAGCTGCTGCCTGGATGCTTCGCCAGGGAGGGGGGTGCCTCCGAAAGACCCCCCTCCCTGGCGAAGCACCCAGGCAGCAGCTGAAGCGGGCGGAACTGGCGAGAGGGAGAAGGCGCCGGCGGAAGTCCCGCCCCCAGGGCGACTCAGGCTCTTTTCGCCGCCGCCCCGCTCGTGTTTGGAGCGCGGGCGAGCAGGGCGGCGGCGGGGAAAAATGCCTGAATCGCCGGGCGGGCGGACTCACCCGGCGCTTTCTTCCCTCTCGCCCGGCGGCTCCGCCCCTTCTCCCTTCAGCGAAGGGAGGGGGCGGAACCGCGAGAGGGAGAAGGCGCCGCTGGGAGGAAGAGGAGGAAGAGGAGGAGGATTCCGGGCCCCTTTTGAGCCCCTCTGGGAGCCCAGCCAGGAAGCCACGCCATGCCGCCCCCAGTAAGTCTTGCTTTCTTCTTACTTTCGGGGTACAGTCGCCCAATGTAAGCCGTACCCCGAAAGTAAGCCATAGTGGGGATTTTGGGGGTCAAAAGAAAGTAAGACGCTGTCTTACTTTCGGGGAAACACGGTAGCAGAGTGCAGAACTTGAACTTTGAAGAAGTCAAACAATAAAGGGGAGTTACAATGGAATTCTTCTGCTGTGCCTTCAGGTCCTTTCTGCCTCATGGGGACCCAATGGTGGGGTTTTCTTTGCCCCTTCTGAGGCTGAGAGAGTGTGACTTGCCCAAGGCCGCCCACTGGGCTTCCATGACTGAGTCACACAGCCCAGCCCTCAAACCAGGCTGAAATAGGGGAAGTTTTCAGCCCCAAGTGTAACCACACAAAGTGAGAAATGTCAAGGAAATAGAGAGGCACGAGCCACCTTGCAACATAAGAAAGGAGGGACCCCAGGCGCGCAGGAATGAAAGAGAAAGAAAAGGAAGCCTGAAAACAAGTTTTTGAAAAGAAATGGCCACAGCATGCTAAGGTTTTGGGGTTTTTTGGGGAGGGGGGGCAACTACACTGTAGAATGAATGCAGTTTGACACTACTTCAACTGTCCATGCCTCGATGCTATAGTATTATGATCTGAGACAAAACCACAGTATGTCACAGCAAACGAGATCTATATGCTGGATTCCATATCCAAAAAACCACAAGTCGAACACTTCCCAAGCGTCAAGGACTGTGTGATGTATTTTCGAATGATGTGCGCAGATCCAAGTAAGGTGGCCTTTTGCAGTTGACAGGTCCTTATTTTGTCAATGTTTATTGTTTCCAAATTATTATTATTATCTAATAATAATAAATAAATATTTATCTCCTGCTTTCTCTCTCTAAAGCAGGCCTGGGCAAACTTCGGCCCTCCAGGTGTTTTGGACTCCAACTCCCACAATTCCTAACAGCCTATCGGCTGTTAGGAATTGTGGGAGTTGGAGTCCAAAACACCTGGAGGGCCGAAGTTTGCCCAGGCCTGCTCTAAAGAGACCCAAAACGATTGACACTGAAACACGAAAAATACACAATTGCAAACCTAAAAACACAGAGGAAGGTTTGTAGTTCAACAAAGCGGGGTGGTGCCTCCCCAAACTACAATTCCCAAGATTGCATAGCCTCGAGCCACGGGCTCAAGCTGCCTTCATTCATTCTGGAGGGTGGAGAGAGACAGAGGGGGAATGCAAACCAGGGGGGAAAGGGGCAGGAAGAGCGCGAGGGCGGAAACAGAAACCCAGCACCAGCAGCAGCCAGGGAAACTTCCGAGGGCGCGCGCGAAACGGGCGCAAACTGAAAGCACAGCGCGACTTACGGAGCGGGATCCCTGGGAGCTCAGGCGGCGGCGAGGGCGAGAGGAAGGCGTGGGCGGGGTGAGAGGAACGCCGACCGGCAGCGAAAGAAGGAGTCAGGTCCAGGATGAGAGGGAGAAAAGCCGTCCCGAAAGAGAGCACGCGGCGCTCACCTCCGCCTCCGAGGCAGGAAGAGCCTCGCTCTGTCCCTCTCCCTCCTCTCCACCTGGGCGAGGGGCGGGGCCGGAGGAGGAGGAAGAGAGGGGCGGGTCCCCAAGGAAGAGGGAGGGGGCGGGGCTCAAGAGGGGGCGGGGCCAGAGAGAAAGAGGCCCCGCCCCCTCTTCTTGAAAGTGCCAGAATTGCATCTACAGCAGGCATGGGCAAACTTGGGCCCTCCCTCCAGGTGTTTTGGACTTCAACTCCCACCATTCCTAACAGCCAGGCATGGGCAAACTTGGGCCCTCCCTCCAGGTGTTTTGGACTTCAACTCCCACCATTCCTAACAGCCAGGCATGGGCAAACTTGGGCCCTCCCTCCAGGTGTTTTGGACTTCACCTCCCACCATTCCTAACAGCCAGGCATGGGCAAACTTGGGCCCTCCCTCCAGGTGTTTTGGACTTCACCTCCCACCATTCCTAACAGCCAGGCATGGGCAAACTTGGGCCCTCCCTCCAGGTGTTTTGGACTTCAACTCCCACCATTCCTAACAGCCAGGCATGGGCAAACTTGGGCCCTCCTTCCAGGTGTTTTGGACTTCACCTCCCACCATTCCTAACAGCCAGGCATGGGCAAACTTGGGCCCTCCCTCCAGGTGTTTTGGACTTCAACTCCCACCATTCCTAACAGCCAGGCATGGGCAAACTTGGGCCCTCCCTCCAGGTGTTTTGGACTTCACCTCCCACCATTCCTAACAGCCAGGCATGGGCAAACTTGGGCCCTCCCTCCAGGTGTTTTGGACTTCACCTCCCACCATTCCTAACAGCCAGGCATGGGCAAACTTGGGCCCTCCCTCCAGGTGTTTTGGACTTCAACTCCCACCATTCCTAACAGCCAGGCATGGGCAAACTTGGGCCCTCCCTCCAGGTGTTTTGGACTTCAGCTCCCACCATTCCTAACAGCCAGGCATGGGCAAACTTGGGCCCTCCCTCCAGGTGTTTTGGACTTCAACTCCCACCATTCCTAACAGCCAGGCATGGGCAAACTTGGGCCCTCCCTCCAGGTGTTTTGGACTTCAGCTCCCACCATTCCTAACAGCCAGGCATGGGCAAACTTGGGCCCTCCCTCCAGGTGTTTTGGACTTCAACTCCCACCATTCCTAACAGCCAGGCATGGGCAAACTTGGGCCCTCCCTCCAGGTGTTTTGGACTTCAACTCCCACCATTCCTAACAGCCAGGCATGGGCAAACTTGGGCCCTCCCTCCAGGTGTTTTGGACTTCACCTCCCACCATTCCTAACAGCCAGGCATGGGCAAACTTGGGCTCTCCCTCCAGGTGTTTTGGACTTCACCTCCCACCATTCCTAACAGCCAGGCATGGGCAAACTTGGGCCCTCCCTCCAGGTGTTTTGGACTTCACCTCCCACCATTCCTAACAGCCAGGCATGGGCAAACTTGGGCCCTCCCTCCAGGTGTTTTGGACTTCACCTCCCACCATTCCTAACAGCCAGGCATGGGCACACGTGGGCCCTCCCTCCAGGTGTTTTGGACTTCAGCTCCCACCATTCCTAACAGCCAGGCATGGGCAAACTTGGGCCCTCCCTCCAGGTGTTTTGGACTTCAGCTCCCACCATTCCTAACAGCCAGGCATGGGCAAACTTGGGCCCTCCCTCCAGGTGTTTTGGACTTCAGCTCCCACCATTCCTAACAGCCAGGCATGGGCAAACTTGGGCCCTCCCTCCAGGTGTTTTGGACTTCAGCTCCCACCATTCCTAACAGCCAGGCATGGGCAAACTTGGGCCCTCCCTCCAGGTGTTTTGGACTTCAGCTCCCATCATTCCTAACAGCCGGGCATGGGCAAGGTGTTTTGGACTTGGGCCCACCATTCCTCCAGGTGTTTTGGACTCCCTCAGTTTTGGACTTCCCCCACCATTCCTAACAGCCAGGCATGGTGTTTTGGACTTCAACTCCCACCATTCCTAACAGCCAGGCATGGGCAAACTTTGTTTTGGGCTCCCCCATTCCACAGTGGCATGGGCAAACTTCAGCCATTCCAGGTGTTTTGGACTTCTCCCACCATTCAGCCAGGCATGGGCAAACAGGTGTTTTGGACTTCAACTCCACCATTCCTCCAGGTGGGCAAACTTGGGCCCTTTTTGGACTTCATCTCCCACCATTCCTAACAGCCAGGCATGGGCAAACTTGGGCCCTCCCTCCAGGTGTTTTGGACTTCACCTCCCACCATTCCTAACAGCCAGGCATGGGCAAACTTGGGCCCTCCCTCCAGGTGTTTTGGACTTCAACTCCCACCATTCCTAACAGCCAGGCATGGGCAAACTTGGGCCCTCCCTCAGGTGTTTTGGACTTCACCTCCCACCATTCCTACCAGCCAGGCATGGGCTAACTTGGGCCCTCCCTCCAGGTGTTTTGGACTTCACCTCCCACCATTCCTAACAGCCAGGCATGGGCAAACTTGGGCCCTCCCTCCAGGTGTTTTGGACTTCACCTCCCACCATTCCTAACAGCCAGGCATGGGCAAACTTGGGCCCTCCCTCCAGGTGTTTTGGACTTCAGCTCCCACCATTCCTAACAGCCAGGCATGGGCAAACTTGGGCCCTCCCTCCAGGTGTTTTGGACTTCACCTCCCACCATTCCTAACAGCCAGGCATGGGCAAACTTGGGCCCTCCCTCCAGGTGTTTTGGACTTCAGCTCCCACCATTCCTAACAGCCAGGCATGGGCAAACTTTTGGGCCCTCCTCCAGGTGTTTTGGACTTCAGCTCCCACCATTCCTAACAGCCAGGCATGGGCAAACTTGGGCCCTCCCTCAGGTGTTTTGGACTTCAGCTCCCACCATTCCTAACAGCCAGGCATGGGCAAACTTGGGCCCTCCCTCCAGGTGTTTTGGACTTCACCTCCCACCATTCCTAACAGCCAGGCATGGGCAAACTTGGGCTCTCCCTCCAGGTGTTTTGGACTTCACCTCCCACCATTCCTAACAGCCAGGCATGGGCAAACTTGGGCCCTCCCTCCAGGTGTTTTGGACTTCACCTCCCACCATTCCTAACAGCCAGGCATGGGCAAACTTGGGCCCTCCCTGCAGGTGTTTTGGACTTCACCTCCCACCATTCCTAACAGCCAGGCATGGGCAAACTTGGGCCCTCCCTCCAGGTGTTTTGGACTTCAACTCCCACTATTCCTAACAGCCTACCGGCTGTTAGGAATAGTGGGAGTTAAAGTCCAAAACACCTGGAGGGAGGGCCCAAGTTTGCCCATGCCTGCTCTAGAACGAATGCAGTTTGACACCACTGTAGCTCCATAGTAGTCTCATAGAGTTGGAGGAGACCTCGTGGGCCATTCAGTCCAACCCCCTGCCAAGAAGCAGGAAAATGGCTTTCTTTGCCAAAGAGCCAAAACTACAGCTCCCAAAATCCCATAGCATTGGGCCATGATGGCAATGAAAAGGGGTGCATTCATTCAGGCTGCTTTAATTGTTCAGTGTACTGTAAATAATAATAATAATACAGTAATATAATTATATATTTTATATTACATGTAATATTACTAATAATATTACAGTATAATGTTATACTACAATGTAATATATAATACTAGCTGTACCCGGCACGCCTTGCTGTGCCCTATTTAGGAGATGCGAGATGTAAGGGTTGGAAATGATGTTACTTACGGTCTTGGTGGGGTCATTTAGGCATAAATTGCGCACTTTCTATGTGTGCTCCAAATGATGTCATCTGGAAGCATGAGTTGTATTGTCTTCTATAGCGGAGGAAGTGTTTTGATTCTGGAGTGTGTCCACTCAGCAAAGTCTGTAGTGGTTGTGTAGGAGTGGCAAGTGGTGGTAGAGAGACTTTACCGGCTAGGCAGCACATTCCTGTTGTTTCTGCTGGGTATTTCAGGGCTTTGCAGTGTGTGCAGTTGTGCGTTAGGGTGCCAATGTCGGCCTCTGGCACCATGCTGTAGTCTTCTGCAGCGTTGTATCTGAAGGCTAGGCAGTGGAATTGGTTGTGGTGTTTTTGAAGTTTGTTTTCTGTGTTGCGACGTCGTGTTTCTGCGCTCCTTGCGCTGCTGTTGTGTTGCATTTCTGCGTCTTTGTTGTTCCTGGCTGCGCGCTTCTTCTTGTCGTGCAGTTCTTTGCATTTGGTTCTCAGCTGTGCGTCGTGCAGTGACCTGTTGTCTGTGTCTCTGCTGCGCAGTGTGTTTCTGTTCTGGCGTTTGTTCTGCCCTTTTTTGTTTGATGTATGTAGCGTTGTGAGTGTGTCGTCCAATGCTGTTATTTTTATAAGGCATGGCTTGTCTTTTGGGTCAGTTTATGTCTGTGTGGAAGGAAGGAATGGTTTTTGTTTGTGGTGTTTGTAGGTGTTGTGTGTACGGGGTCCCGTAAGGTTGGTGGGATGGCTTGTGATTGGAAGTTGTGTTGTGTTGTGTGGGTAGGAATTTGCTGGATAATTGCTCCCTCAGAGTTTGGTTTTGGCAGTTTAACCCTCAAACACCAACTGAAATCTCTCAGCATTCTATCCTAGCCTTGGATGGCTCTTGCCAGCATTGCTATGGTTACAGCAGTTATGCAAATCCGCCCTTATTGGCAGCCAATCATGTTGTTCAGAATGTAGAGGCTGGGTGAGTCGTTGGCTGCCCCGGAGGATGCTGGTAAATGTAGTTTTATTTTTACTCGTTGTTTTTTGGGGCCTTTTAGGTTTTATGGGGAAGTTTCTTTGCTACAAACGTACCTTGCTTGAGGCCTATTTCTGTTGGCAAGTATTGTGTTTCTGCGTTGTATGGTTTCTTTGTTTGAGGTATACATCACATGACCTGAACCCATTTATATAATAGATTAATATTGTGCTATGGCAATAATACAATATGTTGTATTTACATTTTACTTGTAAGCCGCTCTGAGTCCCCTTTGGGGTGAGAAGGGTGGCATTAGGGCCGAAGCCAGGATTTTGATTTGGGGGGGGGGGCTGAGTTTGATTGAGGGGTGAGTCTTTGTGAGAGAGGGTCTACCCTAGCAAACCTTTTGTATCGTTTTCCCGATACCCCTCCCCCATGCATATGGAATATATTGAGCATGGTGATCAGATCATGATATGAATAAACATAACTGTCTAAATAATGTACCATTAAGACCTTCTCGCAGACCACCCTGAGAATTGGGGGGGCTGAAGCTCCTCAAGCCCCCGGCTACATGCCTGGGTGGCATATAAATGCTGTAAATAAATAAATAAATAAAATCATGGATCTGTCCAAACCCATCTTTGTGCTTTAACCAGGGTGTAGTGTCAACTT